>WNGS01063839.1:15936163-15955316 GCA_020271785.1 Procambarus virginalis
TTGCCAGTTCTCTAGAAGTTTTCAGGTTCTACTGAAATGTTTTCCAAGTTCCTCGAGACGGTTTCAGGTTCTCTGAAAATGTTTTCCAAGTTCTCTAAGAGTCTTCAGGTTCTCTGAAACTGTTTCCAAGTTCTCTAGAAGGTTTCAGTTTCTCTGAAATGTTTCCAGGTTCTCTAGAAGGTTTCAGGTTCTCTAGAATATTTCCAGGTTCTCTATGAATATTGCCACGAAAACCATTTATAATATTTAGAGCACATGGAATCCCGTTTCCCAGGGGCCTTTGAAAAAAAAATGCTAGAAATCGTAGCTTTAGTCCCTTTAATCACAATAACCATATTACGCAGTTCAGAATATTTCTACAAATTTGCAATAACCCAAGACGTTTTAACCTAGTAAATTCAGCGAATATCTTTCAGTCACCGTTAGGATATTTTTTCATTAACATTTAGGACATGGATATAGCCTACATGCCTGCTATTCCCAGACCCCTATTCAATATTTTTTTTGTGTCAGTAGCACTGACATGAACTTGTTCAAATGCGTTCCATTTTTTCCAATATTTTAAGTGCTTTCTAAATTATCTGAATTATTTACTAGACTGCAAACTTTCAAGATAATTTTGACAAGAAAAGCTTTCAGAATATTGAAAGAATGAACTTTCATAATACACAACATTGAAACTGCTTAAACACTTTGTGAAATATTTAAATCTCATTTCGAATATTCCCAAAACATTGTAACAATTTACAGACCAATTTGGGGGTATTACCAATATTTTTTTTTAATCGCAAATAATACAAAATATCTAATAATTTTTTAAATATTCCAGAACATTGAATATTCTAGACAATTTAAATATACTTCGAAGAGGTCAGAAGCATTCCTTCTAGCACTATGGCACTCTGGCACCACCCCAGAGTCTCGGAAGTGGCACCTTCCTTCCTGGAGAAGGTTGAGGATAGCATGGACACTGGATCTGATCTTGATATCTGACGTGCTATCTGTGCGTTTCATCTTGTTAATCATGGCCATGGTTATCGTAGTGTGCCAAAGATAACGGCACCACGAGCTTGTCTATAACAAGAGATTCCTTGGGCTGTGCAGGTGACACCCGAAGGTTGTCAACGTATGCAGCCCCTGTGAGCGTGGTAGCTGTAAGGTCTTTCGTAACTCTCACGGACTTGCTAGGACGGTGTGGGGTCCTCCCCTGTCATCAGTGATGGAACGTCTGGAACCCATTGTGTGTGTGTGTGGTGGTTGTTGGTGTGTGTGTCGTGTTGTGTGTTGGGTGGTGTGTGTGTGTGTGTGTGATGTCGTGTGGTGTACTCACCTAATTGTGCTTGCGGGGGTTGAGCTTTGGCATCGTTTGGGCCCGCCTTCCTTCAACTGTCAATCAACTGGTGTACAGTGTTCACCCTAACTCCTCCTAACGAACTCCTCCCTACCCTTCCCCACTGTGGTGTGTGTGCTGGTGTGTGATAATGGGTGTGTACTCACCTAGTGGTACTCACCTAGTGTGCTTGCTGGGGGTTGAGCTTGGCTCTTGGTCCCGCCCTCTCAAACCGTCAAATCAACAGGGTGGAACAGTTCTCTGAGCCTATGGGCTCTATACATATTTCGACATTGAAAGCTGTGTATGGAGTCAGCCTCCACCACATCGCTTCCTAATGCATTCATTGTCATTAAATGAAGATTAAAAAACACACTCTGACACTAAAAAAAGTTCTGTTCTATATCTCTGTGGCTACATATTGGGCACTAAGTTTATCCACCTGTGTCCCCTATGCGTGTGCCTCTTGTGTTTTTAAACAGCCTGTCTTTCTCACCCTGTCGATTCCCCTAGGAGAGATCTTGAATGTGTGATCATATCCCCCTAACTATACTTCTTCAACGAAGCGACAGTGAGGTTTAATTCCTGCAGCGCTCCTCAGTAGCTCATACCTCTCAGTCGGGGTAACTAGTCTGGTGGCCAAACTTTGAACATTTTCCAGCTTAGCTTATGCTTGACTAGATAGGGACACATGCTGGAACGCCGCATACCCGGATTTGGTCTGACATTATGTGGTATATAATGTTCTGAAAGATTCTACACTAGTTATGAAGGCCGTTCTTATGTTAGTTCAACCTGGCATATGCTGCTGATGTTATCCCTCTTGGTATGAGGACTACAGGGGGACAGGTCCTGACTGATATCGAAGCCTCCCACAGTCTGTTCCGATCTCCTCTCTGACTCTTCGAAGATTTCATGCTCCCAAATGCATACCTTGTATCCTGGCCTCCGCTTCTTCCTACCCCTGTCTTCATACATTACATTTGCTTGGGTAAACCTCTAACAGCCATTTGGTCGACCATGTCCTTGCAGCTTGTCCATGTCTTCTTGAAGTCTCAAGCTGGTCCTCCTCTGTCTTAATCCTTGTCTTAATTAAAACACACAGGATTTAGTCTTAATCCGTGTGTGTATGGTTTATGTGTGGGTGTGTGTGTGTGTGTGGTAGTGGGTGGTGTGGAAGTGTGATGTGTGGGAGTGTGTGTGGAGATGTGTGGAGATGGGGCAGCTGGTGCCATCTGACCTCGCCTTATTCTCTGGCACGAGGAAGCGGAAAGCATTTGAAACACACATCGAACTGCTGGTGGAGAGTGATGAGTCCTACTCTATCATCATCATCTCTCTCTCTCTACTACTCTACTCTGGTCACTCCGTGCTCTCTCTCTCTCTTTTCTCTCCTCATCACCCACCTGTGTATGGGGGGGGGTGTCCGACAATTTAAATCCTCCAAACGATCATTAAATGCCGTAATTGACTCCCTGCATGAATGTTCAATTAGATGGAAAAATAGGAACACACACATCTGTATATTATCCAGGTCCGCCGCCTCAATTAAAACACGAAATTTTCATTTTTGGTTTTGGCCCCCCCCCTCTCCCCCCTTCCCCCTACCCTTCCCCCCCTCCCCCTCTCCACCTCGAATACAGAAGCACATTTGTGTGTCCTGCTCTGTTTTTTTCTCATATCTGTGTGATTTTTTTGGTTATTAAAGCTTTGTTATATCTTTTTTTTTTGTATTTGAGCGTGATTCTGTTTTTATTTTGTTGTATATACTCGTATATAGGCCTAATGATGTAAGCAGGTGATATAGAGGCGTGAGAATATGTTTGAGGGAGTTATAGTGTGGGATTGAACGCGCGTGCGTGTGTGTGTGGTGTGTGTGTGTGTGTGTGTGTGTGTGTGTGTGTGTGTGTGTGTGTGTGTGCGTGTGTGTGTGTGTGTGTGGGTGTGTGTGTTGGTGTGTTGTGGTTGTGTGTGTTTTGTGTTTTGTGTGTGTGTGTGTGTGTGTGTGTTTGTGGGTGTGTGTGTGTGTGTGTGGTGTGGTGGTGTGTGTGTGGGTGTCTGTGTGATGTGTGTGTGGGTGTGTGTGTGTGTACTCACCTAGTTGTACTCCCCCAGTTGTGCTTGGGGGTTGAGCTCGGATCGTTTGGTCCCCGCCTCTCAACCTCATCAACAGTGTTACAGATTCCTGAGCCTATATGGGCTCTATCATATCTACATTTGAAAATGTGTATGGGGAAGCCTCCACCACATCGCTTCCAATGCATTCTATTTGTCAACCACCTGGAACACTAAAAAAGTTTTTCTAATATACTCTGTGCTCATTTGGCACCCAGCTCCACCTGTGTCCTCTAGTGCGTGTGCCCCTTGTGTTAAAAGCCTGTCTTTATCACCCTGTCGATTCCCCTGAGACATGTGTGTGTGTGTGTGTGTGTGTGTGTGGTGTGTGTGTGTGTGTGTGGTGTGTGTGTGTGTACTGTGGTGTGTGTGTGTGTGTGGGTGTGTTGTGTGTGTGTTTGTGTGTGTGTGTGGGTGTGTGTGTGTTGTGTGTGTGTGTGTGGGTGTGTGTGGTGTTTGTGTGTTGGGTGTGTGGTGCTGTGTGTGTGTGGTGTGTGGTGTCTGTGTGTGTTTGGTGGGTGTGTGTGTGTGTGTGTGTGTGTGTGTTGTGTGTGCACATTATTGTTAGGAAATTAGTGTTAATAGTGTCAGTTTTTATTAATTTATTTTTTTGATTTTATTATTTTCGGTGCAAATTAATAGGGCTATTGATTTTATATGTTGTATTAAGTATTTTTAAGTGTTTTAAGTTATTAAGATTGAGTTGTGTGAGTAAGGTCAACTCGCACTGTTTTTGTTATTGTTAAACAGTTGTCTGCAGCCCTCGCCGGTGTTGACAAACACGAGTGGTTGTTTATTGAACTGACATTAAAACACCTGGTAAACATTTGTTTTTTTAGTTGTTTATTAATGTGTTGGAGGTGTTGAAATGAGCACATATTTGGCCAGCGGCTTGTTCATAACTATTTTGGCGTCTTAACAATGCTGCGGTTGTTGAAGGTTGGGATGGTGTCAGAGGTTGTAACTACCCGGTAGTTACCGTGCTGGCGTGAGGTGGTAGCGACACAGGACCACCTGCATCTGAAACATCCAAGGGTGGGGGATCACATTTATAATAAACCGTATTTGTTCCATAAATCAACAACATCAATCAACCATTATTTACCCAGGTCTTTACCTGGGTAAATACAGGTCTAACTTATCCAATTTATACCATTGTTCCGTGTGGTATTTTGGTTTTAAATAGCACTCTCAAGTCATTAACATGCGTCGTAAGTAAATATTAATTCCACGCATATTGTTCGATTTTCTAAGCAAATCTAAGGGATAGGTTAGGTGGGTTGCTGGGGTTATACGTTTGTTTAGGTAACCAGTTTGTAAAAACAAAACAGTAAAACAAAAAAAACTCCCTCAAAACAGTCGAGGGCGTTATATTTGTATGGAGTAGCCAGATAGAGGACCGGGCCGCCCCGAGTACAAGACAAACTCTCTACAAAAGTCAACTGTTTATTTGCTAGGAAAGGTACGACATTTGATATACATGAGAAGATGGCGGTAACGACTCGTTACGTCTTGGTAACAACTTAAGGGGTTCCGGGACGTGACCGCGTACCTTAGGTGTCTAAAGTCAATGGTTATTAACCTTCAATTGTTACCATTGGAAGTATTGGCCCCTTGTACTCCTAGTCTTGGAGATGCCTGAGAGCTCATGATCACCACCTCTCTGATACCTGCCGGCTATATAACACAGCTGTGGGTGCAGCCAGACACACCATGCACCAGAGTGCAGAGTTGCACCGTGTGCAGTGTTTACTGTGCAAGTGTGTAGCCCAGTATGACACGCCCAGGCGGCGTGGGAGGGTCCTGGCGTGGGCGCGTGGAGGGAGAGGGCGTGCAGGGGGCGTGACACCGGACAGGCGTGACCCGTCGGTGACAGCTATTGACGCAGAGAGTGACAGGTCCGTCATCGGTCCTCCTCACCCCCTCTGTCACCTCCCGCACTCCTGAAGAACACAATGACGATTTAGACAGCTTTATGGCTGTTGTTGTATCGAACACAAGACAAAATATATATATATACAACCCCTCTTAAAGTCTCCCATGCATATCACCTGGGAGTGTTGCAATGACCTCAGCACCGTGGGAGGAGGAGGAGGAGGCTGTGTCGAGCATCATCTCCCAGGTAACTCCTTCAAGTAACTCCTCCGTCGAGTGCCTGGAGGAGGAGGAGTAGTCCGGTGCCTCTTGTCCCGAGGAAGCAAGAGTCGCCTCACCTGTTGAGTGAGTTGCAAGTCCTTGGTGCGCTTCTTGCAAGGAGGGAGAGTGTTCTTGAGCCCCCACAACAGACTTCTTGCTCCACCAACCTGCATAGACACGAGAAAAGGGGGAAACTTTAGGGGAAATATAACGTCTAGATGACGCTTCTCTGTGTGTGTTTGTTTGCGTCTAGTGACGTCAGCAGATCAGGGTGCCATCTGTAGTCAATATACGTACTGTTTTGTTGCCTGTTGATCTGCGGGGCTGTTCGTGACCTCGCGTGACCCTGAGTCAATACCGTCAGGGTCAGCAAGAGGTACATCAACACCTGTGATGATGTCTTCATTTCTGGTCCGTGACTCCTGGGGCCGGTGTTGTGGGAGGTGTTGCTGGTGTTGTGAGAGGGAGGTGTTGTGGAAGGGGATATATAACGCGTGTGTTGATGGTTTTGTGGAAGGGGATATGATATGTGTTGCTGGGGGTGTGTTGAGTGTTGAACCAGCAGTGTTGCGCCGGGTACGGAGACTCCCTGTGTGTGTGTGTGTGTGTTTCTAAGTGTTGAGCCGTGTTATTTAAGCCAATAATGTAAGTGGTGCAAGAAACTTGGAGGGAAACTGCGAACGAAACAACTGGCCTAGAAAAATTTCCAGGAGTTTTCGCAACTGGCTCCAGAGACGAGAACTGGATGATGTATTGCAACTAACGCAAGACCTGCAACGTTCATATATATATATATATATACCCCCACCCCTGCTCCTCTACACATGCGCTCTCAAACTGGCGCTTAGGAATCCCACAATATCCAGCATCCTGGTACAAAAAACCTGAACAAGAATGCTCCTTGTGTGTGTTCCGAAGTGTTCCTGTCGCGGCCAGAGGCAGGATCTTAACCTCCTTCAGCGTGTCGTCTCAAGCACCTCGTTCGGGAGTTAATGAATTGCATTACGAAGACGACGAAATGAAGACTTGCAAGAGCGTTCAACGAGCTATTTGGTAACTTTTGCCCGAAACGCTATGCGTATTAGTGGCTTTAGGTATTGTATGTACTACCTCTATCTATAAATCCATCATTATGTTTGTAACTCATCATCTATGTATGTACTATTAACTGAATACAAATTTGAATTTTGAATTTCAACGATGCTTCGCGCGGGAACCACAAGAGGGCGGGCGGCCCGAACGGTTGCTGTACCCCTCTGCCTCTCTCACTTCAATACTTCGTGGGAAGCTGAAGTCGCCTCAAGAACTCTTAACTCTTTAATAATCCGCAACTTAAATTTCTTCGTGAAATATCCGGCCATCGTGAAGTTTTCAACCTGCCATTAATGAATTAGGTTTCGCAACTTACCGACGGCTTGAGACTGAAGAGAGATCAGCCAGCAACGGCTAAGGGGGTTCCAGCAACGGTTAAGGGGGTTCCAGCAACGGTTAAGGGGGTTCCAGCAACGGTTAAGGGGGTTCCAGCAACGGCTAAGGGGGTTCCAGCAACGGCTAAGAGGGTTCCAGCAACGGCTAAGGGGGTTCCAGCAACGGCTAAGAGGGTTCCAGCAACGGCTAAGGGGTTCCAGCAACGGTTAAGGGGGTTCCAGCAACGGCTAAGGGGGTTCCAGCAACGGCTAAGGGGGTTCCAGCAACGGCTAAGAGGGTTCCAGCAACGGCTAAGGGGGTTCCAGCAACGGCTAAGAGGGTTCCAGCAACGGCTAAGGGGGTTCCAGCAACGGCTAAGGGGGTTCCAGCAACGGCTAAGGGGGTTCCAGCAACGGCTAACAGTCGCAGTAAAAACCAAATGGGTTTCATCAAATACCATATAAAACCCAGTAGAGACAATGAGGGGTTCCAGCAAAGGCCAAAATGGTTCCAGAGGATCCACAATCGTTTCAGTGATTGTCGCGAGGATTCCGCGGAAACCAGTGTGGTTTCTGTGACGGTAATGAGGCTTCCAGTGGAGACTGGAATGGTTCCAGCTGATGCCAAAGAGGATTCAAGCTGATGCTACCAGCTTCCAGTTCTAAAAATACGCTTTTTATTTTATAAATGGAATTAAACTCTGCGACACATTGAGTGAAAGCATCCAAGACTCCGCATTAAGTAAGAAAAAAGAGTTGAAATCTTTGCCATGGATTGGCTGACGGTTCCTGTAAATGATATGGCGTCGTGTAATCTATGAATATTTCCACTTTGTCTTAAAGATATGGACTCTTCTTAGCTTTCACTGAATCTCAGTGACATCTTGTCCAACCACTTGTGCTGGACGGTAGAGCGTAAGTCTCGCTTCATGCAGATCGGCGTTCAATCTCCGACCGTCCAAGAGGTTGGGGCACCATTCCTTCCCCTCCCCCCGGTCCCATCCCAAATCCTTATCCTGATCCCTTCCCAGTGCTATATAGTCGTAATGGCTTGGGGGTTTTCTCCTGATAGTTTCGTTTTGTTTTTCGCTTCAGTGATATCTTTGATCGATAAGATTGATTTGTTTTCACATTTCACGGTAATTACTCAGTGTTCTGGTTTTTAAGAACAGTTAGTCACTGATAAAGAATACTTTTCCCACCACTATCTTTCTTCATATCCATCCTCTTTATTAGTTACTACCTTTATCCTTCTCTATATCCTAATCACTTCGCTTTACCCATCTTCCACTTCGAAGGAGAACTCTCTCTCTCTCTCTCCAACACCCTGCCTTCTATAGTTCTTCCCTCACAGAACCTCCAACACTCCATCACTGTCCCTCCCTGAATCTCCATCACCCTTCCCTTTTCCCTCCCTCACAAGCCTCATTACCCCCCTCCCCCCACCGGCACTCATAAACCTATCGACTGAGCCTATTTTAAAGATTGTGGCGAGAACTAATTAGCCTCCCGGTTCTCTGAGACGGCTTTACAGGTTAAATAAGGCACAGATTTTAACTTAATGAAATTGCAGAAGCCAGAAATGGTAAAGTATGAATAAAGAAGAGGTGTAACTTAGAATAAAGCAGGCTCTCAACATCTCCAGTACCCGGGTCAAGATAACCTCAAGATAACCTGGGTTCCAGAAGGTGTCTACAAGGTTTCAGAAGATGTAAACAAGATGTCAGTAAGGTTCCAGTGATGTCAGTAAGGTTCCAGTGATGTCAGTAAGATATCAACACGGTTCCCAAGTGTAAGCAAGATTTGCAGAGGATGTCAGAAAGATTGCTGAGGGTACCAACATGGTTCCAAAGGTACCAACATGGTTCCGATATCTTCCTACGAAGTTTCCGTTTTCAGAGTGATAGCCACTCTCGACTCTGCGATTTGTTTGTGATCTTCGTGATTTAAGCTTCGTTTGTGTTGCGTGAATGTAACCTTAGCCTAGCCTAACCAAATCAAGTCTAACCAAACTTAAAGCAACCTTACTAAACCCAACTTAATCAAGTCAAACCAAGGTTAAGCTAACCATACCATGCCTAACTTAACCTAACCAAACCTATAGTATCTTTACCGAACGAAATCTAACCTAACCTACCTACCTAACTTAACCTAACCTAACCTAACCTTACCTAACATTAACTAACCTAACCTATCCTAACCTAACCTTACCTAACCTAACGTTACCTAACCTAACCTAACTTAACTTAACCTAACCTAACCTAACCTTACCTAACTAACCTAACCTAACCTAACCTAACTTAACCTAACCTAACGTAACATTACCAATTCGTAGATTCCCACTAAGGTCACACCACACTACATTACACAAACAAATACAACACCATTTTATCACCAAACACACCAACATTTTCCCCTTTCACAATATCAATCTCAACTCCAACACTAGTCAGCATTTCTCCCCAACAATCAGCCCCCCAACAACCTCCAGAAAGACTGTTTAGAGAACCATCAGTGTGCAAATGGTCTCTTTTTTCCACCCCCTTCAAGTGGTGGCGTTAGGGGGAGACTCCATGCAGACTTCCACAACAAGGGTTACCTGGGTTCGAACCCCCGGGACACAAGGTCACTGTTTCTTAATGAGTATTATCATCACCACTACAACTCCAAATGGTGCCAGGATCACCAGGCACCGCCTGGCACCACCTGCCGTGATCACCACCTTCAAAACAATTCCAGGAGTGCCATAGGCACAATCAGAGAACACTGTATAAACATCAGAGGTCCAGTGAAGAGCAGAGGTGCCATAGGCACAATCAGATAACACTGTATAAACATTAGAGGTCCAGTGAAGAGCAGAGGTGCCATAGGCACAATCAGAGAACACTGTATAAACATCAGAGGTCCGCGGTTGTTCAACGTCCTCCCAGCGAGCATAAGAAATATTGCCGGAACAACCGTGGAAACTGGATAGTTTTCTTCAAGAAGTGCCGGACCAACCGGGCTGTGGTAGGCCTGCGGGCCTCTCCAAGCAACAACAGCCTGGTGGACCAAACTCTCACAAGTCAAGCCTGGCCTCGGGCCGGGGCTTGGAGGAGTAGAAGAACTCCCAGAACCCCATCAACCAGGTGCAATATCCAGGAACTTATACCCCCCTAATGAGCCACAAAAAGGCGAAACCAAAGAGCCGAAGCTCAACCCCAACAAGCACATTGAATGAATAAAACTACCACCACCATAACAACCACCACCATAACTACCACAATCACAACCACAACCAACCTAATCATTAATCATGGTGTCTCTGAGGTGTATTAATTACTTCGGGTGTGTGGGAGAGATTGTCATGTGTGTACTCACCTAATTGTGCTTGCGGGGGTTGAGCTTTGGCTCTTTGGTCCCACCTCTCAACTGTCAATCAACTGTGTGTGTTGTTGGAGCTATCATGAAGTACCCGTATGAAGTAAACTGGTGTATGAGGATAACGATCAAAGCGCGGTAGATTACTCTACCTTGAAAGGTAAACTAGTGGATTAAATTCCGTCTGCCGGGACTCAAGAGCTGAATCTCAACTCTTGCAAATACAGTTAGGCGCGAGTACACACACACACACACACACATACACAACACACACACAACACACACACACACACACAACCACANTTTGTTTATTTTTTTTTGGTCCCTCCTGCGAGTTCCGGTCTGGACCGGAGAGGTCTCTGGCTGGCGTTAAATTATTCATTATTTCACAGGGACGGGGGCAGGCGAGCGCGCGCGCGGGTGCACCAAATCGCAAGTGCAAGTGGAATGGAGTTCAGGAGTTGGGAAGTGGGGGGGGGGGGGGCCGGTGGCTGAGCGGACAGCACGCTGGATGTGTAATCCTGTGGTCCCGGGTTCGATCCCGGGCGCCAGCGAGAAATAATGGGGCAGAGTTTCTTTCACTCTATTGCCTCTGTTGCCTAGCAGTAAATTGGTACCTGGGAGTTAGTCAGCTGTCACGGGCTGCTTCCTGGTGTGTGTGTGTGGGGTGTGCAAAAAATTAGTTGGTAGTAACAGTTGATTGACAGTTGAGAGGCGGGACCAAAGAGGCAGAGCTCAACCCCCGCAAGTACAACTAGGTGAATACACACACACACACACACACACACACACACACACACACACACACACACACACACACACACACACACACACACACACACACTGGTTCAGGCAATTACACTTGGCCTTCGTCACCCACCAAAGCCCTCGTTAAGACCAGGTATTATAAACAAGGGGGGGGGAGGAGGAGGAGGAGAGGGGGGGGCGGACCCATCGCCCCCCCCCCCACTAAACTACCCAATTACACAGACGCAAGTGTTCACTTCACTCAAAGTTACTTTTAAGGATTAAAATATTCCCGTAGTGGCGCTAACGCAGATGTTGTCAATATAAGAGTCGCTCTGAGGTATTGTGTTGGTGCCACAAACACACATACACAGCCTCACAAGCCACACAGGCACACAAACACAGCCTCACAGGTACACAAACACAGCCTCACAGGTACACAAACACAACCTCACAGGTACACAAACACAGCCTCACAGGTACACAAACACAGCCTCACAGGTACACAAACACAGCCTCACAGGTACACAAACACAGCCTCACAGGTACACAAACACAGCCTCACAGGTACACAAACACAGCCTCACAGGTACACAAACACAGCCTCACAGGTACACAAACACAGCCTCACAGGTACACAAACACAGCCTCACAGGTACACAAACACAACACTGACGTTCAAGAACTAGTTCTCAACAGTTGAATATAATTCGTCGCATTAACCCACGTTTAACATAATTTAGCGTGGAAGTTAATCTCACGTTTTCTATGTCCAAGCGCCGGTCTCCAAGCTTGGAGTGTTCTATGTTATTCTACCAAGTCTCTGGAGGAGTAGCAAGACTTCAGACTTCTCTCAAGACTTCACTAGCCAGTAAATCAGGTCACGGGTTAACGACACGTCCGCCAAGAGGTCATGTGGGTAAAAAAAAAGCCTTAATTGCTCATTCATCTAGAGAGGGGGAACTCTTCCAGTTTACTGTTCGAAAAGTATTCTAATTAAACAGGTTTACGTGTGATGAGCAAACTACCGCTTCAGGTAAACTATTACGAGTATTTAGGTCACCTTCTTGATGATTCAAAACTTTTGAGTTGCTTCAAAGTGTTGCCCAGACCACACACTAGAAGGTGAAGGGACGACGACGTTTCGGTCCGTCCTGGACCATTCTCAAGTCGATTGTGTCCCCTTCAAAGTGCTATATAGTCATGATGGCTTGGGGCTTTCCCCTGATAAATACCTTACCTACCATTATCTACTCAGAGTCTTTTATCTACTCAGTCTTATATCTACTCAGAGTCCTTTATCTACCCGCATGAAGCAGTTTGACATTAAGAGTCCAAACCGCGTCCATCAGATGAATGGATTCAAATCTGACTTTTCAAACCCGTTGCGAGGAAGCCAACGAGAGTGGAAGCTTTTAGCGACATTATCATTAATGAATTCAAGCGCATATCAAGAGCCCTTGTGGCGTCCCTGGGCCACTTTGTAGGGCAGAGTGGTATTGGGCCTCTCGCGCTGCTGGACACCCGCGCGTGCGCTGTGGGGTAATTAAGTGTGTGTGCTTAACTGATCAGTGTTGTTGTGTCAACACAGACCCGGGTTCGTACCCCCTGGTTGTATAGGCAGCGTTCGTTATTGTGTGATGGTGCTTGTTCGATTTGATTGTTTGAAAGGGATTGTATGTTGTCACCCGTCCAGTCACTGTTATACCACTCGAGGGACCAACTACCCGACAGTTAGCGAGTGTTAACGAGCACTTGGGTCATTGCCCTGTTACACTCTGGTGATCTGTGTAACAGTGCAATGTTACACAGTCACATTGCACTTTTTTTTTATTATTATTATTTTCTTTCTACCACAGACGTGGCCACACATTTACAATGCTAACCAGCATATATACATTTTCTTCTGTCCTCCATAGACAGGGTTAAAGATGCAGTCACATTGCACTGTTCACTGTGCACTGTTCACTGTGCACTGTTCACTGTGCACTGTGAATGAGAGCTGTCGTCACAACTGTTCTCATTCAGCTCCTTCTCTCTTGATTCACCACCCCGTCAAGAATCCAACCTTTTTACCTAACCAGAAACGTGGACATCTTCAAGAGGAAACTAGATTGATTCCTTCAAGGAGTGCCGGACCAACCGGGCTGTGGTGGGTATGTGGGCCTGCGGGCCGCTCCAAGCATCAACAGCCTGGTGGACCAAACTCTCACAAGTCGAGCCTGGCCTCGGGCCGGGCTTGGGGAGTAGAAGAACTCCCAGAACCCCATCAAGCAGGTGTCAACCACGTACAAACCCAACCAACCCACCTAACCTGACGGGGTCTGATGCATAGAAAACGTATATATATATATATATATATATATATATATATATATATATATATATATATATATATATATATATATATTTGTGAGCGTTTGTTAATAGGTCGCATTTATAACGTTGAAATGCAACTTGTTAGTTGGGATTGGTTAATTGGGGATTGGTTAATCTCCTGATTAACTTGGAGATATCATGGATCGACTTTGTAGCATAGTAGTCTACGTCCTCGACTCACAATCCATTGACCGGGTTCAATCCCCTGGTGGGACAGATACGGTTGGACAGCGTTTCTTTTCACCTGATGCTCCTGCTCACCCAGCAGTATAAAAATATATACCCGGGTGTTAGACAAGTGTTGTGGTTAAAGGCATTTGTTGGCCTATGGTGGTGGGGGGGGGGGAGCTCGATAGGCCTAAGTACTTCCTGTCCTCACCAACGGGACGGTAACGACTCACAACATCATCTGCACCTTCCTGAGCCGCTTGGGCATTCTTACTCTTACGCCGGGTGATTAGTCCAAGTCCAACGAGGCTGTTGGCCGCCATTTTTATCTCCTACTGACGTCATTTCCTGTCAATTGGCCTCTTTAATCACCGCCATTTTTAAACCCGCTGAAGTCTTAGTTCGTTGATTTTTTTTTTATTTGGATTAATTTATTAAGTTTTATGATTATTGTATTGGTGTATATTGTATAACGTGTGTACTCACCTAGTTGTGCTTGTGGGGGTTGAGCTCCGGCTCTTTGGTCCCGCCTCTCAACTGTCAATCAACTGGTGTACAGATTCCTGAGCCTATTGGGCTCTATCATATCTACACTTGAAACTGTGTATGGAGTCAGCCTCCACCACATCACTGCCTAATGCATTCCATCCGTTAACTACTCTGACACTGTAACAAATTCTTTCTAGCGTCTCTGTGGCTCATTTGAGTACTCAATTTCCACCTGTGTCCCCTTGTGTGAGTACCACCCGTGCTAAATAGACTTTTATCTATTATATCTATTCCCCCCGATAATCTTGTATGTGGTAATCATGTCTCCCATAACTCTTCTGTCGTCCAGCGACATGAGGTTCAATTCACGCAGCCTTTCCTAGGAACTCATACCTCTTAGTTCTGGAACTAGTCTAGTGACATATCTTTGAACCTTCTCCAGCCTCGTCTTATGCTTGGCAAGGTACGGGCTCCATGCTGGGGCCGCATACTCCAGGATTGGCCTTAGAAATACGGCATACAACGTTCCAAATGAATCCTTACACAAGTTTCTAAAGGCAGTTCTGATGTTAGCCAGCCTCGCATACGCCGCTGATGATATCCAACTGATGACGGATTCAGGCATCAAATGGTTCAGTGTAATATCAACTCCTACGTCCTTCTCTCTGGGGAGGATATCATACCCCCATTTGGTGCCTTGATATATACTAAATAAAAAATATACTAAATATATATATATATATATATATATATATATATATATATATATATATATATATATATATATATATATATACACAATAATTCTCACCTTTTCAAATTTAGCTCACCATCACAAAAATATTACAAATTAAAAAATAATCTATAAAATAAATATATACTGTAATTAGAAAACCGCACTCCAGCCCGCACCCGCGAGTCATCAGTCGGAGGATGAGAGGGCTAACTAAACCAAATATGTGTTGCGGGGAAATTTGTCGCAACCGACGGTGGTGCTTCCTGGCTCCGGCCCTAAAGGGTCGCCCAGCCCAAGCACCTCCCCGGTGCTATCAAAGATGTAACGTACTGGCAGAGCTTTGAGGGCGGTGATAGAGTCCCTCCTTCGTCATGGGGCTGGAGTGATGGTCCTCCCTGATGGAGGATTTAGATCGGGAAGTGAAGATAAGTATGAGTGAAAGAGCTCCGGAAAGGGGATATGTATAGAGTGAGAGAAAGAGAGAGAGTGAAAGTACATGGAAAAACACATATATCACATCTTTCGGTGTAGACCGTGGTAATGTACTGGGAACTCAATCTCTCTCGGTACTGCTATAGATTCTGTTAAAGCAAATGAGGTCCAGAGCAGCGCAAGGCTCTCTCCTCACTCTCCTTACACTGTCCTCACACTGCTAGTAGGAAAATGGCTGGTTCTATAGATGATGCTCGCACATTTCTCAACTTGAACATTGCAATATCTATTAAATGAAATACAATTAAACATTTTCGCCGGCCATCCTTAGCTCCTCTTCTCTCTCTCTCTCTCTCCTCTCACTCTCTCTTCTCTCTCTCTCTCTCTCTCTCTCTCTCTCTCTCTCTCTCTCTCTCTCTCTCTCTCTCTCTCCTCTCTCTCTCTCTCTCTCTCTCTCTCTCTCTCTCTCTCAACCTCTCTCATCACCATCCTCTCCCTCCCTCCCAGGCCAGAGGCAGGAAGCAGTAGTGTCTATGGTCAGCTCCGGATAACGTCTCGCTGGATAACTTTGACCCTCGTCTTTGCTTCCAGCTACCATTTACTCTCTCTACAACCCGGCCTCCATACCATGTTTCTACACCCGGCCTCCACACCCGGCCTCCACACCTGGCCTCCACACCCGGCCTTTACACCTGGCCTCCACACTCGGCTCTACAACCCGGCCTCCACACCCGGCCTCCACACCCCGGCCTCCACACCCGGCCTCCACACCCGGCCTCCACACCCGGCCTCCACATCCGGTCTCATCCCCGGTTATTCCGTCTTTGCACAGCTGCACAGAAGCTTTTGCAATATTGCATGTGGGTGTATGAGTACTTGTATCTTTTGGTAGTCTCCGGAGTGTACTTTCTGTATACGTTAGGTGTTTCCCTGTACTTGTTCGTGTGGAGGGGTATACTCACCAGTTTGTACTTACCTATTTGCGCGTTCGAAGGTGCACACACGCGTGCGTGCATCCATTATGCGTGTACTTGCGTGCAAAATGATCGTGTTCTACAGCCAAAATATGTACCTCACATTTTTGAGTAGTTCCCCCTCATCTCTCTGCACCCTTTATCGTGGTCAGCAAGACAACTCTAGCGTCAAACTCAAGCTTCCATCCCATATTAAACCATCTTCAAGAAAAAAACTATGTAACTATAAATCTTCTGATCTTAAATAACGTTAAGTCTTAACGCTCTGACTTGGAGAAACTTGACAGGAAAGTATTGTTAGACTTTATATTAACAATTAACAATTTATATTTATATTAAAATTTATATTAATTCTGGTTCTGAGGCCCGTCGCCTGGAACGGCAGCTGGCGGAGGAGCCATCTTGAGGCCCCGCGCTAATATAACATCCACTACGGGCTCACCATAGCCCGTGCTACTTGGAACTTTTTTTTCCAGGTAGCGAATCTTTAACAACAACAATAGCTGCCTGAAGCTGCAAGTGAGAGAAAAAAGGGATAGAGATTAATGTCATTTACGAATCAAATAAATTGAATATATATATATATATATATATATATATATATATATATATATATATATATATATATATATATATATATATATATATATATATATATATAAAGCCTAATAGGAAAAAATATAAACCGCAAATTGGGTTACGTTGTGACTGCTGACGTCAACACAGGTGATGGTATCGTCTCTCCCTAAGGTAACTGCTGCTGCGATGGATTCTCCTGCTTGTGGTGTCTTGCGTCCTGTTGCTGTGGTGTGGCGAGGGCTTAGACACGCTAGAGTCTATAGACTCTAGGCTGCTGTAGAGGGATGTGAGAGATGGTGTTGTTTACAGTGAGAGATACGTAAAGAGGTGTTGGGTGGTTCCTTCCTGATTAGGACTTATTCCACGCACGTGCACTCAGGCTCTCACTCTACACACACACACACACACTCAGCCCCCACTCTACACACACGCAGTCAGCCCCCACTCTACACACCCGCACTCAGCCCCCACTCTACACACACACAAGGACTCAGCCTACACACACTCACACACACTTAGCCCCCACTCTACACATACACACACACACACACACACACTCACGCACTCAGCCCCCACTCTACACACACACACGCGCGCGCACTCACCCCCCTCTCCCTCATCTCTACAATCTCTCCATCTCCCTCCCCCCTCCCCTCTCATCCGGCCAGAAAATAGGCCATATACCGGCTGGCAACGAAGGAATACTAGAGCCACTCAGGATGCACTCTACCTCGAGTACATACCTGAGACGCCCCGTAAGACGCACTCAGCTGAGATACGGCGACAAGACGTTTTTACTTTCTTGTCTTTTAGAAAGTTTATACTATACGAAAGCTATATTCCTTCTATAGCTCCTATAGCTCAGCTTGCTGTCATATATCTTCCTTCATACCTCATATCTAGCCTGCAACCATACTATCAGTGTTTCGATTTTCCTTAGACAGCTATCTGGGAGGTTCCAAGTTCTCTAGAAGGTTCAGGTCTCTGGAATGTTTCCAAGTTCTCTAGAAGGTTTCAGGGTCTCTGGAATGTTTCCAAGTTCTCTAGAAGGTTTCAGGTTCTCTGAAATGTTGCCAAGTTCTCTAGAAGTTTCAGGTTCTCTGAAATGTTTCCAAGTTCTCTAGAAGGTTTCAGGTTCTCTGGAATGTTTCCAAGTTCTCTAGAAGGTTTCAGGTTCTCTGAAATGTTCCAAGTTCTCTAGAAGGTTTCAGGTTCTCTGAAATGTTTCCAAGTTCTCTAGAAGGTTTCAGGTTCTCTGAAATGTTTCCAAGTTCTCTAGAAGGTTTCAGGTTCTCTGAAATGTTTCCAAGTTCTCTAGAAGGTTTCAGGTTCTCTGAATGTTTCCAAGTTCTCTAGAAGGTTTCAGGTTCTCTGAAATGTTTCCAAGTTCTCTAGAAGGTTTCAGGTTCTCTGAAATGTTTCCAAGTTCTCTAGAAGGTTTCAGTTTCTCTGAAATGTTTCCAGGTTCTCTAGAAGGTTTCAGGTTCTCTGAAATGTTCCAGGTTCTCTAGAATATTTCCGAAAACCATTTTAATATTTATAGAGCAATGGAATCCGTTTCCAGGCTATCTACGGTGGCCTTTTTAATCACAATAACCATATTACGCAGTTCAGAATATTTCTACAAAATTGCAATAACCCAAGACGTTTTTAACATGTAAATCCAAAATATTTTCAGACCGTTTAGGATATTTTTCATACAATTTAGACATGAATAGCCTATGCCCTGATATTCCCAGACAATATTCAATATTTTTTTTTTAGTACAATTGAAATTTTTCAAATGCTTCCAATTTTTCCCAATATTTTAAGTGTTTCTAAATTATCTGAATTATTACTAGACTGCAAACTTTCAAGATAATTTTGACAATAAAAGCTTTCAGAATATTGAAAGAATGAACTTTCATAATACACAACATTGAAACTGCTTAAACACTTTGGAAAATTTAAATCTCATTTCGAATATTCCCAAAACATTGTAACAATTTACAGACCAATTTGGGGGTATTACCAATATTTTTTTTTAATCGCAAATAATACAAAATATTCTAATATATTTTTTAAATATTCCAAGAACATTTGAATATTTCTAGACAATTTAAAATATACTTCGAAGAGGTCAGAAGCATTCCTTCTAGCACTATGGCACTCTGACCCAGAGTCTCGGAAGTGGCACCTTCCTTCCTGGAGAAGTTGAGGATAGCATGACACTGGATCTTATCTTGATATCTGACGTGCTATCTGTGCGTTTCATCTTGTAATCATGGCCATGGTTATCGTAGTGCCAGGATAACGGCACCAC
>WNGS01063839.1:15993618-16006383 GCA_020271785.1 Procambarus virginalis
GGGGCATGGATTGTGGCATACCACTCCAGCTCATGAAATCATGCGCTGAGGAGTTTATGTTGGTCCTGTTGCTAAGTCCTGAACCGGTTAGGATATGCAGTAACCGTCCGACTCGCGGCCGGCGCCATTGCTAGCTGGCCGCACACCGATTTGTTTCCTGGAAAACTTCAGATCTGAGCACCATCAGCTCAAATCATGCGGTTTTGTGAGGAAGATACATCAATACTTCAAGACCCGGAGAGTATCTGGTTGGAGGGAAACAATACCGATTTCGGCTACAATTGAGGACAAACAAACGTTGTTGATTAGCTTCTGTCCAGCTGACTGGTTTCTGCGCAACCCAGTACGCAGGTGACCCAAACTCTCGTACCGCACGTCGCCCATGACTGTTTTTTTTGTGAGGACCATATCACTGACCAGGTCACTTTGAGTCCTACCCTGAAGGGCGAGGCGATACCCTGCGGGTATCGCCACAAAGGGGGCACCTTAGAAGGTGTATTGAGCCTGACAGGGAAAGGTAGACCAAACTGCTCATTTAGGTGTTAGGTATTCCTGATTCCACCTGGGGGAATCATTCTAAAAATTCAATCATTCAAATCAAAACTCATTCCCCTCCAACGGACCTCCGTTGGAGGGGAATGAATTTCTGCCCAAAACGCTTTGCGTAATAGTGGCTTTAGACATTGTATGTACTAGCTTTATAAATCCATCAATGTTTGTATCACACCTTGTATGTATGTACTTTACCTGAATAAACATTTGAATTTGAATTCTCCAGGCCTAGGAGTGTCTCAGGTATTAGGTAGGGCAGTGATTCGGTCCTCACTACGTGGAGAGTCATTAGGAAGTCTAAGAGAAAGAGGCAATGGAGGCAGCTTACAGACGAGGAGAGACAGTGGACCGAGGTGCAGCAGGCACCGAAGAAAGCTGCTGTCGAGGCTTCATCACATGCTTCTACCAGCAAGACAGCAGACGTAATGGACCTAGAGAGGACACCACCAGTCACACACCAGCCAGTGTCAGACAATGTACCTCGCTCCACAGCCCCAGTCGCAGGACGACAGTATGAGACAGGAGAGGACACCATCAGTCTCACACCAGACATCGCCAGACTCTGCACATCTACCAAAATTCAAGATAGTGCAGACAGACCACTTTCCTACAGCATATGGAGTAGTAACGGCAGTGGAAAATGAACAACCAGAGCTCAAACTTTCCATCACAGTCAACCTGAAAGGAGAAATAATAATAACACCACGAGACCAACAGACTGCAAATTACTTAGAAAAAGTAAGAGTCCTGCAAGGGAAACCTGTATGCTTGGAGAAACTGGACCCTTCAGAAAGACGCACACGAGTCGTGCTTTTGGAATACCCAATTGACTTTCTCCTGGATCCAGTACTAGAACACAAGCAAATCCTGAATGCGGAACGATGCCGCACAAAAGTGGACAAGGCAGCGACACGTCAGGTTCTGGTGACCGTCATGGGACATGTGCCAGAAACATTCAGTCTTGGAAATTGGGGAACATACCGACAGAGACCATACGTCCCAGAACCCCTGCGCTGCTTCAGGTGTCAGAAATACGGCCACCATCAATCACGCTGCACCGGACAGGAGAGATGCGGAGTGTGCAGCCTGAGACATCCAACCAAAGACTGCATAGCCAAGCACGAGGCAAACCAGGCCACAACATCCAAATGTCCAAGTTGTGGAGGCAAACATCATGCCTGGAACACAACCTGCTCTGCACGGAAAGAAAAGGTGCAGACAGCTCAGGCCAGGATAACACACAGACCAGCACCACATACACCAACACCAACGTCTGCAACACTCGTGCACAGCCACAACACACACACACTCTCACAGATGGGTAATGACAGGGTGGACAAAGACAAACTCTTCAGCACGGGTGGGACACGAACAAGGGGACACAGGTGGAAACTTAGTACCCAGATGAGCCACAGAGACATTAGAAAGAACTTTTTTCTGTGTCAGAGTAGTTAATAAATGGAATACATTAGGCAGTGATGTGGTGGAGGCTGACTCCATACACAGTTTCAAATGTAGATATGATAGAGCCCAGTAGGTTAAGGAATCTGTACACCAGTTGATTGACAGTTGAGAGACGGGACCAAAGAGCCAAAGCTCAACCCCCGCAAGCACAATTAGGTGAGTACAATTAGGTGAGTACACACACTCTCACAGAGCAAAATTCCCTGAATCTATCAATTCCAAATCAGAAAATACACAAAAATGCTGCAGAAATACAGCAAAAGCAAAAGAGTAAAATAGCAATCACTTTCGGAATCAACACAACAGATATACAGTTTTACCACCGAGGTCCAGCTGAAAAACATGGTGAAGATCATGGCAGAGACCATTATTAGTTGTCTATAGAAGACGCAGAACGCCTCAAAACACCAGACTTAAGAAATCACTTGTATAGTAATGGACAAGATCGTGCAGCAGACCACAGTTACACAAGAAACAGACAGTCTGAGACAAGGTGAAGCACAAGAGGACAAACAACACAACATGGACATACAGACTACCCACAACAGTCGGGTAGTCAAGACACCAGAACATCAACATTCACAAAAGCAACTGCAAGAAGCAGTAACCACCCAAGATCAACAGAATCTTACAACACAAGAGACAGACAACAACAGCCAATGCAGTCTGATATGCAACAACACCAACAAAGAAGTATTCAACAGCAGAGATGTACAGGTTCCAACAACACAAGATGCAGGCATTAACATTCAATGCAGCCCAATATGCAGCAACATCAACAACGAAACACTGGATGGCAGAGATCCACAGATTTCGACAACACAAGAAACGGCCCCGAGCAATCACTGCAGTCCGACATGCAGCAATATCAACAACAAAGTGATGGACCACAGTTATGCACAGATTCTAACAACGCCGGGGATGACCACGAGCAATCAGTGTAGTTCGATTTGCAGCGACACGACTTGCGAGGTGGAGAATATAGAGGTCAATTCCGAAGAGGAGTTCTACTAGAACAGGCAACACCAACCGAAACCGTCGTCTGGCCATTACGAATTCTGCAGTGGAACATACAAGGTCTTGGAAATAAAAACCACACACTTCAGGAGGCTGCAATCAGCACGAAAGTAGATATAATCGTTTTGGAAGAAACTCTTTTTCCCAGCCACGAAAACCTTCAGATTAGCTGGATATCAGCACTGTTATACCGTATGAACAGGGGAGACAAAGAGGGTTAATGACCCTAGTCAGGAACACCATACCCAGCAAGAAAATAGACCCAGTTTCATGTGGGGATGGAGTAGAGGTATTAGCAGTAACAGTAAATATGGCTAATATTGAGCTCCTCATATACAACGTCTACAAGCCCCCTAGACGTAAACTAGAAGCAGAGGCAGTGCTTGCCTTGGCCACGCAGGAAAATGTAATTATTGCTGGGGATTTTAATGCTCATCATCAAGAGTTAGGTGCGACTGGGCCAGCCAATGCTGATGGGCGCCATTTAGCTGCAGCTCTGCGAGAAGTACCTGAAATTACACTTCTCAACACTGGGGAACCCACTCACATTCTAGGAGGGTCCCTTGATCTTACATTAATCTCAACAGCACTCAAGCGTCAGGGGAAGTGGGAAGTAGACCCGGTGATCACCAGTGACCACTATGCTACTGTCACAACACTAAACATAGAACGACCTCCTACACCACCTGCACAATCTAGGTGGAATTAATAAAAAGGCCAATTGGAATATATACAAGAGGAACTTGAAAAAAAGTATGCAACATACACGCCAACTGAGGATTTGAACATACACGAGACCAATCTGCAGGAAGCCATTGTAGCTGCTGCAAACAAAGCTATTCCAATCATTATCACAGGAAACACAAAACGAAAGAACTATTGGTTCTATAGTAATGAAGTTAAAGAACAGAACCACAGGGTCAACATCTTCAGAAAACATCTGAAGAGAAACCCCACACCAGAAGGAAGAACTCTGCTAAGAGCGGTGGTATCTGAAGCAAGACGAGTTTCTAGAGAAGTAAAGGAGGCAAGATGGTTTGAGTGGTGACAAACTCTAAATGAACATAGTAGTCTTGGCAAGATATGGGGTCAGATTAAAACTATATCAGGTCGACCAGCCCGACCACAGGCATGTATTCAACCATTGCAGGAGGCTGAGAGACTTGCCTCTCCAGTTTGTAGAGAACAGCTTTATATCAGATTCCTGAAATGGTCCGAGGGCAGCAAGAATAATTAAAACAAGATAAATTACAGCCATTCATGAGAGTATAGCTACAAATGGCGAATGTGACTGTCCCTTCACCAAACAAGAACTAATCAGAGCCAAAAAGGTGGTAAGGACACTGCACCAGGTGCTGATAACATTACATACTCAATGATCGCACATGCAGGTCCTGCTGGAGAACAAGGAATATTGGACGTCATCAATGCATCTTGGCAGCAAGGCAAACTACCAACCTCTTGGAAGAAAGCAGACATCATACCGATTCCTAAGCCGAAAGAACCTGGCAATTACAGACCCATTTCATTAACATCATGCATTAGTAAAACTGCAGAACGGATGGTCTTAAATAGGCTACTGTGGAAGACTGGAGACCTGCATAAACACATATTTGGCTTCACTAGAGGAGTAGGTACTGCCAACTGCATAGCAACATTACTAGGAACAGTTAACTCAGGTCCAGCTATAGTGATCTTCCTTGATCTAGAAAAAACATTCGAACTTGCAAGCCCGCAAGCAATTTTACACACCTTAGTTTAAAAAGGTGTAAAGGGAATATGCTAGCATGGATTCAAGATTACTTAAGTCACAGGTATGCCAGAGTAAAGTTGCAAGGACAAGTGTCGGACTACCACTTGCATGAGAATGGGACTCCACAAGGAGGAGTCCTCAGTCCTAGTCTTTTTAACATCCTTATGGAAAACCTCGTTACTATGACATTTACAGAAGTGGTTAAATTGCTAAGCTATGCTGATGATATAGCATTAGTCATTACAGGTCCTTCACTTCTAAATAAAGCACAAGGTGCATTAGATAAAGTAACATCTGAATGAAGCGTTTTAGGGCTAAAAAATATCTGCACAGAAGTCTAAGGCAATGAGACAAAGTGGCAACACTCCAGACAGGCACCTACGCATTCAAGACGGGTTTGTATATGATATTGGGTAACCCACCTTCAGTGGGTTACACAATATCAATATCTCGGAGTGTGGATAGATTCTAAAATGACATTCAACAAGCAAATTCAATATCTGAAGGAGAAAGGAAAATCACGACTGAATATAATGAGAACAATCACAGGACCTCGTCTAGGAGCGGGACACAAAGTGTTAATACATAACTGTTAACATAACAGCTTGTATGTTTTACATACATGCTGGTCGTTCCCTACTTGATTATGCAGCGCCTGCCTTACTCTCCCTTTCCGTCAGTGGGCAAACGTTGAGGTTATTCAAAATGATGCAATGCGAGTCATAACAGGAGCTCCCAGATGGACTAAAATACTGAACCTAAGACTAGAAACCAAGCTAACGTCGATTGAAATAAGGGTAAAAGGGATTGCTGCGTGCATGCTGACCAAGATGTTGACTAGACCTAGAATCAGTTCACTTAAAGATATAATCACTGGAGCACTAACTCTGGACAGAAGAGCCTCCAATAGCAACAGGTGGACCCATTGTGCGATAAACACTATCAATACATTCGATATAACAACACAGTCACTGAGAAGGGTGTCGACGAAATACATGCAGACTTTGTTATGCAAGCCCCTTGGGAATCTCCGCCAGCAGACTTTAAGATTATGGTTATTGAAGGAAAAAAGAACCAGACAAATCCTCATCTGCTACATAACATTGCACAGATGCATATAGAAGCAAACATGGCATCCGACAGCTTCACATACTTCACAGATGGATCAGTAGACCAGCAGGGACACGAAACCGGAGCTGCAGTGAAAGCAGGAAACTCTGTACATAGTTGGAGGCTCTCAAATGGGTGTTCGACTTTACAAACAGAGATGCTGGCCATTCAAAAGGCTTTGGAACATGCTCTTGCTGAACACCGACAACATGTTATCATACTTACAAAT
Source organism: Procambarus virginalis (assembly GCA_020271785.1). Lineage (NCBI taxonomy): Eukaryota > Metazoa > Arthropoda > Malacostraca > Decapoda > Cambaridae > Procambarus > Procambarus virginalis. The sequence goes on from WNGS01063839.1 coordinate 15,999,744, forward strand.
TCGAGAACCGTCATTGAAACCTTGCAACAAGAACACATATGTGATAACATCTATCTGATCACAAATGTCATATTATTAATGCAAACACTCAAACGTCAAGGCCGACAGGTACTTATCAACTGGGTGCCAAGTCATGTGGGAATAATAGGAAATGACATTGCAGACGAAGCTGCAAATCTTGCAACTAAGTGAAGAAATGTAGACATTTACATACCACAGAGTCTATCACAGATTAAGAAAGTAATTAGAAATAGAGCAATGCAAAAGATGTACAGTGACCACAACACAGAAGTTGCAACATCAGGATCTGCGGGTTGGTATATGAATTCAGCCAAGTACGAACCACTTAGTTTGATGAAAGGGAGCAGTAGAGCAACAGAAATACACTTGCATCGCATCAGGCTTGGATACCCATGTGCATGGTAAATAGGCTTACAGGTTCCGGAAGATGAGAGGAAATGTCAGCACTGTGGAGAAATGCCCAACAGACCACTGGAACATTATCTAACACAGTGCACAGTTACAACCACAACAGACCACTGAAACATTATCTAACACAGTGCACAGTTACAACCACAACAGACCACTGGAACATTATCTAACACAGTGCACAGTTACAAACCCATTAAGATTTCAACTTAGATTCAACAGAACAGAAGAAGTTGTTAAACACATATGGCAAAATCTTACTGAAGCGACCATACGAGTCATAAATACTCATACTCCGCCCAAGTAAAACAGAAACAAGCAACACTTAGTGGGCCAGCCAGAGGCTTAGGGCCCGCGCAGTGGGCCAGCCAGAGGCTTAGGGCCCGCCCAGTGGGCCAGCCAGAGGCTTAGGGCCCGCGCAGTGGGCCAGCCAGAGGCTTAGGGCCCGCGCAGTGGGCCAGCCAGAGGCTTAGGGCCCGCCCAGTGGGCCAGCCAGAGGCTTAGGGCCCGCCCAGTGGGCCAGCCAGAGGCTTAGGGCCCGCGCAGTGGGCCAGCCAGAGGCTTAGGGCCCGCGCAGTGGGCCAGCCAGAGGCTTAGGGCCCGTGCAGTGGGCCAGCCAGAGGCTTAGGGCCCGCACAGTGGGCCAGCCAGAGGCTTAGGGCCCGCACAGTGGGCCAGCCAGAGGCTTAGGGCCCGCACAGTGGGCCAGCCAGAGGCTTAGGGCCCGCGCAGTGGGCCAGCCAGAGGCTTAGGGCCCGCGTAGTGAGCCAGCCAGAGGCTTAGGGCCCGCGCAGTGGGCCAGCCAGAGGCTTAGGGCCCGCGCAGTGGGCCAGCCAGAGGCTTAGGGCCCGTGCAGTGGGCCAGCCAGAGGCTTAGGGCCCGCACAGTGGGCCAGCCAGAGGCTTAGGGCCCGCACAGTGGGCCAGCCAGAGGCTTAGGGCCCGCACAGTGGGCCAGCCAGAGGCTTAGGGCCCACGCAGGAATATCCCTGCCAAAAAAATGTGCTTCTACACTATGGTCTCTACACAAAGCTTAGACCAATGAATAGAATAATTCATAAGACATTAATTCATATGAATAATTATTCTTAGTAAGAATACTGAGACCAGTTGATTTGACCAACACATGTCAGACCAATCCTGGAGTAGGCAGCTCCAGCATTCAGCCCGTATCTCGTCAAACACCAGAATTGACGAAGGTTCAGAGGTACTCCACCAGACTATTTTTTTTTATAATTATTATTTTCTACCACAGACGTGGCCACACATAACAATGCTAACCAGCATATATATATATACATTTTCTTCTGTTCTCCATGGACAGGGTTGGAGATGTGTTAAACATATAGTTTATTGAACAATCAACCACAGAAGGTGATTCGGTGCTTTTAAAATGCTAGGCTAAGCTACATACGTAAATACATAGATACACAGATTTACGTATGCCCTACATAAATGTTCGATGTGTCTTTTACATAGTGTCATTAATGTGCATTTACAAAGGTGAAATGTAATTCTGATCAGCTTCCATATATACTTTATACACATACATACACACACACACACACCACACACAACACACACACACACACACACCACACACACACACCACACACACACACCACACACATATATATATATATATATATATATATATATATATATCGTATATATATATATATATACGTATATACGTATATGTATATACGTATATAGCCTCTCTTCCCGTAAGACTTGGGGGCCTCGGAGTTCGAACAGCAACGCAAATCGCTGTTCCAGCCTTCCTGTCCTCCTTATCAGCATCCGACGACCTTGTGAAGGAAATTCTACCTGCCCACTTACATCAGCTGGCAGGTGTACATGATCCCAATTTTACACGCTGTGCCACAGAGTGGGCCTCTGGTGAAGGCCCATCACCTCAACCACCATCCCCAAAAGCCCACAGGCAATCCAGCTGGGATGGCCCCATTGTAGACAAAGTTGCTGCAGAGTGCCTGGATGCTGCATCAAACACAGCACGACATTGCTCGCCTCACAGCAGTAGCAGCCCCACATGCAGGGGATTTCCTGTTAGCAACCCCAATGTCGGCAACTGGCACGCGTCTCACACCACACGCCCTCCGAATTGCTGTGGCCCTCCGCCTTGCTGCCCCAATCCACACCAGATATAGGTGTATTTGCGGCGAGGTGGTGGCTGACGGGTACGGCCACCATGGCCTATTCTGCCAAAGTACAGGAGGATGGCACTCGAGGCACAGTGAAGTTAACGACATCATCAAGAGGAGCCTCACCACAGCTGGATGCCCAGCTGAGAGAGAGCCTCGTACCTAACGCCCCGTAACTCTGATGCTCTTATTGGTCGCCCGGATGGTATCACAGTGAACCCCTGGAAGAATGGCAAGCAGTTGGTATGGGACTACACGTGCGTATCAACCCTGGCTAACACCTACATTGAACTCAGTGTTGCACAACCAGGTGGCGCTGCCACCCACAGGAAGCAGCCAAATCCCGTAAGTATAGAGAACTTGATCACCACTACAATTTTGTCCCCATTGCTTCTGAGACACTCGGCGCCTGGGGTAAAAGTGCTACCAGTTTTTTGAAGGAACTGGGTTCTAGGCTCATTGAAACAACAAGGGACCCTAGAGCTGCCAGCTTTCTTTTCCAGCGCCTCAGCGTGGCGATACAGAGGGGAAATGCGCACTGCATCCAGGGTTCCTGCCCGCCATCTGAGGAGCTGGAGGAACTCGACAACTTATGATAACCATCTTGTAACCTATATGTAACTCCTTTTTTGTAAAAAGTTCAAATAAAGCAATATATATGTGTAATACAAAAGAATGGGGGTGGTAGGAGAAGAAAATATTAGTGTTCAGTGAGAAACCACAAGGTCTCCTCTGAATACGTTTTATTTTCTTCTCCGAGGCTATGGGTCCCACACATTGGCACCAGAGGTGGTACCCTCACAAGCTTAAAAAAAATTAAATATATATATATATATATATATATATATATATATATATCTATATAATATATATATGTATATATATATATATAATATATATATATATATATATATTATATATATATATATATATATATTATATTATAGTATATTNCGTGGGTAAGGGGTTATTGTGGGTAGGGATAGCAAAGATGGAGAGGGGATAGCGGGAGAGGGAAGATAAAAGTAGGATGGAGAGAGGACGGGAAGAGAGAGAGGAGAGAGGGAGAGAGAAAGGGAGTATGAGTTAAGGAGTGTATTCTGTTTTTTCCTTCTCTTTCCCCCTCAATCTCAACTCTCTCCTCTCTCTCTCTCTCTCTCTCTCTCTCTCTCTCTGTTTCTTCAGAGACAACAGTACTATAGTGGTACCCAGAAGAGGTGACACACAAGAGGTTAAGGACAAGGTTCGAACCAGTTCTATTCCTATCTATATCAGAGCCTCGGTCCTGGGTCATCTTGGAGGTGTACCGGATGTAGAGGTCATGAAGGGTTAGGACTCAGGTCAAGTAAAACCTTCACGGCACCACAGGGAATGCCTCGAGTCCCAGTTGGGCAGCAGGTAGGTGCCTCTGGAATACCTTCTGCTACTATGACACGCCAATGATGAGTAGTTTAGCCGTGAGTAAACTTGAGTACGAAGAGAGGTCTCCCTCCCTTCCTCTCCCTCTCCAGTACCTTCCCGCGCGGCAGGGAGGGGCGCCCGCGTGTGTGAGAGCGGGAAAAGGCGGGAGAAAGGTACTGGAGCGAGCGCCAGGCCCACCGTAGGGTACGAACTTAAAGTGATGTTCCCATGGCCTTACACCTTTACTCCACTGGACCCCAAACTCTATAGCGACATTTTTTTTGGCTGCTTTTCCAGGTGGTCTGGAGCCTGGAACTGAGAGGCCCGAGCGTGAGAGCCTCTTCCAGCCCCACCTCCTTCCTTTGTTTTGGCACTTTCATTTGTTCTCTCTCATCCGGGTAACTGTTATGTTATTGTTTACATATTGCTCCTGGTTGTCATGGAAACAGCGCGGGAAAATATTAGTGGATTACAGTCCTCTGAGCCTCAGATGCTGTCAATTGTGGCGAAATACTGGTAGATATCGGGAATTACTGGTAGATGTTGGGGGGGGGGAACTACATGTATGATAGCTGTCAACGAATGCTGGATAGCTGCCAAGGAGCATTGACAGCAGTCAAAAAGTACTGGAGTGCTATCACTAAGTACTAGTAGCTTCTGAGACATGCTAGTAACTAGTTGTGACAGCTAAAAGTATCTGGAGCAGCATCCTATTAGCTACTAGCTAGTCCCCACACTACTGGAACTACTGTGAACTATTGATAGTTTAAAGATGTTGAGAAGCACCGTTTACACACACACACACACACACACACACACACACACACACACACACACACACACACACACACACAAGGTAACGACCCCTTCAACCAGCTTTGGGGTAACTACCACCAATCACCTGAACAACTGGGCGCCGCACCACACACACACCCTTCGCTAAACTGCCCTTGGCCCCTAACTACCCTCTTTAATGACATTATTGGCCCCAACCCTCGATAACCATTTTGGTGATTAGAGAGTTTGTAAAGGCAATCAGCTGAGAGAGAGAGAGAGAGAGAGAGAGAGAGAGGTACTAGGGGGTACCAGTACCATAAGAGTATATACCCAGATTCTGGGGTACGAAAACCTCTTGTAACGTTACATTGACCGTTGGGCCGTTTGTGTTTGTCACAGAACAAAGATGGCGGCGGTGGCGGGCTGTCCTGCCTGTGATGTAACCCTGAATTAACGTTCCCGTGATTTGTTGTGGAGGAGGAATGAGGATTGTGAGGTGGGAGGGGGAGAGGGGGGTAGCGTCTCATGTATTACATCCTCCCCCTCACTCCCACTCTTCTCATTACGGGCTAAGAGCCTTCCATTCACTCCTAACCAAAACATGCTGGAAAATCGATGCCCTTGACGTCAGTGCATCAGGATCAACTCTTTTTTTTTTCCACCTCCATGTAGGTGAGCGGCGTCCGTCTCCGCCAATCAAGAGAGAGACGCAGTGCAAACCTGCTTTCCCATTGGTTCAGTTGTGACGCATGCACTGACGTCATGATAAATACATGACGTCACTACTACTGTCCAATTGAGGGCGAGAATGCAAGCGTGCGGGTGTGTGATTGGTGGACAGTGCTGCGTTGGCTCGGTCTGCGCTCCACACGCGCATTGACGTGCATATCAAGTTACACAGGAGATTAAACTGAAAAAATAAATTAAAAAATACACACAATTTTCCATCAAACCTTAATTTTCATCCTAAAATAAGCTTTAAGAACGCAAAAATGTTTCTGCTAAAGGTCAAGCTCTCACTATGGGAGTAGAAACTGTAGCACATGTCGCCCCTCGCGACAAAATTTAAAAAAAAATTAAATTTAAAAATTTAACATAGGTACCGCCACATGTTTTATTATGCAATGTCCGGGGCACACGAGAGATGATCTCGTTATGCTCTGCCGGGGCACCAGACACACACATGATCTCGTTATGCTCTGCCCGGGGCACCAGACACACACATGATCTCGTTATGCTCTGCCCGGGGCACCAGACACACACATGATCTCGTTATGCTCTGCCTGGGGCACCAGACACACATGATCTCGTTATGCTCTGCCCGGGGCACCAGACACACACATGATCTCGTTATGCTCTGCCCGGGGCACCAGACACACACATGATCTCGTTATGCTCTGCCCGGGGCACCAGACACACACATGATCTCGTTATGCTCTGCCCCGGGCACCAGACACACATGATCTCGTTATGCTCTGCCCGGGGCACCAGACACACATGATCTCGTTATGCTCTGCCCGGGGCACCAGACACACATGATCTCGTTATGCTCTGCCCGGGGCACCAGACACACACATGATCTCGTTATGCTCTGCCCCGGGCACCAGACACACATGATCTCGTTATGCTCTGCCCGGGCACCAGACACACATGATCTCGTTATGCTCTGCTCGGGGCACCACAGACATGATCTCGCTATGCTCTGCTCGGGGCACCACAGACATGATCTCGCTATGCTCTGCCCGGGGCACCACAGACATGATCTCGCTATGCTCTGCCCGGGGCACCACAGACATGATCTCGCTATGCTCTGCCCGGGGCACCACAGACATGATCTCGCTATGCTCTGCCCGGGGCACCACAGACATG
>WNGS01063839.1:16007383-16046408 GCA_020271785.1 Procambarus virginalis
GGCTAGTAGAGTAAGGCTAGTAGAGTAAGGCTAGTAGGGCAGGGCTAGTAGAGTAAGGCTAGTAGAGTAAGGCTAGTAGGGTAGGGCTAGTAGAGTAAGCCTAGTAGAGTAAGGCTAGTAGGGTAGGGCTAGTAGAGTAAGGCTAGTAGAGTAAGGCTAGTAGAGTAAGGCTAGTAGGGCAGGGTTAGTAGAGTAAGGCTAGTAGAGTAAGGCTAGTAGGGTAGGGCTAGTAGAGTAAGGCTAGTAGAGTAAGGCTAGTAGGGTAGGGCTAGTAGAGTAAGGCTAGTAGAGTAAGGCTAGTAGAGTAAGGCTAGTAGAGTAAGGCTAGTAGGGCAGGGTTAGTAGAGTAAGGCTAGTAGGGCAGGGCTAGTAGGGTAGGGCTAGTAGAGTAAGGCTAGTAGGGCAGGGCTAGTAGGGTAGGGCTAGTAGAGTAAGGCTAGTAGAGTAAGGCTAGTAGAGTAAGGCTAGTAGGGCAGGGTTAGTAGAGTAAGGCTAGTAGGGCAGGGCTAGTAGAGTAAGGCTAGTAGGGTAAGGCTAGTAGAGTAAGGCTAGTAGAGTAATTCTAGTAGAGTAAGGCTAGTAGGGCAGGGTTAGTAGAGTAAGGCTAGTAGAGTAAGGCTAGTAGAGTAAGGCTAGTAGGGCAGGGCTAGTAGGGTAGAGCTAGTAGGGAACAGGTCTGTACCCCGAGTCTGAACGCGGCCACACCTGCATACTCCTATGTAAAAAGATACTCACATCTAGGTGAGCACATCTATGCAAGTACACCTTGACGCAAGGTAGTGTATACACAGACCACGAGGGGGGGGGGAGGGGTGGAGGAAGGGAAGGGTGGGAAGGGAAGGAGGAGGGGAGGTGAAGGGTTGGGGAGGAGGAAGAGGAGGCATAGTGTCCATAGTCGGCCGTTGCCTCCCATTTCCCGCGCGCGCGCCGCCACAAACAAGAGTCCCGCAAGGTGGCCATCCCCCTCCCTCACCCTCTTACTCCCGCCTCCTGCACAAACAACGCGTACTTGTCATTGTGGGGCAGGAATACTTGTTGGACATCGCAGAGAGCAAAGCAAAGAGTATTCGAACTCTTTTTTTTTTTTCTTTGCTTCTTATTACGCTCAAGGACAGCGTGTAGGATGTCACCCTCCCCCAGCAACTGTGGTGAGTGGCAGTTGACATTCCCGCCACCAGAGGCCACCACCGTACGGATAAACACCAGCTTTTTCCCGCCAACTCTCTCTTGGATGTGAACTAACTCCAGTAACTAAACTAGCTTAGGTTAGAATAATAGATTAAGTTAACCTATTCTTCATATATCAGAATATTATAAGATAGAATAGTTTTATTAACTAGAATGAAGTAATAGAATAGGTTAAGTTAGAGTAGAATTAAGTTAGGAGAGGTTAGGTTAGAATAGGTTAAGTTAGGTTTCTTTGTAGAGTAGCAACGACGTACTTTTCTGAGGTCTTATTCTAGAGAGCCCGGACGTGGGATGTTCCATACCAGAGTGCAGGTGGGTACAGGGAGAGTCTACCTGCACCAGAGTACATGCGGGTACAGGGAGAGTCTACCAGCACCAGAGTACATGCGGGTACAGGGAGAGTCTACCAGCACCAGAGTACAGGTGGGTACAGGGAGAATCTACCTGCACCAGAGTACAGGTGGGTACAGGGAGAGTCTACCTGCACCAGAGTACATGCGGGTACAGGGAGTCTACCTGCACCAGAGTACAGGTGGGTACAGGGAGAGTCTACCTGCACCAGAGTACAGGTGTGTACAGGGAGAGTCTACCTGCACCAGAGTACAGGTGGGTACAGGGAGAGTCTACCTGCACCAGAGTACATGCGGGTACAGGGAGTCTACCAGCACCAGAGTACAGGTGGGTACAGGGAGAATCTACCTGCACCAGAGTACAGGTGGGTACAGGGAGAGTCTACCTGCACCAGAGTACATGCGGGTACAGGGAGAGTCTACCTGCACCAGAGTACAGGTGGGTACAGGGAGAGTCTACCTGCACCAGAGTACAGGTGGGTACAGGGAGAGTCTACCTGCACCAGAGTACAGGTGGGTACAGGGAGAGTCTACCTGCACCAGAGTACATGCGGGTACAGGGAGAGTCTACCTGCACCAGAGTACAGGTGGGTACAGGGAGTCTACCTGCACCAGAGTACAGGCAGAGTGGGTTGGTTGAAAGAGAGAGAGAGAGAGAACCAGAGTTACCAGGTCGACGAGAATGACAAATCACCCTCGGGGTAGTGTATACATAATGAGCAAAGGGAATTACTGCCGGAATTAATGGTTCACTCCTTGTTCTCTCTTTCTCTCTCCTTTCTCTCTCTCCTTTTCTCTCTCTCTCTCTCTCCTTTTTTTTCTCTCTCCTTTTTTTCTCTCTCTCCTTTTTCTCTCTCTCTCCTTTCTCTCTCTCTGCGCTTATTCGACTTGAAGAAAATGAATCCAATTATCATCATTAATTTAGAACTTGTTACAGCAGCAGTTAAGAACCTTTACGTTCTTGTTCGGTGTTGTTAACTCCTCATAGCTGTTGTTTGTTAATTGTTTAACAGTTTTTTTGGTCGTTTTATTCTCATCATGAGAGTGGGGGGGGGGCATTGTTTTGATTGTGTCTCATGTTCTCATTAAATGGTTTACAGGTGTTGAGGTAATTACAATTATGAGTAATTATGAGTAGTTGTAGAAGTGGACAAGATATAATAATGTGTATTATTATTTATGAGCATTTTAAGTTATGAGTATTTGATTTTTTTTTATTTTGATGTGATATTGATTTTGTATTTTTTGTAATTATAATAAAAATTGCAAAATTCAAAGTAAGATTACTTTGAACTGTCTTTTTTGTGCAGTTATGTGGCCGTGAGGAAATTCCGTATTTCTGAATAATTATATATATATATATATATATATATATATATATATATATATATATATATATATATATATATATATATATTGCCATTCTTTGACTAGATCTACAGAATTTTTATACATTTTTTTTTATTTCCTACCACAAGCGTGGCCCTATTTTACAATGCTAACTAACATATGTACATTATCTTCTGTCGTCCATGGAGGGTGAGAGATCTGTTAAGCATATAGTTCAGTGGTTTATTGAACAATCGACCACAGAAGGTGATTGTAGTGCTTTTAAAATGCTTGTCTATTTACGATTTACGTAAACACACAGATTTACGTCTAATATAACAGTGTTCGAGCATCGTTTACATAGTGTCATTAATGTGCGTTTACAAAGGGGAAATTCAATTCTGACCAAAAATCCTCATACAGGTCAGAGTGGGTACCAGAGGGGGGGGGGCAAAGTCCAAAGTGGCCTCCAGGACAGGGGCGCTGGAAAGTCCAGATTGCCCCCAAAGGACTTCACATCCAAAGTGGGCTCAGGGGACGGCACAGTTCAGTAGTAAAAGTGGACACTATATTCACTCAATTCATATGATCATTAAATTTGAAACAAATCTGTTGAGAGAGAGAGAGAGAGAGAGAGAGAGAGAGAGAGAGAGAGAGAGAGACACTGTCAAAGAACATAGTCAACAGCCTCCGGGAATCCCTAACAAGAGATAAGATTAATTTAAACTTGTCACAAAAATAAACATTTCGGTAATTAACTTGTTTACAATCCAGTCAGAAAAAAAGTCCTCTTTCACTCTTCAAATTTCTCTCTCTCTCTCTCTCTCTCTCTCTCTCTCTCTCTCTCTCTCTCTCTCTCTCTCTCTCTCTCCCTCTCCCTCTCCCGACCATTTCTGCCGCTCGTCCAGCCGCAAACCTCTCCCCAGATCGAGAAAAAAGCCCGCCATGAGCCGGACGGAACTCTTCACAACACGACATTAATCTAAATTATGAAGACGATGCGTGTTGGCAACTATGTCTGGTGAGCGCGACTGCCACGTCTCGGGTTAATATTTTCCTCCACCGTATCTCTCTTGATTTCTCTTGATTTCCAAAAACGGTACATTAATATTATAGTTTCCTCTCAGTTTAAAATTCAAAATTTTTTTTTGTTGGTGTTTAAAATGATAACGTTAATGAAGCTTCGAATCCAGGTTTGAATATTGAGAAATGGCAGCGGTGTTGTATGTTGCCAGAAGTTTTGTTATTTTTTAAAGTGTTAATGTATGGTTTATGTGTGTGTTAATGTGTGGTTTATGTGTGTGTTAATGTGTGGTTTATGTGTGTGTTAATGTGTGGTTTATGTGTGTGTTAATGTACATAATTTATGATTGTTAAGAATGAAGGACATGGGACCGTTTTCTCAATACCTAACGATATGTTTTTAGCGAAGTATCCAAAATTTGCTTACTGTCGGTAATGCATGCACATGACTGTAAAGCTGCCGCCCAGTTGGGTGGGTGTGCATCAAGACTAGTAACTGTGTGACTCACTATAGATGTAAAGTGCCTTGTATAGTGACTGTTGTGAGCCTCTTGTAATGTCACTTGTGACACCTCTTTGTGTCACTTGTGACACAAAGATTCTTGATATGTGTATTTATGTGGGTGATTAGATATGTATGTGTATGTATATGTGTATACGTATATATATATGTACATGTATGTATGAGGGTGTGTACATGTGTATACAACATTGATAATTTTGTAACTAGCGTCAAACATTGTTATTTGCTTAGCTAAACGAACTAGAGGGTTCAGTTCCTGAACCGATTATGTGCCTCTGTATCCTTTACACCACCGCCCACGGGATGGGTATGGGGTGCATAATAAAGAAAGAAATTGAAATTGAATTGATATGTTTTAATGAACAGTCACAGAACTTTTTTATTTATTTATTTACTGTACTTCCTGCTGTTTTGGCATATTTAGCACCTCACACCTCTCCTTGTGGCTCCTGTTGCTGCTTCTGGAAGCCATATCCTTGTGCTTCTGGAAGCCATCTCCTTGTGCTTCTGGAAGCCATCTCCTTGTGCTTCTGGAAGTCATATGTGCTTCTGGAAGCCATTTGTGCTTCTGGAAGCCATATCCTTGTGCTTCTGGAAGCCATATCCTTGTGCTTCTGGAAGCCATATCCTTGTGCTTCTGGAAGCCATCGCCTTGTGCTTCTGGAAGCCATATCCTTGTGCTTCTGGAAGCCATATCCTTGTGCTTCTGGAAGCCATATCCTTGTGCTTCTGGAAGCCATATCCTTGTGCTTCTGGAAGCCATATCCTTGTGCTTCTGGAAGCCATATCCTTGTGCTTCTGGAAGCCATCGCCTTGTGCTTCTGGCAGCCATCTGCCTTTTCCTAAGCCTATAAATGGACGGAAAGACATGCTAAGTTATTTATGTCAGCGAATTATTTTCGTAATGTCAACGAATTTTGGTAGTGTCAACGATTATTTATTGAATCGGTGAAAGCATCTTGTCAGCGATTCCTTGTCATAATCTTGCTCCTTGTCCTCATAATCCAGCTCCTTGTCCTCACAATTAATACAACATTGAAATAATTGTACAAAGAAAATTCTGCACATTACAAGGAGTCCAAGAGCTGAAGCTCAAACCTACGAGAGAAAAGAGGCAAGTATAAATATATTCGTATACTTAAAAAATATATAATTTTTCAGCGTAAATTAAATTCAAGTACTGTATAAAACACACAATGTTAATTCAAGTTAATTCTCTCAACGGCGTGGGCGACCGTTGAGAGATTTCCAGCAAACGGTCTGGGCGACCGTTGAGAGATTTCCAGCAAACGGTCTGGGCGACCGTTGAGAAATTTCCAGCAAACGGTTTGGGCGACCGTTGAGAAATTTCCAGCAAACGGTTTGGGCGACCGTTGAGAAATTTCCAGCAAACGGTTTGGGCGACCGTTGAGAGATTTCCAGTAAACGGTTTGGGCGACCGTTGAGAAATTTCCAGCAAACGGTTTGGGCGACCGTTGAGAAATTTCCAGCAAACGGTTTGGGCGACCGTTGAGAAATTTCCAGCAAACGGTTTGGGCGACCGTTGAGAGATTTCCAGTAAACGGTTTGGGCGACCGTTGAGAAATTTCCAGCAAACGGTCTGGGCGACCGTTGAGAAATTTCCAGCAAACGGTCTGGGCGACCGTTGAGAAATTTCCAGCAAACGGTTTGGGCGACCGTTGAGAAATTTCCAGCAAACGGTTTGGGCGACCGTTGAGAATTTCCAGCAAACGGTTTGGGCGACCGTTGAGAGATTTCCAGTAAACGGTTTGGGCGACCGTTGAGAGATCCTCCACCAAACGGTCTGGACGACCGTCGACAGATCCTCTAGCAATAATTACTTTATGTAAGCAGACCTCGAAGGATCGGTTAAGGCAGTAGAACATCGGTTTTTCAATATGTTGATTATTTTCTTGTTTAGGGCTTCTATTCCTCTGACTAGGGCTCTTGCATCTTGGTTTAATTGGAAGACGATATTTCCAAATGTAATATTTATTCAAAGTTGACTAAAAGAATAACAATTAGCTGTAGACTGTATTATATTTATTATAACTTACACAACGTTTCGAACTCACAAGGTTCATTCTCAAGTGAGGAGACAGGTTGCTGTTGTTTTAGATTTAGGTACTCGGAACGGAATGTATATGTAGCACGGGCTATGGTGAGCCCGTAATAGGGGGAGAGAGAGATTGATTGATGTACATTAAGCCACCCAAGAGGTGACACGAACATGAATGTAGTAGTGGTAAGTGGTAGATTTTTTTTTTTAGTGAATGAGATCTTTGGTCGTGAAAGGATCTACTGTGTGTGCCGAGCTCGCATTTAAATATTAAGTCCTTACTATGTGGCTGCTATCGCGGGGGAGGATACTGTTTAACAGTATTTACGAGGGTCTCCAGCTGCTGAACACTTTTTTGGAACAGAAGAGTGGCAGTGTTGATGGCTGCAGGGTGGTTACTGCAAGATTGAGGGACTCTTAAAGCTCTTCTAAGGTCGTTGGTTGTATCACATTCCAGGAGACAGTGACGTAGTGGCTTTTCTGTGACAATTTGGCAGAAGATGTATTCCCAATCTCTAGTTTCACCAATCTCCCAGTTGCATCTGTACCTAGACGTAGTCTATATAACCGAACTGCTATTTCCCTGTGGATTCCTTTTAGGATATTTAACCTGTCTAACTTGGTGGCCTGAAGATACCATGTTGCAGAGGGCGAACCTTCAGCTACTCTCTGGTGTAGATGGGCTTTGTTGAGGTGTGAGAGTTGTTTGGTGATGGTGTTTTGTATGTGCTCTAGGCTGGGTTGAATTGTTTTGTGTATCACTGGATGACAAGTTGCCAAATTAGCAATTTCATTCGCTTTCTCATTTAATGGAATTCCAACATGGGATGGGATGCATTTTGGGGTTATGCTGAGTCCTTTGTCTTTAGCTACTGCTCCAAGATACAAAATTGTGGTAATTATTTCCACGTTGTCTTTCCACTGCTTTTTTTCAGAATACTTGAAGTGCAGCTTTTGAGTCTGTGTGTATGATTGCATTTTAAGTGTTATGTGCAATCACATATGCGAATGGCTGTTGTATGACAAATAGCTCAGTTTGGGTTGATGATACTGGTCCTGCCAGTCCTGTTGGCTGTCCATGCCAAAAAAAACAGCGCCAGCACTCTCATATTCCCCTGATCCGTGTAAATGTGGGAAGTTCCTGCTACTACAGTGCTGCACATTTGCTTTTTCTATAATGCGCCTGAGGATTGTTGGATTATAGACAGCCTTTTTCATCGGAAGATCTTCTATTATAGTTTTGAAGATAAGCTCCTCCCACGGTGGGGAACAAGTGTAGTTTGGGTGTGGTTGATCGCCCACTCTATCAGGAATCATGTTTTATATTTGTAGTCAGTTTAGGACTTCTCCCGCTCTGGCAGCCCAAGAGTTACCATTGTTTTGGCCAAGTCCAACCACCAAGGCCTGCCGTACTGGGACTGGATCAGGTGGGAATAATTATCTTAGTGAGAACTGCAGCGGTTCTTTGAGATATTCTTTCTAAAAGAGAGGGCAAACCCGTTTCCAGTCTTAGAGTTACAAGTCTGGTCCACGTAGGGACTCCCAGCGCAGCTCTCGTAGCATTGCTTTGTGCTACTTCAAGATTTTTCCACTGTTGTTGTGATAGGATTGTGAGGGAGACAGATTGCTTGCTTTCTGAAGATTAAGCCACCCAAGAGGTGACACAGGCATGAATAGCCCATAAAGGGGGGGACAGGAGTTGTTGTTTTAGATTCAGCTACTCGGAACAAAAGTTCCAAGTAGCACGGGCTATTGGTGAGCCTGTAAGTGGAGGCACTTTGGAGCCAATATGAGTATCAATAGCTGTTACTGGAGATGTGGGGATGGGGTCCGTGGACGCACCAATCCAATCCAAGTCCATAGGGCTGGTCAGACCGGTGAGTTGATAGGGAGTACACACGCTGCTCAAAGCTGAGTGCCACCGGAGTCAGCAGGGCCGGTCTAGGGGGGGAGATGTCCGGGTGTTACAAGAGAATTGGTTTCCTAATCCCGGTTCCCCGAAGTTGGTAGTCTTGTCGAATTTCCTTCTTCAAGGTGTCGTAGTCGCAGAGGTTGTCGAGGCGTTCTTGAGGGACGACCAGGCGAAGGATCCGTCCTGCTTCCCTCCACTTGTATTCCCAGTAGTCGTTGTAGATTATGGAGTTATGATGTCTGGTATATTTGGAAAGTACGTAGCCACTTCGGATATACACGAAGTCCGAGTATATCCGGTTGGTGCCGGTGCGGAAGCTGCGAACCTGGGGAAAGGGGGGAAGAGATAGTGTCCGGGCGGCCGCATGAAGGGCAGGAGAGCCGGTGACATCGACTGAAGCATCGAAGTCGGTCGAATCATCGTTGTTGGCTTCCTTGGGTTCGTCTTCGAAGTTGGTCGAGTCTTCGGGGTCGGCCTCGTCGTCGTGGGGGCCGCTGCTGCCGTCCCTGTTAGCAGCCCAGCTCGAGGACTGCCGAGTCGCTGTGGCCAGACGGGCCGGTAGCAGTTGTTGAAGATCATCGGGTACAACAGCTGTCCATTCGTTGACGAGGTTGTTGTTGTTTCAGATTCAGCTACTGGGAACAAAGAGTTCCAAGTAGCACGGGCTATGGTGAGCCCGTAGTGGACTTACCTGGCACAGGCGCGGAGCTGAGAGCTGTAACTAGATTGATGAAGATTAAGCCACCCAAAAGGTGGCACGGGCATGAATAGCCTGTAAGTGGTGGCCCTTTTGAGCCATTACCAGTATCAATAGAAGACACTGGATATCTGTAGAGGTGCGACTGCACCCTACGTGACGGGAGATGTCTCCCGTAGCTGTAACTAGTTGTTGTTGTTATAGATTCAGCTACTCAGATCAAGTTCCAAGTAACACGGGCTATGGTGAGCCCGTAACTTACCTGGCACAGGAGCGGGGCAAGTAGCACTGGCTATGGTGAGCCCGTGGTGGACTTACCCGGCACAGGAGCGGGGCAAGTAGCACGGGCTATGGTGAGCCCGTGGTGGACTTACCTGGCACAGAGCGGTGCCGTAACTAGAGGGAACATGGGATTTATACTGCTGGGAGGTCAGGTACATACGATAAGGTGAGGGGGGGGGGGAAGGGCGAAAGTAAGGAGTAAAGGTAAGACGCCGGAGGCCAGCAGACTAAGCACACGAAGATAAGTCAGGTGATTATAGATCTCAGATGACCGTAGTTGGCATGACGTTTTGGGCAGTGACGTCATCGTCGGGATCTTGGCGTTCCGGCCTTGTTCTCACTCCCATGGTGTGAGAGCTGGGAGAAAGAGAGAGAGAAAAATACAATAATTCGATTGTATTTTCTTATAAGCACGTTATAATAAAATACAATGGACTCTTTGCATTTCTCCATGGACTTATAAGTGAGGACTTAGAACTTCACCTCCTCCTGCTCGGGAACATATCGCAGCAAGACCTGGTGTAAGCACTCCTACTCTGCCTCTGACAATGTTTACAAGAGTTAACGAAACACAGTCTTAGTGTCAGGTCAAATAAAACGCTAACAATGAACATTACTCAAGACTTACTCAAGCGAAGACAAATGGAAGGAAATAAGAGTTGATTCACGTTAGTCATTCATCTCACCCTTTCGCTTACTTTCAATAATTAATATATATATATATATATATATATATATATATATATATATATATATATATATATATATATATTACAGTATATATATATATATATTATATAACACACATAAATTTAATGTAACGACTCGTGTGTAGTGGCCACAAAATGGTCCATGAAGACATATAAGAATAATAACCGTGATTATAAAATCTATATAATATAAAAAATAAATCTAGTGAAATANTAGGATAGGTAAGACAAGGTTAGGATAGGTAAGGCAAGGTCAGGATAGGTAAGACAGGGTCAGGATGAGTCAGGTTAGGCTAAGTTAGGCTACTCACAAAGATATGTCTCTCATTATTATCATACAATAATGAGACACTGGACTTAAGATCACTATATACTTAAGATGACAGGACTTAAGATTATATACACTTAAGATCACTGGACTTAAGATCACTAAGTTCATACACCGAGAAGCGGGGTATATAAAGAGACTGGTGACGAGAGTGGCGCGGAAAGTGTCACCTGGCAGGGTGACAGGTGACATGGCAGGGTGACAGGTGACATTGCAGGGTGACAGATGACATGGCAGGGTGACAGGTGACATGGCAGGGTAACAGGTGACATTGCAGGGTGACAGATGACATGGCAGGGTGACAGGTGACATGGTAGGGTGACAGGTGACATGGTAGTGTGACAGGTGACATGGTAGGGTGACAGTGACATGGCAGGGCGACAGGTATACCTGGGGGGGGGGTGTCAGCTGATTGGGGGGCTCTGTAGTGCAGTGGTCTGCGTCCAGGACTCGCAGTGGAAGATCCCAGGTTTGATGCCTGGGAGGGCCAGAAATGGTTGGGCACTGTTTCCTAGTTCACTTGAGGCGCCTGTTCACCTAGCAGTAAGTCGTTATTTACAATGATGAATAAATTCATACCACAGGAGGGTCGTTGTTACGGCATCAACACCGCAGCTGGAGTGCGAAGCGGCGATTTCAGCGCCATCTATGGACCTGCACTCCAACTACAAGGTATTAGAGGAGACGCAGACAACGCCATCTGTTGGCGGTGGTGTGGCGTCAGTGAAAGACTCCTGTTTCATACCTCAGGTAGGTGATGTCGATGGTGATGACCTCTGGTGGGTGGCGTAACGATGTCAACGCCATCTAGGTTGTGAAAGCAATTATAATTTCAGTCCCCCCGTTGGAAGGGTGTTATCCTAAAGCCACTCAGTATACTGTCTGTCTAACTAATGACGTTTTATATTCACAGAGGTGACGTAAGGAGGCGATTGCACTGAGGAGGGCAGTTCACCTTGGGCAGTCCAGAACTCTTGACTTGGTCCTGCGAGAGGACAAAGTGGCCGCCGTCGGTAGTAGCAGTGTTGTATGGATCGACGTACCCGGGATTGGCCAAGAAGAGTTATGAGGCGACATTAGTTCGTATGTTGACAAGTGCTGCTAGAGACACTGCCAGGGTGTTAGCTACCCTGTACGTGATTGAGAGCCCTGTTAGCGTGCTGCTGAAACCCTCTGCCAGCGTGTTTCTAGAGAGCAGATGTTGGGTATTGGGACATAGAGATGATACGGGGGGTGGGGGGGGGGGGTGTGGACTGGCCCATGTTGAGGAAGGTGAACTTGCCGGTGATTACCAGTGAGTGTGGACGACGTGTACGTGGACGTAGTGAACTTGCTGCGATTTGATGAACACTGCCGATCTGTTGAGTGTCCTGAGTGAAAGCGACGCTGATAGTCACTGATTGGTAAGTACCACCACCAACATCACACACTAACACTACCACCACTACCACCACCACCACCACCACCAACACCAACACCAACACACACACACCCCACACACACCCCACACACACACCACACAACAACGATCAATAGCGGCCCCCAGATTGCAAGCACAACTTCACCTAGATTATTGGGTGAGGGGTTGTGTGGAGGGGTGTTGTGTGAGGGAGGAACATATAGGGCAGGAGGGGGTAGGCGGTGTGGGAATGTGGGTGAGAGTGAGGTGTGGAGGGGCGTGGGTGTGGAGGGGCGTGGGTGTGGATGAGAAAGGGTGGGGGTGTGGAGAGGGTGTGTGTGTGGAGGGAGAGTGGAACTGTGGTCGACAGGAGCTCTATAGGAGCTGAAGGGCTCCTCAAGGCTTGTCAACACCTCCCAAACACTGGCCAGAATTGCATACACCGCTGATGTTGCTCCGCTGACGTGTTCCACTTTCCTCCATTTATGGGTTACGTGTTCCCCCCCCCCCACCTGGAGGATCTTTCTGACTATGGACTGTGTCTTCTTTTACACTTGTATGAACTGGAAGTCTTTATCTCATAGATTTTGATTAGAATTTAGCTTTATTTATTAGGCAAGTCATTAGAGTTGTGGCAGAATAAACGGGTGCAGAGCCATAAAAAAGCTTTCCGTTAGTGTAGTGAGAATTAGTGACATAATATTAGGATGGTGAACAAGACCTAATCCCCCCCCCCCCACCACCACCACCAGTCACAGCTTGGTATAGGTCCTACCACCACTACCATCACCACCCACCCCCTTCCCAACTTCTGGAGAAGGAAGCACACGCCGTCAGACATAATAAACTTAATTACACAAATCACAAATATGAAGGTAATACTGAACATGCAGCAACAACATTTAATATCAAGAGTCGTACATTTACCTGCTGGGACCAAGCAGGTAACGTTATAAGACCAAGTCATATTCATTAACAGTATATACAAAAACTACATTCAAATACAATATGGAAAACATTACATGATAAATAGGATAAACTAAGCAAATGTACAAATTGAGTAAATTGCTGTGCGTCAGCTGGATCTACTAGCAAACGGTTTTAATACTAGTTGTGGACTAGTAACTTGTTATATAACAACTGTACCACTATCACTAAACCCAATCTCTCCGTGATGGTAATAGCGACTCGCATTTTGACCCGAACTAATAATTGATGTACGAAAAATTAACAGCAGTTGATGAAATGGTTGTGAATTTGCCGTTTTCTGTTGTGGGTCCTCGGATTGGTTTAGGGGGCAGGGGTTGTACTTTAGTACAACTGTTTGGTCATGTGATGGCAATGTTAAGGAGGACGGGCTGCCACTACCCCCCCCACCCCACCATCACTCTTCCCATCCACCACAATCACCATCACCACCATTACCACCATCACCACCATTACCACCTCGACCTCCAAGGATTTTCTTACATCTTGATGCAAATAAGTCGGAGAAATCAAATGAAATTGTCTTAGCCCTGTACGGGAGGTCAACACGCGGAATGTCCTGAAAGAAGAAGTTGTAGAAACCACCTCCAACCGCACCGCCGCCAGAATAGTAGAGTTGTGACACAGCGGGTATAACTAAGACTAGTAGGCCGGGTATTGGGAGCTATAGCCCAACACTTCCCTCTCGCTGATAGGAAAGTACCACCAGAAGCCTCCTGGCTTAAAGGTGACCCAGATGTAGACTTACACCTATTTCCCTGACCTCTGACGGGGTGACCCCCCTAGTTTATGGTCACGTTACCAAACTCTTCCCCATCTCTCCCCCCTATTTTAACTCCTGGTGTACTTCCCCTCTGGTGTTCCCGTACTTCCTCCACTACTTGCCTTACCTTAAGTTCTCTGCTTACCTTTCTTCTTCTCTTTTTTTCCCCTCTTTCTCTTGTCACAATCCCTCTGTTCCCCCTCGTTCATTTTGTGTCCTCTGTACCTCCATTCTCACTCTGGTTATTTCATTTTCCCCTCTACACTGTTTATCAAGCCCATCTTATTATTATTCTCTCTGTTCCTTCCCCTTTCCAAACCTAGCTACCCTTACTCATTTCCCTCCTTCCTCCTCCCTTACCGTCCCCTCACTCGCTGCCCTCTTCACATTGCCACTTTAAATGGCTCTTCCCTTACTCTCCCCTCTCTCTCTCTCTCTCTCTCTCTCTCTCTCTCTCTCTCTCTCTCTCTCACACCCTTTCTCATACTCAACTCCTCACAATGCCTCACTTCATCCCCCCCCCCCTCCTCATTTCACTCACCAACTCATCTCACATTTAAACGCACTCATCACTCGCTGATGAGTCACTCACATTTCCCCTTTACCCACCATTCATCCTCATACTCTCCCCCTCTGCTCTATCCCCTCGGATAGAGAGGGTGGTGGAGAGTGATGGTGTCATGTTCTCCTCTCACCCACATTGTCCTCTCTCTCTCTCTCCACAAAGTGCAACAGAGGGGATGCAACAAGGCTCTGGTGCTGGACATAAGAGGACTGAGCTACGAGGACAAGTCAGGACCGTCCAATGTATCATATCTTTCACTCGAGAGGAAATTTGGACATAAATAGGACATGGGTGTCAGTTGAGAGTGAATGTGATTTAGGAAGCGCTCGAAACGCATTGGACGTTCAAGGTTCTTCTCTATGAACCAGCACGTCCAAACTTCTATACTAACCGACTGTTGGACGCCAGTTAGGCGCCAGACACATAGGGTGACCTATACCCTCTTAAGCTAAACAACTTAATAAGTATCAACAACGTGTCAGCAAATTTGAATGCAATGTGCTCTATGCTGCAGAGCTCAGACCAGCAGAGACAGCCCTGGGCAGCGGACCTTACACACTAGCTAGCTCCTGGCCCGGTGTACAAGATATATATATTTTTATAATAAACTAAGGAAAAGCAGTGGACGTTTGGTACTCAAATTCCTGCCCACAACCTAATCATTCTACAATAACATCGTCCGATGTAACACGACACGTCCAAACTTCTTCTAAATTTTAACATGCTGTTCATTCGAAATAGGAATTTTCTCACATATAAAGTAATATTATTTTAGCATATTGTACATATTTAGGTATTGGTTAGATTAGGGGTTTAGGTTCTGTTGGCGATTATTTGTAGTACGTGGGTGAAGCATTTACAGCGTTGTGGTTCGAACAGAAGTCGTCAGTGAAGCACTTTTTCCGGAAGTGTTCGAACGTCATCAGTTGAGTCGCGTGTAAACCGTTTTTTATTCATAAACAGCGGAGGTTTGGCGGGTGGATGGAATGGTCTTTGGGTCTTTGTTGATGAGGAGCAGATGGTTGATGGGTTGTCGTGGTGTAGTAGGCTGGGACGTGTGCTTCAGAGTACCAAATGTCCGGGTTCGAATCCTGCTCGTGGTTCCTATATACTGATTACCTCAATATTTTGTTCTTGTCGTTGGTGTGGCCGTCGTTGTTGTTGTTTGTGATGTTGTTGTTGCTATTGTTGATATGATGTCAGTGTTGACGTCATATTGTCTCCAAGACAGGAAAGGTCCAAAGGTAATCAGCGAGGCTGGTACCAGATCTACCAGGATTGAACTGTGAGGAGAGACTCAACCTCGCCATTCTTAATGAGACGTTATCGAGGAGACATGATAACGACATATAAGGTACTCAGGGGCATCGATAAGGTTGATAAAGAGGTTCAATAGAAGACGGTGATCGATCAAGGGAACATTGATGGGGCTCTGGGCCACAGATGAACAGGCATAATAGAGATAGTAGAGTTTAATTAAATAAATAGACAAGTAGATATGACAGCAAACAGGAAGATTGCCTTGAATAGCCGACAGCTGGGCAGGCGGGACTCGGGAACTACAGACCGACCCTACAAGAACATTTAAGTATACACACAAGCAACGTAAATAACTGAATTAACTAGATAAACAAATCCTAATGAATTCGAATTCAGTTCAAATTCAATACACAGTTCTAAATGTAAATATGATAAGGGAAGCAGAGAGTCATTACCAACTGCTGAGGGTCAAGTGCTGGGGCCGAAGAGCTGACGCTCGACCCAGCAAGCACAGCTAGGGAAGCGCACTTGGGTGTGTACACACACACACAGCTAACACTAGCGAGACACTAGAACCCCAAAACTAGCGGAAAGGCGACAACTTAATCACTAATTTGCTACATATAATCATTCATTACCCGGCAGTCTTGGTTATTATACTGAGGGGGGAGATACTGCTGTTGTTTTTTGTCGACGGTCTCGCTTCATGCAGGTCGGCGTTCGATCCCCGACCGTCCACAAGTGGCTTGGGCAACATTCCTTTCCCTCCCGTCCCATTATCTCAAAGACTTATCCTAACCTCTTCCAAGGGTTAATATAGTCGTAGCCTGGTGCTTTCTCCTCATAGTTCCCTCCCCCACCCCCCTTCGCCGTTTGTGTGTTTTTACGCGGGTTACATGACGTCTATATTTACCCTCTCCTCCCCCCCCTGTGATGTCACACTTTGTTCACTCCAGTTCTAATCCACTTTGTTCACCCTAGTGTTACTCCACTCTGTTCACTCCAGTGTTCACTGGAGGACTTTGGAGCGAGGAAACTCGCGTTTTCTGCCATAAACAAACGGAGTTATTACGGTGTGTCAGAGTGGTGTTTATGTCCTTGAATGGAACATTTATGAATGAGTAGA
The DNA here is from genome assembly GCA_020271785.1 of Procambarus virginalis. NCBI lineage: Eukaryota > Metazoa > Arthropoda > Malacostraca > Decapoda > Cambaridae > Procambarus > Procambarus virginalis. The sequence goes on from WNGS01063839.1 coordinate 16,023,885, forward strand.
CTGACGCGTTCGAATACATCCATTCTTGGCTTGCATAGTACACTAACCATACACAAACTTGGTTCATAATTACCTTCAAAACACCCTCCGGGTATCAGTGCTCCTCCCATAAACGCATTTAAATTTAAACAACGCAGAGGAATTCAGAACCATGGTTCGTTAAGGAGAGATATATATATATACTGTATAATGTGATGTGTTTTGAAGCGGTAGCCAGAGCCACGCGGTGATGGGACGAGGCAGGACTCGGGTAGCGTACTCCAGATAGTCAACATGTCAACACCGCCCCCCCCCACCCAGTGGGTGGACCAGCTGGTGTTTCTGTTTTTGTTGCGAGTTGGGTGGAAAAAACTGTTTTTGTTTTTTTTGTCTGTTTTATATTTAAGAGGAAGAAGTTGTGTTTGTTTCTTGTGATTTATGAAGTGGAGTTTACTGGGGGTTTAAATATTTGTATATTGTTTGTCTGTCTCTCTCTTTCTCTCATTAATATGTGACCAATACAATTGACTGTGTACCGGGAGGGGGAAGCGACTGTGTACCGGGAGGGAGGGAAGTGACCGTGTACTGGGAGGGGAAGTGACCGTGTACTGGCGGGTCTCGCATGAATGGGCTCGTACTCTGAACTTCCTGTATGACGTCACAGTCGCTCTGGGAACTACTTGACTCTTGTTAAGGGGAGGGAGGGAAGGGGGAGGGGGGATGAAGGGTTACGGTGAGGGGGGGGTGAGGTACGGTGAGAGGGAAGGGTAGTATGGGTAGAGAAGAAGGGAATAGGAGAAGATAGGTATAGGGAGGGAGGGAGGGAATGTGGGTAGGGTTTAGTAGGAAGGGGAAGGGGGTGGGGGGAGGGGAAGGAGGGAGAGGGGAAATGGAGTCTGCGGTTCCCAGGAAATTACAGGTGGACCCCCTCCCCCAAAAAAAAAAAAATTCAACTGTCGACATCTTGGCGCCAAAACGGTTGGCGCCTTCAAAAGCAACCGTTATTTTTTTTTGTTTGGTTTAAATTTAAATCTGATCAACCCCCGGTTTAAACAACCTGTCAGTTTTGTGAGTTTATATTCTTGTTCACACGCTAATATAACGATATATTTCTTGTGAATTTTATAATGGCAGTATTAATACAAATATTTCGCTGAACGAATGGAGGAATTTGTTCAGAAACAATTCAGAGATTTTGATTTAGAATGTCTGGCTGCTACAGGTGTAGGGAAGGCCAACACTGCTACAGGTGTAGGGAAGGCCGACACTGCTACAGGTGTAGGGAAGGCCGACACTGCTACAGGTGTAGGCAAGGGCCGACACTGCTACAGGTGTAGGCAAGGGCCGACACTGCTACAGGTGTAGGCAAGGGCCGACACTGCTACAGGTGTAGGCAAGGGCCGACACTGCTACAGGTGTAGGCAAGACCGACACTGCTACAGGTGTAGGCAAGGGCCGACACTGCTACAGGTGTAGGCAAGGGCCGACACTGCTACAGGTGTAGGCAAGGGCCGACACTGCTACAGGTGTAGGCAAGGGCCGACACTGCTACAGGTGTAGGCAAGGGCCGACACTGCTACAGGTGTAGGCAAGGGCCGACACTGCTACAGGTGTAGGCAAGGGCCGACATTGCTACAGGTGTAGGCAAGACCAACATCGCTACAGGTGTACGTGGGGGTAATTCATCCTTTATCAAACATATACAAGAAAACTCGTTCCAAAGTAAAGGGGCTTAAGCTACGAGGAAAACCCCGAGAGAAACTGGGCCTCACCGCACTGAAGTCGAGGAGGACTTGGGGACATGATTGCGACATACAAGATTATAAGGAAAAATTGACACAGAAAACAAAGCAGCATTGTTCAGGGCGTAGATATATAAACTACCCAACTGCATAAGACGGAACGAGCTGTGTCAGGGTGGGCAATTAGTAACTATAGACATTAGAAATTAGTGGCGCATTGGTAACACAATCGACCCGCGCATAGCTAGCCATTTGGGCCAAGTTCGAGTCCTGGCCGCGGAGGACTGATTGTCTGGTAATTAAAAGTCACCTGTTCGCTCCTACTCACACGGAAGCAATTGGGAGGTAATACCTGAGGCCAGATTCACGAAGCAGTTACGCAAGCACTTACGAACGTGTACATCTTTCCTCAATCTTTGACGGCTTTGGTTACAGTTATTAAACAGTTTACAAGCATGAAAACTTGCCAGTCAGCTGTTGTTATTGTTATAAACAGCCTCCTGGTGCTTCAGAGCTCATTAACTGTTTAATAATTGTAAACAAAGCCGCCAAAGATAGAGAAAAGATGGACAGGTTCGTAAGTGCTTGCGTAACTGCTACGTGAATCTGGCCCTCCTGGTTGTTACCTGATTGTTGAGTCGTGCTCAGTATAACAGAACTAGTAGGTTAGGGCTATTAGGTTAGGGCTAGTAGGGTAGGGCTAGTAGGGTAGGGCTAGTAGGGTAGGGCTAGAAGGGTAAGGCTAGTAGGGTAGGGCTAGTAGGGTAGGGCTAGTAGGGTAGGGCTAGTAGGGTAGGGCTAGAAGGGTAAGGCTAGTAGAGTAAGGCTAGTAGAGTAAGGCTAGAAGGGTAAGGCTAGTAGAGTAAGGCTAGTAGAGTAAGGCTAGTAGAGTAAGGCTAGTAGAGTAAGGCTAGTAGAGTAAGGCTAGTAGGGCAGGGCTAGTAGGGTAGGGCTAGTAGGGTAGAGCTAGTAGGGAACAGGTCTGTACCCTGAGTCTGAACGCGGCCACACCTGCATACTCCTATGTAAAAAAGATACATCTAGGTGAGCACATCTATGCAAGTACACCTTGACGCAAGGTAGTGTATACACAGACCACGAGGGGGGGGGAGGGGTGGAGGAAGGGAAGGGTGGGAAGGGAAGGAGGAGGGGAGGTGAAGGGTTGGGGAGGAGGAGGAGGAGGAGGCATAGTGTCCATAGTCGGCCGTTGCCTCCCATTTCCCGCGCGCGCGCCGCCACAAACAAGAGTCCCGCAAGGTGGCCATCCCCCTCCCTCACCCTCTTACTCCCGCCTCCTGCACAAACAACGCGTACTTGTCATTGTGGGGCAGGAATACTTGTTGGACATCGCAGAGAGCAAAGCAAAGAGTATTCGAACTCTTTTTTTTTTTTCTTTGCTTCTTATTACGCTCAAGGACAGCGTGTAGGATGTCACCCTCCCCCAGCAACTGTGGTGAGTGGCAGTTGACATTCCCGCCACCAGAGGCCACCACCGTACGGATAAACACCAGCTTTTTCCCGCCAACTCTCTCTTGGATGTGAACTAACTCCAGTAACTAAACTAGCTTAGGTTAGAATAATAGATTAAGTTAACCTATTCTTCATATATCAGAATATTATAAGATAGAATAGTTTTATTAACTAGAATGAAGTAATGGAATAGGTTAAGTTAGAGTAGAATTAAGTTAGGAGAGGTTAGGTTAGAATAGGTTAAGTTAGGTTTCTTTGTAGAGTAGCAACGACGTACTTTTCTGAGGTCTTATTCTAGAGAGCCCGGACGTGGGATGTTCCATACCAGAGTGCAGGTGGGTACAGGGAGAGTCTACCTGCACCAGAGTACATGCGGGTACAGGGAGAGTCTACCAGCACCAGAGTACAGGTGGGTACAGGGAGAGTCTACCTGCACCAGAGTACAGGTGGGTACAGGGAGAGTCTACCTGCACCAGAGTACAGGTGGGTACAGGGGGAGTCTACCTGCACCAGAGTACAGGTGGGTACAGGGAGAGTCTACCTGCACCAGAGTACAGGTGGGTACAGGGAGAGTCTACCTGCACCAGAGTACAGGTGGGTACAGGGAGAGTCTACCTGCACCAGAGTACATGCGGGTACAGGGAGAGTCTACCTGCACCAGAGTACATGCGGGTACAGGGAGAGTCTACCAGCACCAGAGTACATGCGGGTACAGGGAGAGTCTACCTGCACCAGAGTACATGCGGGTACAGGGAGAGTCTACCTGCACCAGAGTACAGGTGGGTACAGGGAGAGTCTACCTGCACCAGAGTACAGGTGGGTACAGGGAGAGTCTACCTGCACCAGAGTACATGTGGGTACAGGGAGAGTCTACCTGCACCAGAGTACATGCGGGTACAGGGAGTCTACCTGCACCAGAGTACAGGTGGGTACAGGGAGAGTCTACCTGCACCAGAGTACAGGTGGGTACAGGGAGAGTCTACCTGCACTAGAGTACAGGTGGGTACAGGGAGAGTCTACCTGCACCAGAGTACATGCGGGTACAGGGAGTCTACCTGCACCAGAGTACAGGTGGGTACAGGGAGAGTCTACCAGCACCAGAGTACAGGTGGGTACAGGGAGAGTCTACCTGCACCAGAGTACAGGTGGGTACAGGGAGAGTCTACCTGCACCAGAGTACAGGTGGGTACAGGGAGTCTACCTGCACCAGAGTACAGGTGGGTACAGGGAGTCTACCTGCACCAGAGTACAGGTGGGTACAGGGAGTCTACCTGCACCAGAGTACAGGCAGAGTGGGTTGGTTGAAAAAGAGAGAGAGAGAGAACCAGAGTTACCAGGTCGACGAGAATGACAAATCACCCTAGGGGTAGTGTATACATAATGAGCAAAGGGAATTACTGCCGGAATTAATGGTTCACTCCTTGTTCTCTCTTTCTCTCTCTTTCTCTCTCTTTCTCTCTCCTTTCTCTCTCTCTCTCTCTCTCTCCTTTTTTTCTCCTTTTTTTCTCTCTCTCCTTTTTCTCTCTCTCTCCTTTCTCTCTCTCTGCGCTTATTCGACTTGAAGAAAATGAATCCAATTATCATCATTAATTTAGAGCTTGTTACAGCAGCAGTTAAGAACCTTTACGTTCTTGTTCGGTGTTGTTAACTCCTCATAGCTGTTGTTTGTTAATTGTTTAACAGTTTTTTTTGGTCGTTTTATTCTCATCATGAGAGTGGGGGGGGGGGCATTGTTTTGATTGTGTCTCATGTTCTCATTAAATGGTTTACAGGTGTTGAGGTAATTACAATTATGAGTAATTATGAGTAGTTGTAGAAGTGGACAAGATATAATAATAAATGTGTATTATTATTTATGAGCATTTTAAGTTATGAGTATTTGATTTTTTTTTATTTTGATGTGATATTGATTTTGTATTTTTTGTAATTATAATAAAAATTGCAAAATTCAAAGTAAGATTACTTTGAACTGTCTTTTTTGTGCAGTTATGTGGCCGTGAGGAAATTCCGTATTTCTGAATAATTATATATATATATATATATATATATATATATATATATAATTTTTTATACATTTTTTTTTATACATTACAGAATTTTTTATACATTTTTTTTTATTTCCTACCACAAGCGTGGCCCCATATTTACAATGCTAACTAACATATGTACATTATCTTCTGTCGTCCATGGACAGGGTGAGAGATCTGTTAAGCATATAGTTCAGTGGTTTATTGAACAATCAACCACAGAAGGTGATTGTAGTGCTTTTAAAATGCTTGTCTATTTACGATTTACGTAAACACACAGATTTACGTCTAATATAAACAGTGTTCGAGGCATCGTTTACATAGTGTCATTAATGTGCGTTTACAAAGGGGAAATTCAATTCTGACCAAAAATCCTCATACAGGTCAGAGTGGGTACCAGAGGGGGGGGGGTCAAAGTCCAAAGTGGCCTCCAGGACAGGGGCGCTGGAAAGTCCAGATTGCCCCCAAAGGACTTCACAGTCCAAAGTGGGCTCAGGGGACGGCACAGTTCAGTAGTAAAAGTGGACACTATATTCACTCAATTCATATGATCATTAAATTTGAAACAAATCTGTTGAGAGGGAGAGGAGAGAGAGAGAGAGAGAGAGAGAGAGAGAGAGAGAGAGAGAGAGAGAGAGAACACTGTCAAAGAACATAGTCAACAGCCTCCGGGAATCCCTAACAAGAGATAAAGATTAATTTAAACTTGTCACAAAAATAAACATTTCGGTAATTAACTTGTTTACAATCCAGTCAGAAACAAAAGTCCTCTTTCACTCTTCAAAATTTCTCTCTCTCTCTCTCTCTCTCTCTCTCTCTCTCTCTCTCTCTCTCTCTCTCTCTCTCTCTCTCCCCGACCATTTCTGCCGCTCGTCCAGCCGCAAACCTCTCCCCAGATCGAGAAAAAAGCCCGCCATGAGCCGGACGGAACTCTTCACAACACGACATTAATCTAAATTATGAAGACGATGCGGTGTCTGGCAACTATGTCTGGTGAGCGCGACTGCCACGTCTCGGGTTAATATTTTCCTCCACCGTATCTCTCTTGATTTCTCTTGATTTCCAAAAACGGTACATTAATATTATAGTTCCCTCTCAATTTAAAATTCAAAATTTTGTTTTGTTGGTGTTTAAAATGATAACGTTAAATGAAGCTTCGAATCCAGGTTTGAATATTGAGAATTGGCAGCGGTGTTGTATGTTGCCAGAAGTTTTGTTATTTTTTAAAGTGTTAATGTATGGTTTATGTGTGTGTTAATGTGTGGTTTATGTGTGTGTTAATGTGTGGTTTATGTGTGTGTTAATGTGTGGTTTATGTGTGTGTTAATGTACATATTTATGATTGTTAAGAATGAAGGACATGGGACCGTTTTCTCAATACCTAACGATATGTTTTTAGCGAAGTATCCAAAATTTGCTTACTGTCGGTAATGCATGCACATGACTGTAAAGCTGCCGCCCAGTTGGGTGGGTGTGCATCAAGACTAGTAACTGTGTGACTCACTATAGATGTAAAGTGCCTTGTATAGTGACTGTTGTGAGCCTCTTGTAATGTCACTTGTGACACCTCTTTGTGTCACTTGTGACACAAAGATTCTTGATGTGTGTATTTATGTGGGTGATTAGATATGTATGTGTATGTATATGTGTATACGTATATATATATGTACATGTATGTATGAGGGTGTGTACATGTGTATACAACATTGATAATTTTGTAACTAGCGTCAAACATTGTTATTTGCTTAGCTAAACGAACTAGAGGGTTCAGTTCCTGAACCGATTATGTGCCTCTGTATCCTTTACACCACCGCCCACGGGATGGGTATGGGGTGCATAATAAAGAAAGAAATTGAAATTGAATTGATATGTTTTAATGAAGTCACAGAACTTTTTTATTTATTTATTTACTGTACTTCCTGCTGTTTTGGCATATTTAGCACCTCACACCTCTCCTTGTGGCTCCTGTTGCTGCTTCTGGAAGTCATCTCCTTGTGCTTCTGGAAGTCATCTCCTTGTGCTTCTGGAAGTCATCTCCTTGTGCTTCTGGAAGTCATCTCCTTGTGCTTCTGGAAGTCATCTCCTTGTGCTTCTGGAAGTCATCTCCTTGTGCTTCTGGAAGTCATCTCCTTGTGCTTCTGGAAGTCATCTCCTTGTGCTTCTGGAAGCCATCTCCTTGTGCTTCTGGAAGCCATCTCCTTGTGCTTCTGGAAGCCATCTCCTTGTGCTTCTGGAAGTCATATGTGCTTCTGGAAGCCATTTGTGCTTCTGGAAGCCATATCCTTGTGCTTCTGGAAGCCATATCCTTGTGCTTCTGGAAGCCATATCCTTGCGCTTCTGGAAGCCATATCCTTGTGCTTCTGGAAGCCATATCCTTGTGCTTCTGGAAGCCATATCCTTGTGCTTCTGGAAGCCATATCCTTGTGCTTCTGGAAGCCATATCCTTGTGCTTCTGGAAGCCATATCCTTGTGCTTCTGGAAGCCATATCCTTGTGCTTCTGGAAGCCATCGCCTTGTGCTTCTGGCAGCCATCTGCCTTTTCCTAAGCCTATAAATGGACGGAAAGACATGCTAAGTTATTTATGTCAGCGAATTATTTTCGTAATGTCAACGAATTTTGGTAGTGTCAACGATTATTTATTGAATCGGTGAAAGCATCTTGTCAGCGATTCCTTGTCATAATCTTGCTCCTTGTCCTCATAATCCAGCTCCTTGTCCTCACAATTAATACAACATTGAAATAATTGTACAAAGAAAATTCTGCACATTACAAGGAGTCCAAGAGCTGAAGCTCAAACCTACGAGAGAAAAGAGGCAAGTATAAATATATTCGTATACTTAAAAAAATATATAATTTTTCAGCGTAAATTAAATTCAAGTACTGTATAAAACACACAATGTTAATTCAAGTTAATTCTCTCAACGGCGTGGGCGACCGTTGAGAGATTTCCAGCAAACGGTCTGGGCGACCGTTGAGAGATTTCCAGCAAACGGTCTGGGCGACCGTTGAGAAATTTCCAGCAAACGGTTTGGGCGACCGTTGAGAAATTTCCAGCAAACGGTTTGGGCGACCGTTGAGAAATTTCCAGCAAACGGTTTGGGCGACCGTTGAGAGATTTCCAGTAAACGGTTTGGGCGACCGTTGAGAAATTTCCAGCAAACGGTTTGGGCGACCGTTGAGAAATTTCCAGCAAACGGTTTGGGCGACCGTTGAGAAATTTCCAGCAAACGGTTTGGGCGACCGTTGAGAGATTTCCAGTAAACGGTTTGGGCGACCGTTGAGAAATTTCCAGCAAACGGTCTGGGCGACCGTTGAGAAATTTCCAGCAAACGGTTTGGGCGACCGTTGAGAAATTTCCAGCAAACGGTTTGGGCGACCGTTGAGAAATTTCCAGCAAACGGTTTGGGCGACCGTTGAGAAATTTCCAGCAAACGGTTTGGGCGACCGTTGAGAGATTTCCAGTAAACGGTTTGGGCGACCGTTGACAGATCCTCTAGCAATAATTACTTTATGTAAGCAGACCTCGAAGGATCGGTTAAGGCAGTAGAACATCGGTTTTTCAATATGTTGATTATTTTCTTGTTTAGGGCTTCTATTCCTCTGACTAGGGCTCTTGCATCTTGGTTTAATTGGAAGACGATATTTCCAAATGTAATATTTATTCAAAGTTGACTAAAAGAATAACAATTAGCTGTAGACTGTATTATATTTATTATAATTTACACAACGTTTCGAACTCACAAGGTTCATTCTCAAGTGAGGAGACAGGTTGCTGTTGTTTTAGATTTAGGTACTCGGAACGGAATGTATATGTAGCACGGGCTATGGTGAGCCGTAATAGGGGGAGAGAGAGATTGATTGATGTACATTAAGCCACCCAAGAGGTGACACGAACATGAATGTAGTAGTGGTAAGTGGTAGATTTTTTTTTTTAGTGAATGAGATCTTTGGTCGTGAAAGGATCTACTGTGTGTGCCGAGCTCGCATTTAAATATTAAGTCCTTACTATGTGGCTGCTATCGCGGGGGAGGATACTGTTTAACAGTATTTACGAGGGTCTCCAGCTGCTGAACACTTTTTTGGAACAGAAGAGTGGCAGTGTTGATGGCTGCAGGGTGGTTACTGCAAGATTGAGGGACTCTTAAAGCTCTTCTAAGGTCGTTGGTTGTATCACATTCCAGGAGACAGTGACGTAGTGGCTTTTCTGTGACAATTTGGCAGAAGATGTATTCCCAATCTCTAGTTTCACCAATCTCCCAGTTGCATCTGTAACCTAGACGTAGTCTATATAACCGAACTGCTATTTCCCTGTGGATTCCTTTTAGGATATTTAACCTGTCTAACTTGGTGGCCTGAAGATACCATGTTGCAGAGGGCGAACCTTCAGCTACTCTCTGGTGTAGATGGGCTTTGTTGAGGTGTGAGAGTTGTTTGGTGATGGTGTTTTGTATGTGCTCTAGGCTGGGTTGAATTGTTTTGTGTATCACTGGATGACAAGTTGCCAAATTAGCAATTTCATTCGCTTTCTCATTTAATGGAATTCCAACATGGGATGGGATGCATTTTGGGGTTATGCTGAGTCCTTTGTCTTTAGCTACTGCTCCAAGATACAAAATTGTGGTAATTATTTCCACGTTGTCTTTCCACTGCTTTTTTTCAGAATACTTGAAGTGCAGCTTTTGAGTCTGTGTGTATGATTGCATTTTAAGTGTTATGTGCAATCACATATGCGAATGGCTGTTGTATGACAAATAGCTCAGTTTGGGTTGATGATACTGGTCCTGCCAGTCCTGTTGGCTGTCCATGCCAAAAAACAGCGCCAGCACTCTCATATTCCCCTGATCCGTGTAAATGTGGGAAGTTCCTGCTACTACAGTGCTGCACATTTGCTTTTTCTATAATGCGCCTGAGGATTGTTGGATTATAGACAGCCTTTTTCATCGGAAGATCTTCTATTATAGTTTTGAAGATAAGCTCCTCCCACGGTGGGGAACAAGTGTAGTTTGGGTGTGGTTGATCGCCCACTCTATCAGGAATCATGTTTTATATTTGTAGTCAGTTTAGGACTTCTCCCGCTCTGGCAGCCCAAGAGTTACCATTGTTTTGGCCAAGTCCAAGCACCAAGGCCTGCCGTACTGGGACTGGATCAGGTGGGAATAATTATCTTAGTGAGAACTGCAGCGGTTCTTTGAGATATTCTTTCTAAAAGAGAGGGCAAACCCGTTTCCAGTCTTAGAGTTACAAGTCTGGTCCACGTAGGGACTCCCAGCGCAGCTCTCGTAGCATTGCTTTGTGCTACTTCAAGATTTTTCCACTGTTGTTGTGATAGGATTGTGAGGGAGACAGAGTGCTTGCTTTCTGAAGATTAAGCCACCCAAGAGGTGACACAGGCATGAATAGCCCATAAAGGGGGGGACAGGAGTTGTTATTTTAGATTCAGCTACTCGGAACAAAAGTTCCAAGTAGCACGGGCTATTGGTGAGCCTGTAAGTGGAGGCACTTTGGAGCCAATATGAGTATCAATAGCTGTTACTGGAGATGTGGGGATGGGGTCCGTGGACGCACCAATCCAATCCATGACCATAGGGCTGGTCAGACCGGTGAGTTGATAGGGAGTACACACGCTGCTCAAAGCTGAGTGCCACCGGAGTCAGCAGGGCCGGTCTAGGGGGGGAGATGTCCGGGTGTTACAAGAGAATTGGTTTCCTAATCCCGGTTCCCCGAAGTTGGTAGTCTTGTCGAATTTCCTTCTTCAAGGTGTCGTAGTCGCAGAGGTTGTCGAGGCGTTCTTGAGGGACGACCAGGCGAAGGATCCGTCCTGCTTCCCTCCACTTGTATTCCCAGTAGTCGTTGTAGATTATGGAGTTATGATGTCTGGTATATTTGGAAAGTACGTAGCCACTTCGGATATACACGAAGTCCGAGTATATCCGGTTGGTGCCGGTGCGGAAGCTGCGAACCTGGGGAAAGGGGGGAAGAGATAGTGTCCGGGCGGCCGCATGAAGGGCAGGAGAGCCGGTGACATCGACTGAAGCATCGAAGTCGGTCGAATCATCGTTGTTGGCTTCCTTGGGTTCGTCTTCGAAGTTGGTCGAGTCTTCGGGGTCGGCCTCGTCGTCGTGGGGGCCGCTGCTGCCGTCCCTGTTAGCAGCCCAGCTCGAGGACTGCCGAGTCGCTGTGGCCAGACGGGCCGGTAGCAGTTGTTGAAGATCATCGGGTACAACAGCTGTCCATTCGTTGACGAGGTTGTTGTTGTTTCAGATTCAGCTACTGGGAACAAAGAGTTCCAAGTAGCACGGGCTATGGTGAGCCCGTAGTGGACTTACCTGGCACAGGCGCGGAGCTGAGAGCTGTAACTAGATTGATGAAGATTAAGCCACCCAAAAGGTGGCACGGGCATGAATAGCCTGTAAGTGGTGGCCCTTTTGAGCCATTACCAGTATCAATAGAAGACACTGGATATCTGTAGAGGTGCGACTGCACCCTACGTGACGGGAGATGTCTCCCGTAGCTGTAACTAGTTGTTGTTGTTATAGATTCAGCTACTCAGATCAAGTTCCAAGTAACACGGGCTATGGTGAGCCCGTAACTTACCTGGCACAGGAGCGGGGCAAGTAGCACTGGCTATGGTGAGCCCGTGGTGGACTTACCCGGCACAGGAGCGGGGCAAGTAGCACGGGCTATGGTGAGCCCGTGGTGGACTTACCTGGCACAGGAGCGGTGCCGTAACTAGAGGGAACATGGGATTTATACTGCTGGGAGGTCAGGTACATACGATAAGGTGAGGGGGGGGGGAAGGGCGAAAGTAAGGAGTAAAGGTAAGACGCCGGAGGCCAGCAGACTAAGCACACGAAGATAAGTCAGGTGATTATAGATCTCAGATGACCGTAGTTGGCATGACGTTTTGGGCAGTGACGTCATCGTCGGGATCTTGGCGTTCCGGCCTTGTTCTCACTCCCATGGTGTGAGAGCTGGGAGAAAGAGAGAGAGAAAAATACAATAATTCGATTGTATTTTCTTATAAGCACGTTATAATAAAATACAATGGACTCTTTGCATTTCTCCATGGACTTATAAGTGAGGACTTAGAACTTCACCTCCTCCTGCTCGGGAACATATCGTGCAGCAAGACCTGGTGTAAGCACTCCTACTCTGCCTCTGACAATGTTTACAAGAGTTAACGAAACACAAGTCTTAGTGTCAGGTCAAATAAAACGCTAACAATGAACATTACTCAAGACTTACTCAAGCGAAGACAAATGGAAGGAAATAAGAGTTGATTCACGTTAGTCATTCATCTCACCCTTTCGCTTACTTTCAATAATTAATATATATATATATATATATATATATATATATATATATATATATATATATAATATATATATACAGTATATATATATATATATATATATACACACACATAAATTTAATGTAACGACTCGTGTGTAGTGGCCACAAAAATGGTCCATGAAGACATATAAGAATAATAACCGTGATTATAAAATCTATATAAATAAAAAATAAATCTAGTGAAATAAAATCAAGTGATTGCCACGGGTTATGGCGGACCAGAAGATGCTGTTACCTCATATGGGCAGGAGTAGGGAGGGGGAGAAGGCAAGAGGGAGGGAAGGNGAACACCGTCTTGCTGTGTGTGTTGAACACCGTCTTGCTGTGTGTTGAACACCGTCTTGCTGTGTGTTGAACACCATCTTGCTGTGTGTTGAACACCATCTTGCTGTGTGTTGAACACCGTCAACACACACACAATTGGTCAGTATATTAGACAAGCGACAGTTAGAAAGGCGGGGTCCAAGAGCTAACAGCTCGAACCTGCAGACACAAATAGTAAACACGAATAACAAATACACGAACATACACACGCGCACACAACCCCCCACCCCCTACCCCTCCCCCCCGCCTCAACCCTCCCCTCCCCTCCCGCCCTGCACCGGAAGTCACCCATTAGACTGGAAACCCCCCCCCCCCCCGTGTGACGCTCCCCACTGTGGCTGGGGGGGGGGATGGGGGAGGGGGGATGGGGGAGGGGGGATGGGGGAGGGGGAATTACCACCGGAAACTCTCAGTGGTTGGGGTGGGGGGTGAGAGGTCAGGGGAGCGGGGAGGTCCGAGATGTAGATTTGGGAGAAGAGGTTTTTTTTTTTTTTTCTTTTGAGATATATACAAGAGTTGTTACATTCTTGTACAGCCACTAGTACGCGTAGCGTTTCGGGCAGGTCCCTGGAATACGATCCCCTGCCGCGAAGAATCGTTTTTTCATCCAAGTACACATTTTACTGTTGCGTTAAACAGAGGCTACAGTTAAGGAATTGCTGCGCCCAGTAAATCCTCCCCGGCCAGGATACGAACCCATGACATAGCGCTCGCGGAACGCCAGGCGAGTGTCTTACCACTGCACCACGGAGACTGTTAAAGAGAGAGAGAGAGAGAGAGAGAGAGAGAGAGAGAGAGAGAGAGCCGGTCAGTAATGGACAAGTAGATGCCGTCAGTCTCCCAGAAACATTAGCAACACAAATATATAATTTAGGAATGATCACTTTAAACGGCCTTAGTTCTTCTCTTACGGTGACGAGAAGCAGCTAAAAAAAAAACACAATTGTGCAATAAAACTATCTCTTAATCACTTTCTTAAATATGTTCTGAGGGAATATTTACACACACACACACACACACACACACACACACACACACACACACACACAGCTGGAGAAACAGGCAGGAGTAACAGGTAGGGCGCTCCAGTGGATAAGGGAGTACCTAAGCAATAGGAAGCAGAGAGTTACAGTGAGGGGTGAGACCTCAGACTGGCGTGAAGTCACCAGTGGAGTCCCACAGGGCTCTGTACTTGGACCTATCCTGTTTCTGATATACGTAAATGATCTCCCAGAGGGTATAGACTCATTCCTCTCAATGTTTGCTGACGACGCCAAAATTATGAGAAGGATTAAGACAGAGGAGGACAGCTTGAGACTTCAAGAAGACCTGGACAAGCTGCAGGAATGGTCGAACAAATGGCTGTTAGAGTTTAACCCAAGCAAATGTAATGTAATGAAGATAGGGGTAGGAAGCAGGAGACCAGATACAAGGTATCATTTGGGAGATGAAATACTTCAAGAGTCAGAGAGAGAGAAAGACCTGGGGGTTGATATCACGCCAGACCTGTCCCCTGAAGCTCATATCAAGAGGATAACATCAGCAGCATATGCCAGGTTGGCTAACATAAGAACGGCCTTTAGAAACTTGTGTAAGGAATCTTTCAGAACATTATATACCACATATGTCAGACCAATCCTGGAGTATGCGGCTCCAGCATGGAGTCCCTATCTAGTCAAGCATAAGACTAAACTGGAAAAGGTTCAAAGGTTTGCCACCAGACTAGTACCCGAGCTGAGAGGTATGAGCTACGAGGAGCGACTGCAGGAATTAAACCTCACTTCGTTGGAAGACAGAAGAGTTAGGGGGGACATGATCACCACATTCAAGATTCTCAGGGGAATCGACAGGGTTGATAAAGACAGGCTGTTTAACACAAGGGGCACACGCACTAGGGGACACAGGTGGAAACTGAGTGCCCAAATGAGCCACAGAGATATTAGAAAGAACTTTTTTAGTGTCAGAGTGGTTGACAAATGGAATGCATTAGGAAGCGATGTGGTGGAGGCTGACTCCATACACAGTTTCAAGTGTAGATATGATAGAGCCCAATAGGCTCAGGAAACTGTACACCTGTTGATTGACGGTTGAGAGGCGGGACCAAAGAGCCAGAGCTCAACCCCCGCAAGCACAACTAGGTGAGTACAACTAGGTGAGTACACACACACACACACACATACACATATATATATATATATATATATATATATATATATATATATATATATATATATATATATATCGTACCTAGTAGCCAGAACTCACTTTTTGGCCTACTATGCAAGGCCAGATTTGCCTAATAAGCCAAGTTTTCCTGAATTAATATATTTTCTCTAATTTTTTTCTTATGAAATGATAAAGCTACCCATTTCATTATGTACGAGGTCATTTTTTTTTATTGGAGTTAAAATTAACGTAGATATATGACCGAACCTAACCAACCCTACCTAACCTAACCTAACCTATCTTTATTGCTTAGGTTAGGTTAGGTAGCCGAAAAAGTTAGGTTAGGTTAGGTTAGGTAGGTTAGGTAGTCGAAAAACAATTAATTCATGAAAACTTGGCCTATTAGGCAAATCGGGCCTTGCATAGTAGGCTGAGAAGTGCGTTCTGGCTACTAGGTACGACATATATATATATATATATATATATATATATATATATATATATATATATATATATATATATATATATATATATATATATATATATATACGATTATCCCAGCACAGGAGGAGATTTATATATTGAGGTGTTAAGCAAAGATGCTGAGATCTTGAGGTTATCTTGAGATAATTTCGGGGCTTAGCGTCCCCGCGGCCCGGTCGTCAACCAGGGCCTCGTTTTTGTTTCACACTCCCTCCCACTGTAACCCCCAGGATCCTATTTACTGCTAAGTGAACAGCAATAAATAGGAACACCCCCCACAGGGGGCATCAGGGTGAAAGAAACTCTGCTTATTTGTTTCCGCCTCCATTCGGGGATCGAACCCGGAACCTTAGGACTACGAACCCCGAGCGTTGTCCAGTCAGATGTCGCAGTCCGTCCTCTTAAGGTTTCCCAACGGCAAGAAAACGGTCAATGTAAAGGGCCGTTATCCTAACCCGCCAGAGGACCCAAAACAGAAAACGGGACAGTACGTCACTTTCGCCAGCCGCTTCCATTTTCTAGTACGACAATAGTGTGACCTTATGTAACGCCTACGAGCGAAAAGCGACGTTCTTTATGGGAGAACAGGTTGGGTGTGGGCCGGTGCAGTCAGCTGAGAAGAGAGGACTTGAAATATTGAGGCAATTTATCTTCTATTTGTAAGTGAATATCCACTTTGAACTGTGTTTTTCTCCTCGTGTTGTCGAGACGAACATTAAGCGACTCTGTGATGATCATATTAACACAAGCAGTGTATATATAGCGTGTATATAGTACGCTATATATATATATATATATATATATATATATATATATATATATATATATATATATATACTGATATACTGTCATATATATGTGTGTATATAGGTTCCCTTGCCAAACAAGAGTAGTTCCACCCGTTTAGTACTCACACAGCTTGCAACTTGACAGGGAGAATGCAATATACTGCAAATGCTCAACGAGGCTTCTCAATGCTCAAGCTGATTTGTTGAAGATTACAGGAATGACCATAAAAATAGCGTCGTCCAGTGTGGCTTGTTGGTGCATGAGAGTATAGAGCCCTAGTGGGTCTCGTGACCTGACTCTTGTGGGGTGTACTGGGTGAGTGTATATGACTGGGTGAGTGTATATGACTGGGTGAGTGTATATGACTGGGTGAGTGTATATGACTGGGTGAGTGTATATGACTGGGTGAGTGTATATGACTGGGTGAGTGTATATGACTGGGTGAGTGTATATGACTGGGTGAGTGTATATGACTGGGTGAGTGTATATGACTGGGTGAGTGTATATGACTGGGTGAGTGTATATGACTGGGTCTGGCTTGTCGGGGTTTTACAGGACAGATCTTCATGTTTGTTGTGGGGGAGAATCACTCTACCTTCTCCTCCTCCTCTTTCTTCTCCTCCTCCTCTTTCTCCTTCTTCTCCCAGCTCGTCCTCCTCTTAGTTCATCTCACTACCTCTTTGTTGTCTTCCCTTGTTCGTCATTGTACTCCTTATCGTTGCTGCACCTCGTCTGCCTCCTCCTGAGCACACAGGAAGCTTAAGGACATTGACTCGGCGTTCTTTCTGCCCTTCCCAACTCCCTTCTCCCTCCTTCCCCGCCCCTTACCCCTCTCCTTCCACCCCCTCCCTTCCCTATCCATCTATCTTTCACCCTTTCCCCTCCTTCCTACACCTCCTTTCCCTTCTTCCTCTCCCTCCCCCTCTTTTTCCTCTCCCCCCACTCTCCTTCCCCTCCCCCCTGTGATTGTGTATTCGTTTGTAGCGATGAGTACTTTGTCTACTACAGGTCGAGGACAGGGCCGCGGGGACGTTGAGCCCCGAAATCATCTCAAGGTATGAGTTGGAGAGCACCAGTGGAGGCGCAGGACCTCGGCTGCTTCTTTCAGCATCCACGGTGAGATGGCATCCCGTACTGTACCTCTAACACCACAAGTGGCAGTATTTAATACTTCACTGAAGCAAATAGAGTCAGTTACAGCCCCGCTCCTGTGCCAGGTAAATCCACTACGGGCTCACCATAGCCCGCGCTACTTGCCCCGCTCCTGTGCCAGGTAAGTCCAATACGGGCTCACCATAGCCCGTGCTACTTGCCCCGCTCCCGTGCCAGGTAAGTCCACTACGGGCTCACCATAGCCCGTGCTACTTGACACGGGCTATGAACTAACAACAAATAGAGTCAGTTCACGCAGGATGTTGACGGCGCCAGGCTGCCCCGTCCTTATCAATCCAGAAGTCACACCTTCACTGTGTTAATGTTCACTCGTCTAGCAGAGGTCAGGTCGGGTCAAGTGACCTGACCTTCTGCTAAGGCTGATAATTGCAGGCGGTTGTTTGTGTCCTTTTCCATCACACAAGCCGCTGTCTACAGGTGTGGTAGGAAGATGACCAGAGGCTGTCTCCTGGTAAGCGGGGCTTAGCTCCTGGGTTCCTTATTAAGATACCTGGATAAGGTGGTCTTAGGCAGCGCTGAGTACCACACTAGCCCCTCTCGGCCTGGGTGTGGGGTCATGACGGCCGGCCGCATCACCCTCCTATCCTTCTCCTATCCTACCAACTTAGGCCCTGAGACCTTGCTGAGTTTGGTTGTGAAGTTGGTGTATTCTGTGGTTCCTGATTTACATGTTCTGTAATTTTCTAGCTGAGGCAGTCAGGAACCTTCTGATTACTACGTCACATACTTGTCATTCTCTATGTGCCCGTACTCTCCTGCCTGTAGTTTGAGTACATGTACATTCGCAGTCATATATAGCGACATGTAAAGAAACTAAGTTTGGGTTGGTCGTTTACCTTGGGGTGTAATGTTGTTTATATTTCATTCCCTTAGGCACTAGGAGACTTGAACCGCCGACCCCCAGGCAGAGGCTCTTCCCATTGAGCTATCAGAGAGGCCCAGCTTAGCTAGGCCTACCTGTGTGCTCAGTGGAAGGGAGAAGTGGGTGTTCTAGCTGTGTCACCCCCTGACGGAGGCGTTCCGCTGTGTTCTCTGGAGGGAGGCGGTGGTAGACTTGGTAGACTTTGGTAAACTCCGGCACTCTTCCTCTGATGACCTGCTGGTTACTCACGGCACGGAGTACAGTGCCGGCACTCACTGCTCCCTCGGCAACATTTCATTATTCTATGTCTGTTGTGGTTGAATCATTATGCAGGAAAATCGAACCTATCCTGGCTAACAAGTCATTTCTTTTTACTTCTCATATCCTCTCCGACATGTTGGGTCAGGAAGTCTGTTTCTACCCGTCTCTACTAACTTTGGTCTCCATGTCTTTTCTCGCTTTTGGTTTATTGTTTCCCAATGTATTCTTCCACGATTGTAGAGGGAGGGAATTGTCAGGGGGAAGCGCCAAGCCATTAAAAAACTATATAGCACGATACCTATTTACTTGTTCCACGTTTTTTTCCTAATAATTCATATATTTAAACAGCCAGTATCTCTCCTCGTCCTCCTCCTCGTCCTCCTCCTCCTCGTCCTCCTCCTCCTCGTCCTCCTCCTCCTCGTCCTCCTCCTCCTCGTCCTCCTCCTCCTCGTCCTCCTCCTCGTCCTCCTCCTCCCCCCCCCACAGTCTCTACTTATTAATATGTGTCTTAAGTGAATGTCATTCGTAATCATTCTAGTCATTGACCTGACAGACAAACACGTACAATTGGGGCATGAGTGACATCACTCGACCAGTGGGACCCAAGTACGGACAAGTGTCCGGATTACCTGCAAAAGCTTTCAAGAATATTTATTTATAGCACAGCATAAGAAAATATAATTAAAATGAGTTGTAAAGGGAGGGGGGTGGGGTGAAACAGGCGCCATACTCGGCCTCACATGACAGGTGCGAGGCCACTGGACGAGACCAATAGGCTCGGCGGGTCGAGGAGGCGGGACCAGGGAGCTAAAAAGCTTCCAAGTGCCCTCCCCCGCTAAGCACAGATAGGCGAGTACAACTTGGTGAGTAACCTGCATATCCGGTTTGTGAATGAACAGGATAATTCATACTACACAGGTGTGTGTGGTGGTGGTGGGGGGGGGGAGGGGGTGATGGGGGTATGGGGGGGGGAGAGAGGGAAGGTGCGGAGGAGACAAATTTGTAAGAGGAAGTGCTGGAGAGGGGAAGGGAGAGTGGGGAGGCGGAGAGGGAGGAAGGCATTGGTGGAGTCAGGCATATCCCCCCCCCACCCACCCAGTAAGAAAAGGGTGCGGGGGTGGGGTTGTAGAGGGGGGGACGTGAGGGGAGAGGAGGGGAGGGGGGGATAGTGAAGTGGAAATGAGGGAGGGGGGGAATGGGAATAATAAAGATGAAAGAGAAGAGAGTGAGAAGGCGGTGAGGCAGTGAGCAAGACACGAAGACAAGAAAGATGTACGTGAATTACAGAGGCAAGCAGTACGACGTTTGTTTACCATGGTACGAGCACCGCTCTCACCTGTGGTCGAGTGCTCGGCCCCGCGCCACACTCTATCCCGTCCATGGAGGACACAGGTGTATACACACCGGTTATACCAATGTATATATACCGGTTATACCAATGTATATACACCAGTTATACCAATGTATGGCCACATCTGTGGTGGAGGGGAAGGGGAAGGGAATTTTCAGGGGAAAACCCCCAAGCCATTACGATTATAGAGGGGAATTTTTTTTTTGGTTAGGGAGAGCGTGTGGGAGAGGGGGCACTATGGAAGAGAAGAGAGGGGTGGGGGTTGTGGAACAGGGGGGAACGGCGGCAGAAGAATTTTTTTTTTTAAGAAGATTGAGCGGTACAAATGAAGGAATATTTTGGAAATAGGGAATATGGAGCGAGTTATAACAGGCGGGCTGTCCGCCTTGCTGACACGATGTGATCATCTAGTTGTACTCACCTAGTTGTGTTTGCGGTGGTTGAGCTCTGGTTCTTTGGTCCCGCCTCTCTATCATCAATCTACTGGTTTAATCTACGACTTTTACTTGTCTATTCGTGCTTGCGGGGGGGGGGTTGAGCCTCTTTTTTTTTGTTTCGCCTCTCAACTGCGATGTGTGTATGTATTCACTTAGTTGTATTTTACGGGGGTTGAGCTTTGCTCTTTCGGCCCGCCTCTCAACTGTCAATCAACTGTTTACTAACTACACTAACTACTTTTTTTTTTCCACACCACACACACACACCCCAGGAAGCAGCCCGTGACAGCTGACTAACTCCCAGGTACCTATTTACTGCTAGGTAACAGGGGCATTCAGGGTGAAAGAAACTTTGCCCATTTGTTTCTGCCGGGTGCGGGAATCGAACCCGCGCCACAGAATTACAAGTTCTGCGCGATATCCACCAGGCTACCTGGCCCCTAGTGTGTGTGTGTAATTACCTAAGTGTAATTACCTAAGTGTAGTTACAGGATGAGAGCTACGCTCGTGGTGTCCCGTCTTCCCAGCACTCTTTGTCATATAACGCTTTGAAACTACTGACGGTCTTGGCCTCCACCACCTTCTCACTTAACTTGTTCCAACCGTCTACCACTCTGTTTACAAAACTGAATTTCGTAAGTGTGTGTGTGTGTGTGTGTGTGTGTGTGTGTGTGTGTGTGTGTGTGTGTGTGTGTGTGTGGTGCTTGAGCTAAGCTTGCTCTCTCTGGTCAGGGAGCTGTGAGTGAGGGTGTGTATGTGAGGTACTTCACAAGTATTTCAGCATATATGGGTGTATGTAAATGAATTTGCTGTGTAGAATTCACATGTACACACACACTCGTATGTTTGTGAACGTGTTTGATGTTTTGTTCAAGTTGTTTTTTTGAGGGGGAGAGGGGGGGGGGAGGTTCTGGCCAGTATTTCATCTAGGAATTATATATTGAGGGGCTGGGTTTCATTGAGTAGATTGGAGGCTCTTGGAGAGGCCTACGAGTGAAAGAGAAAAGGCCTACGCCTACGAAAGAGGCCTACGAGTGAAAGAGAAAAGGCCTACGCCTACGAAAGAGGCCTACGAGTGAAAGAGAAAAGGCCTACGCAAGAGGCCTACGAGTGAAAGAGAAAAGGCCTACGCCTACGAAAGAGGCCTACGAGTGAAAGAGAAAAGGCCTACGCCTACGAAAGAGGCCTACGAGTGAAAGAGAAAAGCCTACGCAAGAGGCCTACGAGTGAAAGAGAAAAGGCCTACGCCTACGAAAGAGGCCTACGAGTGAAAGAGAAAAGGCCTACGCCTACGAAAGAGGCCTACGAGTGAAAGAAACTGTCAATTCTGAGTTTGTTCTGGCTCCAGGTATGACAATATTGCACTCCCCTTTTCTGATGTTATCAGATCTGAGAGGGTCAGTTCGTGCCCTGTTCTGTGTTGATGCTGTGTCCTTCTTGGCTATCTATGCCCTTTCACTCTCCATCTTGACGCTTTTTGCCCCTTTCTGTCCCTATCTTGACTTTCTATCTACTCTAATTTCTGCCTCCTTGACCAATCTCTGCCCTTTCTCTCCTCATCCTCTGCCCTTTCTCTTCCTTTGACTCCTCCCCCCGACCCATTTCCCACCCCCCTCCTCTTGCCTCTTCCTCCCCCCCCCCACGCGACAGACCACCTATAATGATCATCAATAAACATCTTCCGGAAGGTAGTTGGACCAGCCAGCCAGCGCCCTTCACCCCAGTGATGTCTAGGGTTCGAGTCTCCTCATGGCTATACCGTTCCCAGAAGTAAACAGTCACCATTATTTACGTATCGTAGCGAAAAGTGGTGTATGTTGAACCGGGTTGATTCCGCTCCTGGGCCCGGTTGTAGTGCCAGTCTCTCTCTCTCTATATATACCTCTTTTAGTGCTTGCTATAGTTATACTCTTACTAATGTAATTAGAGTTATACTTGGCCGGGAATCAGCTCTGGGCTCCGCCTTCGCAACTGTTGGTCGTCTGTATGCATAGGTTTAATCTTTTCGCCTCTGTGATGTCTGTCTGTCTGTCTGTATAACTATGGATGGAGGTTGGCTTTATTATTTTAAACCAAAAACTGCAATATAGGACGAAATACAAGAGC
>WNGS01063839.1:16116078-16145883 GCA_020271785.1 Procambarus virginalis
AAGTGAATTTATATCCATTCTATAGTACGGCGACCAAAACTGAACTGCATAATCTAAATGGGGCCTAACTAAGCAAGATATAGCTTGAGAACCACCAGTTGTCTTGTACTACGACTAACGCTGCGATTAATAAATCCGAGTGTCCTATTTGCCTATTTCGAACATTCATGCATTGATCCTTTTGTTTTAAATTCTTACTAATCATAACTCCCAGATCCCTTTCGCAATCCGACTTCGCAATCTCAACACCATCTAGCTCGTATCTTGTAACTCTATCATCATTACCTAGGCTCAGAACTTTACATTTATCAGCATTAAACTGCATCTGCTGTAGCATCTGCCAATCTTTTACCATTTTCAAAATCATTAGAACATAAGAACATAAGAACATAAGAACAGAGGTAACTGCAGAAGGCCTATTGGCCCTACGAGGCAGCTCCTATTCATAACCACCCAATCCCACTCATATACATGTCCAACCCTCGCTTGAAACAATCGAGGGATCCCACCTCACCACGTTACGCGGTAATTGGTTCCACAAATCAACAACCCTGTTACGAACCAGTATTTACCCAAGTCTTTCCTAAATCTAAACTTATCCAATTTATACCCATTGTTTCGTGTTCTGTCTTGTGTTGATATTTTTAATACCCTATTAATATCCCTTTGTTATGTCCATTCATCCACTTTAAACTTCTATCATGTCACCCCTAACTCTTCGCCTTTCCAGTGAATGCAATTTAAGCTTTATTAATCTTTCTTCATATGAAAGATTTCTAATTTGGGAATTAACTTTGTCATCCTACGCTGGACACGTTCAAGTGAATTTATATCCATTCTATAGTACGGCGACCAAAACTGAACTGCATAATCTAAATGGGGCCTAACCAGAGCAAGATATAGCTGAAGAACCACACCAGGTGTCTTGTTACTAACGCTTCGATTAATAAATCCCAGTGTCCTATTTGCCTTATTACGAACATTCATGCATTGATCCTTTTGTTTTAAATTCTTACTAATCATAACTCCCAGATCCCTTTCGCAATCCGACTTCGCAATCTCAACACCATCAAGCTCGTATCTTGTACCTCTATCATCATTAGCTAGCCTCAAAACTTTACATTATTAGCATTAAACTGCATCTGCCAGTCTTTTGACCATTTTAAAACCCTATTTAGATCAACTTGAAGTGATAGCGAGTCTTCTTTCGTGCTAATTTCCCTACCAATTTTTGTATCATCTGCAAATTTGCAAATGTTGCTACTCAAACCTGAATCTAAATCATTTATATATATTATAAACAACAGAGGTCCTAGGACAGAGCCTTGAGGCATTCCACTAACAACATTATCCCACTCTGACTTAACCCCATTTATACTAAGTCTCTATTTCCTTTGGAATAGCCATGCCCTAATCCAACTTAATATAGCACCCCCAATACCATGAGCCTCTATTTTTTTTAATCAGTCTTTCATGTGGCACTGTATCAAAAGCTTTGCTCAAGTCAAGGTACACAACATCACAATCCTTACCACTATCAACTGCCTCAACTATGCTGGAATAAAAAGATAGCAAATTTGTTAAACATGAACGGCCATTTGTAAAACCATGTTGCGACTCAATTATTAATTTATGTTTTTCAAGATGAAGACGAATTGTATTTGCAGTTATCGATTCAAGTAACTTTCCCATAATAGACGTTAGTCTAATTGGCCGATAGTTTGACGCAAGTGATCTATCTCCTTTCTTAAAATTTAGTACCACATTAGCTACCTTCCATGACTCTGGCACTCTACCTAACTCTATAGATTTATTAAATATGGTAGACAGTGGCTCGGAAAGCTCTTCTTTGCATTCTTTAAGCACCCTGGCAAACACTTCATCCGGCCCTGGGGATTTGTTTGGTTTTAGTTTTACTATTTGTTTAATTACATCTTCCCTGGTAACTGCTAAACTAGTCAACCTGTGCTCGTACCCACCCACATATATTTGTTCGATTGAAGGCATATTGTTAAGTTTCTCTTTAGTAAATACAGATATAAAATATTTATTAAAAATACTACTCATCTCCTTGCCATTATCCGTTATTTGACCTGTCTCAGTTTTTATCGGACCTAAGTCCATTAAAAACCTTTTAATGGTTTTTAATCCTTTCCCTTGTCTTAGTTCGATATAACTGAAAAAAACCTTCAGGATTTGTCTTCGCTTGCTCTGCTATGCGAACTTCGTAGTTTCTTTTGCTTTCCTTATCTCTTTTTTAATATTTCTAACCAGTTTTACGAATTCCTGTTCTAAAATAACTTCCATATTCTCAATCCTTTTGTACCACGCTTTCTTTTTACCTATAAGGTTCTTCAGATCCTTTGTAATCCACTTTGGATCATTAGTATTCGATCTAATCAATTTATATGGTATACTACGTTTCTGGGCTTTGCTTAGAATATTTTTAAATAGGTTATATTTTGAATCCACATTGAAATCCTCTTTTCCGTCACCTGTCGCTGGGTTCACGTCTAGCCCACACCTCATCCCTAAGACATTCCAATCTATTTGACCCAAACAAATTCTTAGGCTATTGAAATCAGCTTTTCGAAAATCAGGCACTTTAACAGAATTTTCTCCCTCAGATCTATTCCATTCTATGCTAAATCTGATTTCTTTATAATTAACTGTTCCCTACCTCACTCCCTATTTCCATGTCCTTAATTTGTGTTTCCCTGTTAGTTAACACTAAATCTAAAATATTATTTCCCCGCGTTGGTTCCTTAATATGTTGCGTAAGAAAGCAGTCGTCAATTAATTTTAGAAAATCTTCAGCTTCATTATTCCCTGTTTTGTTCACCCAGTTTATTCCACTAAAATTAAAGTCACCCATGACATAAATACTGTTAGATCTAGATGCTCTAGATATTTCATCCCATAGATGCTTTGCTTCCTTTCTGTCTAAATTTGGTGGCCTATATATATAACTCCTATTATAATATTATTGGATTTTTCGTTTAATCCTATCTAAATAGTTTCTGTGTGTGGCTCACTTTTGATTCCCTCTTTGAGACTACATTTCAAATTGTCCCTAACATATATGGCTACTCCCCCTCCTCGTCTAATATATCTATCTGTGTGAAATAGTTTAAATCCATTTATTTGATATTCAGCTAATAGTTCTCTATTTTCTACATTCATCCACGTTTCGGTAAGTGCAATAATATCTATTTTTTCTGTACAGACAAGAGCATTTAACTCGTTTATTTTGTTTCTTAGACTTCTACTGTTAGTGTAATATACCCTAAGTGAATTGTTATTTTGAGGCCCTTCTCTTTCCCTGATCATTTTGCAAATTTGTTTCTCCAACAAACACATACTTTTATTACCTCCTTCCTCCCTATCAATTCCCATACCACTATGTACTAACAGTTTAAACCCAAACAAATGCCTCTAACCACTGGTTCCAACGAGTTTGCAACAGCAACAACCCCAGCCCTCGATAGATGCACCCCATCACGAGCATACATTTCATTTCTCCCATAGAAATGTTCTCAGTTGTCTATGAAAGATATTGCATTTGATTTGCAATATCTTTCCAGCCGGCAATTGACACCAAGTGCCCTCGACAACCATTCATTCCCAACGTTCTTTCTTGGAAGAATGCCACAAATGATCGGGATTCCTCCCTTGCTCCTAACTAATTCTATGGCTTTGTTAAATTTCTTTATCAGTTCCTCACTCCTAACTCGTCCAACATCATTACCCCTTGCATGGTATTGTCCTTACTCTTAGATACATGTTACTAGCCTTATTGTCCCTTGCTGCAGGTATTGTCCTTACTCTTAGATACATGTTACTAGCCTTATTGTCCCATGCTGCAGGTATTGTCCTTACTCTTAGATACATGTTACTAGCCTTATTGTCCCATGCTGCAGGTATTGTCCTTACTCTTAGATACATGTTACTAGCCTTATAGTCCATTGCAAGAAGTTTTGCCCCGAGGTCTTTGTTGTGCATCATGCGGAAGTCTTCCTCAATGTGCATCATTGGCACCATGATGCTTTCATTTTCTGTTATCCAAAAGTTTTCCTCAAATGTCTCACTCTCCATGAACTGCTGCTCCCATGATCCCTTAAAGTAAACTGCATTTACCAGCACCATCCTCGTCAAGTTAGAGAAGAACCCTGAAAGGTGAGAGAAATTTTATATAAAGCATTTGAAATCTTTGAATTGTATCAATATTTCTCTTCAAGTAAATAACTATAAACTGAGAGATTAATGCACGAGTTGCGTAGTGTGAAGACGAATAAGAATTAACATAGGCTCTTTTATGATCCTGTAATATCCAATATTTAGATTATTTTGGGTATTAACTAAAGACTTATCTTCAATATATAATAGCATGTTGTAAATGCATAGATGTTGCAATGTAAAATTTTGTTTCTAGTTGTTATTTTAATTATAAGTGTGCAGGTTAGATGGAATTGTTAATGTAAAAATCTCCGCTGAGTTCTGATTATGACCTTTTGTGTTTTCTATAATCTGTTAATGTTGAGATCCTGCTCACAGGATGAGTACGAGGTCCCGCTCATAGGACGAGTATGAGGTCCCGCTCACATGATGAGTACGAGGTTCCGCTCACAGGATGAGTATGAGGTCCCGCTCACATGATGAGTATGAGGTTCCGCTCACAGGATGAGTATGAGGTGCCGCTCACAGGATGAGTATGAGGTCCCGCTCACAGGATGAGTATGAGGTCCCGCTCACAGGATGAGTATGAGGTGCCGCTCAC
The DNA here is from genome assembly GCA_020271785.1 of Procambarus virginalis. Taxonomy (NCBI): domain Eukaryota; kingdom Metazoa; phylum Arthropoda; class Malacostraca; order Decapoda; family Cambaridae; genus Procambarus; species Procambarus virginalis. Next base: position 16,120,856 of record WNGS01063839.1, read on the forward strand.
AGGATGAGTATGAGGTGCCGCTCACAGGATGAGTATGAGGTACACAATAATCTGCCGCCTAGACGCAACAATAAACTATATAATAAGTATATAATAAGTTCTAATATCGTCAAGTGTTAAAAGTAAACACATGACTGTACCGAGGTCGCTAAAACTGTGTGGAGGCGCACACTACCCATGTACATCACTCATTCTTACCTTGTAGTTCCCACAATGCTGTGTGGAGGCGCACACTACCCCATTCACATCACTCATTCTTACCTCGTAGTTCCCACAATGCTGTGTGGAGGCGCACACTACCCCATGCACATCACTCATTCTTACCTTGTAGTTCCCACAATGCTGTGTGGAGGCGCACACTACCCCATTACATCACTCATTCTTACCTTGTAGTTCCCACAATGCTGTGTGGAGGCGCACACTACCCCATGCACATCACTCATTCTTACCTTGTAGTTCCCACAATGATGTGTGGAGGCGCACACTACCCCATGCACATCACTCATTCTTACCTTGTAGTTCCCACAATGCTGTGTGGAGGCCACACTACCCATGTACATCACTCATTCTTACCTTGTAGTTCCCACAATGCAGAAGAGGACAAGCTGCTCAGCACAAAGGGGAAGCCGAGTCAGGAGCCCAAACACTCTATCTGGCCTAGAAAATAAACTTATGGGACCTCAACATCCACCGAAGAAACTAGGCTCAGCCACCTTAAGACAGCCACTTTGGGACAGCCACCTTGGGACAGCCACCTTGGGACAGCCCCCTTGGGACAGCCACCTTGGGACAGCCACCTTGGGACAGCCACCTTAGGACAGCCACCTTGGGACAGCCACCTTGGGGCAGCCACCTTGTGACAGCCACCTTGGGACAGCCCCTTTGGGACAGCCACCTTGGGGCAGTCACCTTGGGACAGCCACCTTGGGACAGCCACCTTGGGACAGCCACCTTTTGACAGCTACCTGGGACAGCCACCTTGGGGCAGCCCCCTTGGGACAGCCCCTTTGGGACACCATCTTGGGCAGTCACCTTGGGGCAGCCACCTTGGGACAGCCCCCTTGGGACAGCCTCCTTGGGGCAGCCACCTTGGGACAGCCCCCTTGGGACAGCCTCCTTGGGGCAGCCACCTTGGGACAGCCACCTTGGGACAGCCCCCTTGGGACAGCCACCTTGTGACAGCTACCTTGGGACAGCCACCTTGGGGCAGCCCCCTTGGGACAGCCCCTTTGGGACACCCGTCTTGGGGCAGTCACCTTGGGGCAGCCACCTTGGGACAGCCCCCTGGGACAGTCACCTTGGGACAGCCCCCTTGGGACAGCCTCCTTGGGGCAGCCACCTTGGGACAGCCCCCTTGGGTCAATCTCCTTGGGGCAGCCACCTTGGGACAGCCACCTTGTGACACCAACTTGGGACAGCCACTTTGGGACAGCCACCTTGGGACAGCCACCTTGGGACAGCCACCTTTTGACAGCTACCTTGGGACAGCCACCTTGGGGCAGCCCCTTGGGACAGCCCCTTTGGGACACCCATCTTGGGCCAGTCACCTTGGGGCAGCCACCTTGGGACAGCCCCCTTGGGACAGCCTCCTTGGGGCAGCCACCTTGGGACAGCCCCCTTGGGACAGCCTCCTTGGGGCAGCCACCTTGGGACAGCCACCTTGGGACAGCCCCCTTGGGACAGCCACCTTGTGACAGCTACCTTGGGACAGCCACCTTGGGGCAGCCCCCTTGGGACAGCCCCTTTGGGACACCGTCTTGGGGCAGTCACCTTGGGGCAGCCACCTTGGGACAGCCCCCTGGGAGAGTCACCTTGGGACAGCCCCCTTGGGACAGCCTCCTTGGGGCAGCCACCTTGGGACAGCCCCCTTGGGTCAATCTCCTTGGGGCAGCCACCTTGGGACAGCCACCTTGTGACACCAACTTGGGACAGCCACTTTGGGACAGCCACCTTGGGACAGCCACCTGGAGACTGCCACCTTGAGACAGCAACCTTGTGACAGCCACCTTGGGACAGCCACCTTGGGACAGCCACCATGGGGCTGCCATCTTGGGACAGCCACTTTGGGGCAGCCACCTTGGGCCAGCCACTCAGCACACAACCCAACACCATGTAAGTGGATGTATGCAACAGTCAATATTACAAGCTCTAGGCTACACAACAGGAATTTCATCAAGCAAGACAATACAATCATGTTGATCAAAATGCTTGAACTGACACTAATGCTGGACAGGACAGTGACCATAATATGGTCCTCGCCAGACCATAATGCCGGACAGGACAGTGGCCATAATATGGTCCTCGCCAGACCATAATGCCGGACAGGACAGTGACCATAATATGGTCCTCACCAGACCATAATGCCGGACAGGACAGTGACCATAATATGGTCCTCGCCAGACCATAATGCCGGACAGGACAGTCACCATAATATGGTCCTCACCAGACCATAATGCCGGACAGGACAGTCACCATAATATGGTCCTCGCCAGACCATAATGCCGGACAGGACAGTGGCCATAATATGGTCCTCACCAGACCATAATGCCGGACAGGACAGTCCCCATAATATGGTACTCGCCAGACCATAATGCCGGACAGGACAGTGGCCATAATATGGTCCTCGCCAGACCATAATGCCGGACAGGACAGTGATCATAATATGGTCCTCGCCAGACCATAATGCCGGACAGGACAGTGGCCATAATATGGTCCTCGCCAGTCCATAATGCCGGACAGGACAGTGGCCATAATATGGTCCTCGCCAGTCCATAATGCCGGACAGGACAGTGGCCATAATATGGTCCTCGCCAGAACATAATGCAAATCAGAAACAATAAAATTTGCGATTCTTTTCTCAGTTCATAATATATAGTATTTTAGATCTAATAAAAAGAGAAAATTATATGGAAGTCTACCCACTTACAGCATGACCAGTGCCCATACTCTACCCACTTACAGCATGACCAGTGCCCATACTCTACCCACTTACAGCATGACCAGTGCCCATACTCTACCCACTTACAGCATGACCAGTGCCCATACTCTACCCACTTACAGCATGACCAGTGCCCGTACTCTACCCACTTACAACATGACCAGTGCCCGTACTCTACCCACTTACAGCATGACCAGTGCCCGTACTCTACCCACTTACAACATGACCAGTGCCCGTACTCTACCCACTTACAGCATGACCAGTGCCCATACTCTACCCACTTACAGCATGACCAGTGCCCATACTCTACCCACTTACAACATGATCAGTGCCCATACTCTACCCACTTACAGCATGACCAGTGCCCGTACTCTACCCACTTACAGCATGACCAGTGCCCATACTCTACCCACTTACAGCATGACCAGTGCCCATACTCTACCCACTTACAACATGATCAGTGCCCGTACTCTACCCACTTACAGCATGACCAGTGTCCATACTCTACCCACTTACAGCATGACCAGTGCCCATACTCTACCCACTTACAGCATGACCAGTGCCCATACTCTACCCACTTACAACATGACCAGTGCCCATACTCTACCCACTTACAGCATGACCAGTGCCCATACTCTACCCACTTACAGCATGACCAGTGCCCATACTCTACCCACTTACAGCATGACCAGTGCCCATACTCTACCCACTTACAGCATGACCAGTGCCCGTACTCTACCCACTTACAGCATGACCAGTGTCCATACTCTACCCACTTACAGCATGACCAGTGTCCATACTCTACCCACTTACAGCATGACCAGTGCCCGTACTCTACCCACTTACAGCATGACCAGTGTCCATACTCTACCCACTTACAGAATGACCAGTGTCCATACTCTACCCACTTACAGCATGACCAGTGTCCATACTCTACCCACTTACAGCATGACCAGTGTCCATACTCTACCCACTTACAGCATGACCAGTGTCCGTACTCTACCCACTTACAGCATGACCAGTGTCCATACTCTACCCACTTACAGCATGACCAGTGTCCATACTCTACCCACTTACAGCATGACCAGTGTCCATACTCTACCCACTTACAGCATGACCAGTGTCCATACTCTACCCACTTACAGCATGACCAGTGTCCATACTCTACCCACTTACAGCATGACCAGTGTCCATACTCTACCCACTTACAGCATGACCAGTGTCCATACTCTACCCACTTACAGCATGACCAGTGTCCGTACTCTACCCACTTACAGCATGACCAGTGTCCATACTCTACCCACTTACAGCATGACCAGTGTCCATACTCTACCCACTTACAGCATGACCAGTGTCCATACTCTACCCACTTACAGCATGACCAGTGTCCATACTCTACCCACTTACAGCATGACCAGTGTCCATACTCTACCCACTTACAGCATGACCAGTGCCCATACTCTACCCACTTACAGCATGACCAGTGCCCGTACTCTACCCACTTACAGCATGACCAGTGCCCGTACTCTACCCACTTACAGCATGACCAGTGCCCCTACTCTACCCACTTACAGCATGACCAGTGCCCGTACTCTACCCACTTACAGCATGACCAGTGCCCATACTCTACCCACTTACAGCATGACCAGTGCCCGTACTCTACCCACTTACAGCATGACCAGTGCCCGTACTCTACCCACTTACAGCATGACCAGTGCCCATACTCTACCCACTTACAGCATGACCAGTGCCCGTACTCTACCCACTTACAGCATGACCAGTGCCCGTACTCTACCCACTTACAGCATGACCAGTGCCCGTACTCTACCCACTTACAGCATGACCAGTGCCCGTACTCTACCCACTTACAGCATGACCAGTGCCCGTACTCTACCCACTTACAGCATGACCAGTGCCCATACTCTACCCACTTACAGCATGACCAGTGCCCGTACTCTACCCACTTACAGCATGACCAGTGCCTATACTCTACCCACTTACAGCATGACCAGTGCCCGTACTCTACCCACTTACAGCATGACCAGTGCCTATACTCTACCCACTTACAGCATGACCAGTGCCCGTACTCTACCCACTTACAGCATGACCAGTGCCCGTACTCTACCCACTTACAGCATGACCAGTGCCCGTACTCTACCCACTTACAGCATGACCAGTGCCCGTACTCTACCCACTTACAGCATGACCAGTGCCCGTACTCTACCCACTTACAGCATGACCAGTGCCCGTACTCTACCCACTTACAGCATGACCAGTGCCCATACTCTACCCACTTACAGCATGACCAGTGCCCGTACTCTACCCACTTACAGCATGACCAGTGCCCATACTCTACCCACTTACAGCATGACCAGTGCCCGTACTCTACCCACTTACAGCATGACCAGTGCCCATACTCTACCCACTTACAACATGACCAGTGCCCGTACTCTACCCACTTACAGCATGACCAGTGCCCGTACTCTACCCACTTACAGCATGACCAGTGCCCGTACTCTACCCACTTACAGCATGACCAGTGCCCGTACTCTACCCACTTACAGCATGACCAGTGCCCGTACTCTACCCACTTACAGCATGACCAGTGCCCGTACTCTACCCACTTACAGCATGACCAGTGCCCGTACTCTACCCACTTACAGCATGACCAGTGCCCATACTCTACCCACTTACAGCATGACCAGTGCCCATACTCTACCCACTTACAGCATGACCAGTGCCCGTACTCTACCCACTTACAGCATGACCAGTGCCCATACTCTACCCACTTACAGCATGACCAGTGCCCATACTCTACCCACTTACAGCATGACCAGTGCCCGTACTCTACCCACTTACAGCATGACCAGTGCCCATACTCTACCCACTTACAGCATGACCAGTGCCCATACTCTACCCACTTACAGCATGACCAGTGCCCATACTCTACCCACTTACAGCATGACCAGTGCCTATACTCTACCCACTTACAGCATGACCAGTGCCCGTACTCTACCCACTTACAGCATGACCAGTGCCTATACTCTACCCACTTACAGCATGACCAGTGCCCGTACTCTACCCACTTACAGCATGACCAGTGCCCGTACTCTACCCACTTACAGCATGACCAGTGCCCGTACTCTACCCACTTACAGCATGACCAGTGCCCATACTCTACCCACTTACAGCATGACCAGTGCCCGTACTCTACCCACTTACAGCATGACCAGTGCCTGTACTCTACCCACTTACAGCATGACCAGTGCTCGTACTCTACCCACTTACAGCATGACCAGTGCTCGTACTCTACCCACTTACAGCATGACCAGTGCCCATACTCTACCCACTTACAGCATGACCAGTGCTCGTACTCTACCCACTTACAGCATGACAAGTGCCCATACTCTACCCACTTACAGCATGACCAGTGCCCATACTCTACCCACTTACAGCTACGTGATGCTATAAAATCCACATGATTGTGGATTTTTTTTTATTAATACATTAGGTACATCTGCATTAGTGCAGTTACCGTAGACTATATGAAGTGGAGTACAGTGTGTCAAAAAAACTAACTAGGTGATGCTAAAAAATCCCCATCACACAGGATGGTTAGTCATACAGAGGCATGTGATAGGCAGTCTGCAATGGCAGACTCCAGAAGCATTTTGAGGATATCATCAACACAAGATTGAATAAGGCAGCAGTGGTAATAAAAGTCTCCATCTCGCAGGATGGTTAGTCATACAGGGCCATATGTTTAGTAGCCTGCACTGGCAAATTTTGGGTACACTGTAAGGATATCTTCAAGAATACGAGAGTGAATAAAGTAATTGCAAAGCTCCAGGTACCTCATGCCAACTGGTCTGAAAGGTCTAATAACTGGGCATTCAGTGATGTAGTGCGGAAGATCGTGCCGCAGTTCCTGCTCACAGAGTTTGCCACTGGAGTGCTCAGGATTGGGAGATCCGCCACCTGCCACAGGTAACGGTAACCCAACCTGATCCCGGCAACCACTGTGTCGCACAGTCTAGTGGACGTTTTGTGCTGCCCATAGATATAGGTTTCAGATCTGAACAATTCATAGCTTTTTATACTAGTACTTTCAGGTCGTTGGGAGTCAGTAATTTCTTTCCTATCAGATCTGAGTGTTTGGAACAATACAGTTTTGACAGCAGAGATGGGGACACCTAGATCTAATTCAACTTCATCCTTGTTACACGATAATTTGGCTGCAATGTCAGTCTCATTATGATGGGTTATATTTATGTGTGAAGGTATCCATACAAAGGAGATTCGAGACCCTTTACTCTGTGCAGCAATTAGGTCATTTATAATTGGGAGTATGAGGTTCTTGCTATCGATCTTCCAAGAGAAGTTTTCGATTGCTTGAAGAGCAGACTTTGGATCACAAAATATTATTAATCCTCCAATGTTTTTTAATGTACTGGTAGCTAGGTGTAATGCTGCTAGTTTGTGGAGGTCAGCCAGTTGTTTAGCCTGACACTGACAGTCTTTGAACAAATATTATTTCTATAAAACCTACATGCTGTTGCAGTCCGTCCAGTAGAGGATTGGACTGAGCCGTCGGTGTAGACACAGTGCTCGTGAGATCTTAAATTCTCGATGGAGGAGGCAATTGTTTCAAGTGTCACAGCTTTGAGAAGACCAAGATTCTCATTATCTTTTTGGTGACAGGTGTATATGATACTTGAATGGTGGGGTACAGATAAAGAGGAATATCAGAGACAGGTAGATTGCACTTAAAAGGAATGTTAAGTTTAATGAAATTGTAGGCATTGTTGCTCAGCCATTTATCATAAAAGGAGTGAGTTGGTATGTCGGCACCAGTCAATAGGGTGTTTACAGCACTAAATAATTTGTCTCTGAGCAATGCAGGAGATGTAGGGTCTCTCATGACTTTAAGGCAAAAGGTAGTGTTGACTTGCATGATTCTCTCTAGTATGGTTGGAAGCTTCAGTTCTTCCCGCATGTTGATGATTCTTGTGCATCTTGGGGCACCAAGAATTATCCTCATGGCTTCATTCTGTACTACTTCAAGTTTGTCCAACACAGAGGAGGGGAAATTAATTAAGTTCAGAGCATTATAACCAACGAGAGATCTAACAAACATCATATAGAATAGTGTAGCATATTTAATATTGCTACCAATATTCTTACCAGTAGTGTTTTCAATGGTTTTAGTCTTTCTTTTAACCTACAGTGTAGATCATTTACAATGTCACTGTTAATACCAACTCCAAGGTATTTGTGCTGCCTACACGTTTCAATGTTCTGGTTGTTGACCTTGAAAGTTATAGGGACATGAGTTTTCTCTTGGGAATGGACTGTAGGGGTTCCAGGTAAACTCTACAGTCAAATTTTGTTTGTTTTCAAAATTATGCATTTTTCAAAGACCATTTTCTGAGAATATGTTCTTAGAAGTTTGTTAAGAGTTCTTATAGAGAAAATTCAAATTTTTCAGAGTTCAGTTTTTATGAAAATATTTCAGAATTCATATTATCATAGGAGTTTATATAAGAGTATATGACCAAAATTTGAAAAAAGTCCATTTTCAGAGAATATTGTCATAGAAGTTTTGTTAAGGAAAACAGACATCTTAGCCATGACTTTTAGTTTTTATATCTATTTGCAGCTGTTATGTGTAAAGACCGAAATTGAACAGAGACCAGTTTAAACACCGAAAATTATTCAGAGACCATATGAAGACCGATTTTCAACAGAGACCATTTGAAGACCTATTTTCTTCAGAGTCTGTTTAAGACAGAGATTATGTTAAACTCATATATTGTCAGAGTCCAGTAAAGACAGAAAATCAGTATATTATTCGTCAGTATCCAGTAAAGACCGAAAATTAGCCAGAGTGCAGTAAAGACCGAAAATTAACCAGAGTGCAGTTTAAGCCTGAAAATTAGCCAGTGTCCAGTTTAAGCCCCAAAATCGTCAGAGTCCAGTTCAAGACAAAAGTTAGTCAAACACCATTTTAAGACCGAAATAATTCAGAGTTTTACTTACACCTACATTCTTAAAGAGTTCTTATGGAAGAAATTCAAATATTATCAGAGTTCAATTGGGACCAAATTTTTTTTCAGAGTTCAGTTTTATGAAAATATTTCAGAGTTCATATAATCATAGAAGTGTATTTAAGAGTGTAAGACCGAAATTTGAAAAAGACCATTTTCAGACCAAAATTTGTTAGAGACTGCATTTATAAGTGTAGTTTCGCTACTAACAGCCCAATGTTAGCCCAATTCTAATCAGTCATATTTCGTACGTTGTAAAATAGATCAAGTCAATAAGCAAGTTCTAGCTCCTGTACCCCATCTTAGTCCCCTTGCCGTATATTCAGTACGAACAGTCCAATCCCCCTGAAATTTTAAACAGTCATTTTTCAGACGTAGTAAATCAAATACAGTCAGTAGGCAAGCTCCAGCTAATGTTCCCGTCTTACTATATCCCCGTAACTTCTTTACTAACAGTCCAGTCCCTGAAATTTTAAACCGTCATATTTCAACGTAGTACAAAACGTACGACAATTTAGTTACCGAGCTCCAGCTCTNAAGTCTAAGTGGGTAGGAACGAGGACAGGTTGACGAGTTTAGCAGTACCAGGGAGGATGTTCTTAAAACAAATAGAAAAATCAAACCAAACAAATCCCGGGCCGGATGAAGTGTTTGCCAGGGTGCTTAAGAATGCAAAGGGGAGCTTTGTGACCCACTGTCAATCATATTTAATAAATCAATAGAGTCAGAGTGCAGAGTTTTGAAAGTTGCTAATGTGATACCAGTTTTTAAGAAAGGAGATAGATCACTTGCGTCTAACTATCGACCAATTAGCCTAACGTCTATTGTGGGAAAGTACTCGAATCTATAATAGCAAATAAAATTCGTCTTCATCTTGAAAAACATAAATTAATAATTGAGTCGCAACATGGTTTATAAATGGCCGTTCATGTTTAACACATTTGTTATACTTTTTATTCTAGCATAGTTGAGGCAGTTGATAGTGGTAAGGATTGTGATGTTGTGTACCTTGACTTTAGCAAAGCTTTTGATACAGTGCCACATGAAAGACTGATTAAAAAGATAGAGGCTCATGGTATTGGTGGTGCTATATTAAGCTGGATTAGGGCATGGCTATACCAAGGAAACAGAGAGTTAGTATAAATGGAGTCAAGTCAGAGTGGGAAAATGTTGTAAGTGGAGTCCTCAAGGCTCTGTCTTGGGCCCTCTGTTGTTTATAATATATATAAATGATTTAGATTCGGGTTTGACTAGTAACATTTGCAAATTTGCCGATGATACGAAAATCGGTAGGGAAATTAATTCGGAGGAGGACTCCTATCACTTCAAGTTGATCTAGATAGGGTTTTGAAATGGTCAAAGGACTGGCAGATGCAGTTTATGCTGATAAATGTAAAGTTCTGAGGCTAGGTAATGATGATAGAGTTACAAGATACGAGCTAGATGGTGTTGAGATTGCGAAGTCGGATTGCGAAAGGGATCTGGAGTTATAATAGTAAGAATTTAAAACAAAAAGGATCAATGCATGAATGTTCGTAATAAGGCAAATCGGACACTCGGATTTATTAATCGCAGCGTAGTAACAAGACACCTGGTGTGGTTCTCAAGCTATATCTTGCTCTCGTTAGGCCCCATTTAGATTATGCAGTTCAGTTTGGTCGCCATATTATAGAATGGATATAAATTCACTTGAACGTGTCCAGCGTAGGATGACTAAGTTAATTCCCCAAATTAGAAATCTTTCATATGAAGAAAGATTAACAAAGCTTAATTTGCATTCACTGGAAAGGCGAAGAGTTAGGGGTGACATGATAGAGGTTTACAAGTGGATGAATGGACATAACAAAGGGGATATTAATAGGGTATTAAAGTATCAACACAGGACAGAAACGCGAAACAATGGGTATAAATTGGATAAGTTTAGATTTAGGAAAGACTTAGGTAAATATGGTTCAGTACAGGGTGTTGATATGTGGAACCAATTGCCGCGTAACATTGTGGAGGTGGGGTCCCTCGATTGTTTCAAGCATGGGTTTGGACATGTATATGAGTGGGATTGGGTGGTTATAAATAGGAGCTGCCTCGTATGGGCCAATAGGCCTTCTGCAGTTGCCTTTGTTCTTATGTTCTTATGTTCTTATATAAATAGGAGCTGCCTCATATGGGGCCAATCCTTGTATGGGCCAATAGGCCTTCTGCAGTTACCTTTATTCTTATGTTGTTATATCTCTTTACGTTACTATGGAGTCGCTTGTATATTGTGTGCTTGCAAACATTTGCTTGAAATACTGCGAAACTGTTCTACATATCACTACTATTATATAGTTCTTTATAATTGATATGTAGAGGATTACTTTGCTTTTCAGCCTTGCAACTCTGAAAGTCTCTTCCGACATTTGTGTTTTCTAAAAGTCTTACTTTCTCTGAACCGTTCCAGAGCTGATTGGCAATTTAACTGTACTTCATTTTCTTGATGCACTTGACAAAAATTCTTTTCCTTGATACTTTTAGATACATGTTACTAGCCTTATTGTCCCATGCTGCAGGTATTGTTCTTACTCTTAGATACATGTTACTAGCCTTATTGTCCCATGCTGCAGGTATTGTTCTTACTCTTAGATACATGTTATTAGCCTTATTTTCCCCTGCTGCAAGTATTGTTCTTACTCTTAGATACATGTTACTAGCCTCATTGTCCCTGGCTGCAGGTAAGAACATAAGAACAACGGGAACTGCAGAAGGCCTATTGGCCCATACGAGGCAGCTCCTATCTATAACCACCCAATCCCACTCATATACATGTCCAACCCGCGCTTGAAACAATCGAGAGACCCCATCTCCACCACGTTACACGGTAATTGGTTCCACAAATCAACAACAACCCTGTTACCGAACCAGTATTTACCCAAGTCGTTCCTAAATCTAAATTTATCCAATTTATACCCATTGTTTCGTGTTCTGTCTTGTGTTGATACTTTTAATACCCTATTAATATCCCCTTTGTTGTGTCCATTCATCCACTTGTAAACCTCTATCATGTCACCCCTAACTCTTCGCCTTTCTAGTGAATGCAATTTGAGCTTTGTTAATCTTTCTTCATATGAAAGATTTCTAATTGGGGGAATTAACTTAGTCATCCTACGCTGGACACGTTCAAGTGAATTTATATCCATTCTATAGTACGGCGACCAAAACTGAACTGCATAATCTAAATGGGGCCTAACTAGAGCAAGATATAGCTTGAGAACCACACCAGGTGTCTTGTTACTAACGCTGCGATTAATAAATCCGAGTGTCCTATTTGCCTTATTTCGAACATTCATGCATTGATCCTTTTGTTTTAAATTCTTACTAATCATAACTCCCAGATCCCTTTCGCAATCCGACTTCGCAATCTCAACACCATCTAGCTCGTATCTTGTAACTCTATCATCATTACCTAGGCTCAGAACTTTACATTTATCAGCATTAAACTGCATCTGCTGTTAGCATCTGCCAATCTTTTGACCATTTTCAAAATCATTAGAACATAAGAACATAAGAACATAAGAACAGAGGTAACTGCAGAAGGCCTATTGGCCCATACGAGGCAGCTCCTATTCATAACTACCCAATCCCACTCATATACATGTCCAACCCTCGCTTGAAACAATCGATGGATCCCACCTCAACCACGTTACGCGGTAATTGGTTCCACAAATCAACAACCCTGTTACCGAACCAGTATTTACCCAAGTCTTTCCTAAATCTAAACTTATCCAATTTATACCCATTGTTTCGTGTTCTGTCTTGTGCTGATATTTTTAATACCCTATTAATATCTCCTTTGTTATGTCCATTCATCCACTTATAAACTTCTATCATGTCACCCCTAACTCTTCGCCTTTCCAGTGAATGCAATTTAAGCCTTATTAATCTTTCTTCATATGAAAGATTTCTAATTTGGGGAATTAACTTTGTCATCCTACGCTGGACACGTTCAAGTGAATTTATATCCATTCTATAGTACGGCGACCAAAACTGAACTGCATAATATAAATGGGGCCTAACCAGAGCAAGATATAGCTGAAGAACCACACCAGGTGTCTTGTTACTAACGCTTCAATTAATAAATCCCAGTGTCCTATTTGCCTTATTGCGAACATTCATGCATTGATCCTTTTGTTTAAAATTCTTACTAATCATAACTCCCAGATCCCTTTCGCAATCCGACTTCGCAATCTCAACACCATCAAACTCGTATCTTGTACCTCTATCATCATTAGCTAGCCTCAAAACTTTACATTTATTAGCATTAAACTGCATCTGCCAGTCTTTTGACCATTTTAAAACCCTATTTAGATCAACTTGAAGTGATAGCGAGTCTTCTTTCGTGCTAATTTCCCTACCAATTTTTGTATCATCTGCAAATTTGCAAATGTTGCTACTCAAACCTGAATCTAAATCATTTATATATATTATAAACAACAGAGGTCCTAGGACAGAGCCTTGAGGCACTCCACTAACAACATTATCCCACTCTGACTTAACCCCATTTATACTAACTCTCTATTTCCTTTGGAATAGCCATGCCCTAATCCAACTTAATATAGCGCCCCCAATACCATGAGCCTCTATTTTTTTTAATCAGTCTTTCATGTGGCACTGTATCAAAAGCTTTGCTCAAGTCAAGGTACACAACATCACAATCCTTACCACTATCAACTGCCTCAACTATGCTGGAATAAAAAGATAGCAAATTTGTTAAACATGAACGGCCATTTGTAAAACCATGTTGCGACTCAATTATTAATTTATGTTTTTCAAGATGAAGACGAATTGTATTTGCAGTTATCGATTCAAGTAACTTTCCCATAATAGACGTTAGTCTAATTGGCCGATAGTTTGACGCAAGTGATCTATCTCCTTTCTTAAAATTTAGTACCACATTAGCTACCTTCCATGACTCTGGCACTCTACCTAACTCTATAGATTTATTAAATATGGTAGACAGTGGCTCGGAAAGCTCCTCTTTGCATTCTTTAAGCACCCTGGCAAACACTTCATCCGGCCCTGGGGATTTGTTTGGTTTTAGTTTTACTATTTGTTTAATTACATCTTCCCTGGTAACTGCTAAACTAGTCAACCTGTGCTCGTACCCACCCACATATATTTGTTCGATTGAAGGCATATTGTTAAGTTTCTCTTTAGTAAATACAGATATAAAATATTTATTGAAAATACTACTCATCTCCTTGCCATTATCCGTTATTTGACCTGTCTCAGTTTTTATCGGACCTAAGTCCATTAAAAACCTTTTAATGGTTTTTAATCCTTTCCCTTGTCTTAGTTCGATATAACTGAAAAAAACCTTCAGGATTTGTCTTCGCTTGCTCTGCTATGCGAACTTCGTAGTTTCTTTTTGCTTTCCTTATCTCTTTTTTAATATTTCTAACCAGTTTTACGAATTCCTGTTCTAAAATAACTTCCATATTCTCAATCCTTTTGTACCACGCTTTCTTTTTACCTATAAGGTTCTTCAGATCCTTTGTAATCCACTTTGGATCATTAGTATTCGATCTAATCAATTTATATGGTTACTACGTTTCTGGGCTTTGCTTAGAATATTTTTAAATAGGTTATATTTTGAATCCACATTGAAATCCTCTTTTCCGTCACCTGTCGCTGGGTTCACATCTAGCCCACACCTCATCCCTAAGACATTCCAATCTATTTGACCCAAACAAATTCTTAGGCTATTGAAATCAGCTTTTCGAAAATCAGGCACTTTAACAGAATTTTCTCCTCAGATCTATTCCATTCTATGCTAAATCTGATTTCTTTATAATTAACTGTTCCCTACCTCACTCCCTATTTCCATGTCCTTAATTTGTGTTTCCCTGTTAGTTAACACTAAATCTAAAATATTATTTCCCCGCGTTGGTTCCTTAATATGTTGCGTAAGAAAGCAGTCGTCAATTAATTTTAGAAAATCTTCAGCTTCATTATTCCCTGTTTTGTTCACCCAGTTTATTCCACTAAAATTAAAGTCACCCATGACATAAATACTGTTAGATCTAGATGCTCTAGATATTTCATCCCATAGATGCTTTGCTTCCTTTCTGTCTAAATTTGGTGGCCTATATATAACTCCTATTATAATATTATTGGATTTTTCGTTTAATCCTATCTAAATAGTTTCTGTGTGTGGCTCACTTTTGATTCCCTCTTTGAGACTACATTTCAAATTGTCCCTAACATATATGGCTACTCCCCCTCCTCGTCTAATATATCTATCTGTGTGAAATAGTTTAAATCCATTTATTTGATATTCAGCTAATAGTTCTCTATTTTCTACATTCATCCACGTTTCGGTAAGTGCAATAATATCTATTTTTTCTGTACAGACAAGAGCATTTAACTCGTTTATTTTGTTTCTTAGACTTCTACTGTTAGTGTAATATACCCTAAGTGAATTGTTATTTTGAGGCCCTTCTCTTTCCCTGATCATTTTGCAAATTTGTTTCTCCAACAAACACATACTTTTATTACCTCCTTCCTCCCTATCAATTCCCATACCACTATGTACTAACAGTTTAAACCCAAAAAATGCCTCTAACCACTGGTTCCAACGAGTTTGCAACAGCAACAACCCCAGCCCTCGATAGATGCACCCCATCACGAGCATACATTTCATTTCTCCCATAGAAATGTTCTCAGTTTTCTATGAAAGATATTGCATTTGATTTGCAATATCTTTCCAGCCGGCAATTGACACCAAGTGCCCTCGACAACCATTCATTCCCAACGTTCTTTCTTGGAAGAATGCCACAAATGATCGGGATTCCTCCCTTGCTCCTAACTAATTCTATGGCTTTGTTAAATTTCTTTATCAGTTCCTCACTCCTAACTCGTCCAACATCATTACCCCTTGCTGCAGGTATTGTCCTTACTCTTAGATACATGTTACTAGCCTTATTGTCCCTTGCTGCAGGTATTGTCCTTACTCTTAGATACATGTTACTAGCCTTATTGTCCCCATGCTGCAGGTATTGTCCTTACTCTTAGATACATGTTACTAGCCTTATTGTCCCCATGCTGCAGGTATTGTCCTTACTCTTAGATACATGTTACTAGCCTTATTGTCCCATGCTGCAGGTATTGTCCTTACTCTTAGATACATGTTACTAGCCTTATAGTCCATTGCAAGAAGTTTTGCCCCGAGGTCTTTGTTGTGCATCATGCGGAAGTCGTCCTCAATGTGCATCATTGGCACCATGATGCTTTCATTTTCTGTTATCCAAAAGTTTTCCTCAAATGTCTCACTCTCCATGAACTGCTGCTCCCATGATCCCTTAAAGTAAACTGCATTTACCAGCACCATCCTCGTCAAGTTAGAGAAGAACCCTGAAAGGTGAGAGAAATTTTATATAAAGCATTTGAAATCTTTGAATTGTATCAATATTTCTCTTCAAGTAAATAACTATAAACTGAGAGATTAATGCACGAGTTGCGTAGTGTGAAGACGAATAAGAATTAACATAGGCTCTTTTATGATCCTGTAATATCCAATATTTAGATTATTTTGGGTATTAACTAAAGACTTATCTTCAATATATAATAGCATGTTGCAAATGCATAGATGTTGCAATGTAAAATTTTGTTTCTAGTTGTTATTTTAATTATAAGGTGTGCAGGTTAGATGGGATTGTTAAGGTAAAAATCTCCGCTGAGTTCTGATTATGACCTTTTGTGTTTTCTGTAATCTGTTAATGTTGAGATCCTGCTCACAGGATGAGTACGAGGTCCCGCTCATAGGACGAGTATGAGGTCCCGCTCACAAGATGAGTATCAGGTCCCGCTCACAGGATGAGTACGAGGTCCCGCTCATAGGACGAGTATCAGGTCCCGCTCACAGGATGAGTACGAGGTCCCGCTCATAGGACGAGTATCAGGTCCCGCTCACAGGATGAGTACGAGGTCCCGTTCATAGGACGAGTATCAGGTCCCGCTCACAGGATGAGTACGAGGTCCCGCTCATAGGACGAGTATGAGGTCCCGCTCACAGGATGAGTATGAAGTGCCGCTCACAGGATGAGTATGAGGTCCCGCTCACAAGATGAGTATCAGGTCCCGCTCACAGGATGAGTATGAGGTCCTGCTCACAGGATGAGTATGAGGTCCCGCTCATAGGACGAGTATGAGGTCCCGCTCACAGGATGAGTACGAGGTCCCGCTCATAGGACGAGTATGAGGTCCCGCTCACAGGATGAGTATGAGGTCCCGCTCACAGGATGAGTATGAGGTCCCGCTCACAGGATGAGTATGAGGTCCCGCTCACAGGATGAGTATGAGGTCCCGCTCACAAGATGGGTATGAGGTCCCGCTCACAGGATGAGTATGAGGTCCCGCTCACAAGATGAGTATGAGGTCCCGCTCACAAGATGAGTATGAGGTCCCGCTCACAGGATGAGTATGAGGTCCCGCTCACAGGATGAGTATAAGGTCCCGCTCACAGGATGAGTATGAGGTCCCGCTCACAGGATGAGTATAAGGTCCCGCTCACAGGATGAGTATAAGGTCCCGCTCACAAGAAGAGTATGAGGTCCCGCTCACAAGATGAGTATGAGGTCCCGCTCACAAGATGAGTATGAGGTGCCGCTCACAGGATGAGTATGAGGTGCCGCTCACAGGATGAGTATGAGGTCCCGCTCATAAGATGAGTATGAGGTCTCGCTCACAAGATGAGTATAAGGTCCCGCTCACAGGATGAGTATGAGGTGCCGCTCACAGGATGAGTATGAGGTCCCGCTCATAAGATGAGTATGAGGTCTCGCTCACAAGATGAGTATAAGGTCCCGCTCACAGGATGAGTATGAGGTGCTGCTCACAGGATGAGTATGAGGTGCCGCTCACAGGATGAGTATGAGGTACACAATAAACCTGCCGCCTAGTCGGCAACAATAAACTATATAATAGGTATATAATAAGTTCTAATATCGTCAAGTGTCAAAAGTAAACACATGACTGTACCGAGGTCGCTAAAACTGTGTGGAGGCGCACACAACCCCATGTACATCACTCATTATTACCTATGGGTACACAATCACATTCTTACATTCTTACACATTCTTACCTATGGGTACACAATCAAATGTACCCATAGTAGGAAAACAGCATGTAAAGGATTTGGGAATAATAATGTCTGACGACCTAACGTTTAAGGAGCATAACCAAGCAAATATTGCGACAGCCAGAAAAATGATCGGATGGATTACGAGAACTTTCAAATCCAGGGATCCCATCACAATGGTTGTACTCTTCAAGTCACTTGTGTTGTCCCGTCTTGCGTACTGCTCAGTACTCACTTCCCCCTTCAGAGCAGGAGAGATTGCTGAAATAGAGGGAATACAGAGAAGATATACGGCACGCATAGACGCAATAAAGCACCTAAATTATTGGGATCGTCTCAAAGCTCTCCAAATGTACTCACTAGAAAGAAGACGAGAGAGATATCAAATAATATACACCTGGAAGATATTGGAGGGCCAAGTACCAAATCTACACAGTAAAATAACGACGTACTGGAGTGAACGATATGGAAGAAAATGCAGAATAGAACCAGTGAAGAGCAGAGGTGCCATAGGCACAATCAGAGAACACTGTATAAACATCAGAGGTCCGCGGTTGTTCAACGTCCTCCCAGCAAGCATAAGAAATATTGCCGGAACAACCGTGGACATCTCCAAGAGGAAACTAGATTTATTCCTCCAAGGAGTGCCGGACCAACCGGGCTGTGGTGGGTATGTGGGCCTGCGGGCCGCTCCAAGCAACAGCCTAGTGGACCAAACTCTCACAAGTCAAGCCTGGCCTCGGGCCGGGCTTGGGGAGTAGAAGAACTCCCAGAACCCCATCAACCAGGTTTCAACCAGGTACCTTGTAGTTCCCACAATGCAGAAGAGGACAAGCTGCTGAGCACAAAGGGGAAGCACAGTCAGGAGCCCAAACACTCTATCTGGCCTAGAAAATAAACTTATGGGACCTCAACATCCACCGATGAAACTAGGCTCAGCCACCTTAAGACAGCCACTTTGGGGCAGCCACCTTGGGATAGCCACCTTGGGACAGCCACCTTGGGACAGCCACCTTAGGACAGCCACTTTGGGGCAGCCACCTTGGGGCAGCCACCTTGTGACAGCCACCTTGGGGCAGCCCCCTTGGGACAGCCCCTTTGGGACAGCCACCTTGGGGCAGTCACCTTGGGACAGCCACCTTGGGACAGCCTCCTTGGGGCAGCCACCTTGGGACAGCCACCTTGTGACAGCCACCTTGGGACAGCCCCCTTGGGACAGCCCCTTTGGGACAGCCACCTTGGGACAGCCACCTTGGGACAGCCACCTTGGGACAGTCACCTTGTGACAGTCACCTTGGAACAGCCACCTTGGGACAGCCACCTTGGGGCAGCCCCCTTGGGACAGCCCCTTTGGGACAGCCACCTTGGGGCAGTCACCTTGGGACAGCCACCTTGGGACAGCCTCCTTGGGGCAGCCACCTTGGGACAGCCACCTTGTGACAGCCACCTTGGGGCAGCCCCCTTGGGACAGCCCCTTTGGGACAGCCACCTTGGGACAGCCACCTTGGGACAGCCACCTTGGGACAGTCACCTTGTGACAGTCACCTTGGGACAGCCACCTTGGGACAGCCACCTTGGGGCAGCCACCTTGGCGCAGTCACCTTGTGACAGCCACCTTGGGACAGGCACCTTGGGACAGCCACCTTGGGGCAGTTACCTTGGGGCAGTCACCTTGAGACAGCCACCTTGGGACAGCCACCTTGTGACAGCCACCTTGGGGCAGTCACCTTGAGACAGCCACCTTGGGACAGCCACCTTGGGACAGCCACCTTGGGGCAGTCACCTTGAGACAGCCACCTTGGGACAGCCACCTTGTGACAGCCAATTTGGGACAGCCACCTGGAGACAGCTACCTTGAAACAGCAACCTTGGGACAGCCACCTTGTGACAGCCACCTTGTGGCAGCCACTTTGGGACAGCCACCTTGGGACAGCCACCTGGAAACAGCTACCTTGAGACAGCAACCTTATGACAGCCACATTGGGACAGCCCCCATGGGGCAGCCATCTTGGGACAGCCACTTTGGGGCAGCCACCTTGGGCCAGCCACTCAGCACACAACCCTACACCATGTAAGTGGATGTACGCAACAGTCAATATTACAAGCTCTAGGCTACACAACAGGAATTTCATCAAGCAAGACAATACAATCATGTTGATCAAAATGTTTGATAACTGACGCTAATGCCGGACAGGACAGTGGCCATAATATGGTCCTCGCCAGACCATAATGCAAATCAGAAACAATAAAATTTGCGATTCTTTTCTCAGTTCATAATATATAGAATTTTTGATCTAATAAACAGAGAAAATTATATGGAAGTCTACCCACTTACAGCATGACCAGTGCCCGTATGTGAGAGTTTTTGATGTGTGACTTACATAAGTAAGTTGGAATAAATAAAATTGGTATAAGGAATTGAGCTCGGAAAATTTCTAAGAATTTTCTTATTCTTTAATCTTTATTCCTGTCGTGATATTCAACTAGGTCGCCTGAGGAAGGACTTGCTTAGCTAACACACCAGTGTAGTAAGCAGCTCATTCCTCACTTTGGGACCCTGTACGAACAATTGACTCGGCGCGAGCAAACGCCGAGACCCCATTGAAATTGAAATCCCCTCCACTTGGGTCGTTGACCTTCGCACATCGCCGAAGCGAATCTAACGAGTAGGTCCTGGGCTCTCACAACAATAATTTATTGTTGTGTAGTGCCGTATATTTGATCCAAAGCTCAGAATAAGTCTCACTTTGAATAGTCGAGTATGAAGAACATTTGCATAACAATAATAATGTGTGGGGTGTAACGAAAAGACAGTGTTAAACATAACAACTTAGTTTATTCTTTATTCAACAATCACTAACAATGACAACCCCTTTGCAACAACACACACGGCAAATACTCTAATTTCCAAGTATTAGAATACTGCTCAACACTTACTTATTTACTGTTGCAAATGACCCCAGTGCTCTCAATAACCCCTAGAACATAGGTCCCAAATTTGCAATCAATACACAGTAAATAACACAATAACACTGGGCACCGTGACACTACGGTGACACTATATATAATTACTGCTGACACATGTAGCCTACAGCTATCAAACGTTATTGGGAACACTAAGGAGATCTCGCACTCCTTAAATCACATGGGTGAGTGATTTATCGATCACGCATGCCGAATAAACACTCCCGAGTTTTACGTTACTCGACAGAGCGATGGCTGCCACTCCCGACAATCTCGTCACTCACCAAATTCTACCAAAATTATGTTAATACTGCAACCACAATATATATATATATATATATATATATATATATAATATATATATGTAAATCACACTTGTCACGACCCTGGGAACAATACAAGAAATTAAAACCACACTGTGGTACACTCCACAATAATCATTGCCAGGAATCACTGACGTTACCACATACCTGAGCGCTCAGTGTTGAAATTCCACACCTGCAAGACAACACATGGAAATGATATCACTCCGTCCCACGGACGATCAAGAATGAATTACCACAATGGAATAATATAATATTACATGGACATCCTCTCAGTCCTTGGCTAATCTAAGTATACTCTGTTCCCGTGTGTACCCACACACACACACACACACTGTGACCTGGACAAGCTGCAGGAATGGTCGAACAAATGGCTGTTAGAGTTTAACCCAAGCAAATGTAATGTAATGAAGATAGGGGTAGGAAGCAGGAGACCAGATACAAGGTATCATTTGGGAGATGAAATACTTCAAGAGTCAGAGAGAGAGAAAGACCTGGGGGTTGATATCACGCCAGACCTGTCCCCTGAAGCTCATATCAAGAGGATAACATCAGCAGCATATGCCAGGTTGGCTAACATAAGAACGGCCTTTAGAAACTTGTGTAAGGAATCTTTCAGAACATTATATACCACATATGTCAGACCAATCCTGGAGTATGCGGCTCCAGCATGGAGTCCCTATCTAGTCAAGCATAAGACTAAACTGGAAAAGGTTCAAAGGTTTGCCACCAGACTAGTACCCGAGTTGAGAGGTATGAGCTACGAGGAGCGACTGCAGGAATTAAACCTCACTTCGTTGGAAGACAGAAGAGTTAGGGGGGACATGATCACCACATTCAAGATTCTCAGGGGAATCGACAGGGTTGATAAAGACAGGCTGTTTAACACAAGGGGCACACGCACTAGGGGACACAGGTGGAAGCTGAGTGCCCAAATGAGCCACAGAGATATTAGAAAGAACTTTTTTAGTGTCAGAGTGGTTGACAAATGGAATGCATTAGGAAGCGATGTGGTGGAGGCTGACTCCATACACAGTTTCAAGTGTAGATATGATAGAGCCCATTAGGCTCAGGAAACTGTACACCTGTTGATTGACGGTTGAGAGGCGGGACCAAAGAGCCAGAGCTCAACCCCCGCAAGCACAACTAGGTGAGTACAACTAGGTGAGTACTGTACGTCTGTGCTCACAAGACGTAAGTCCCTCAGGACTGACAGATGATAACATGGAGGTGATTATCTCCTCGTCCACACTTCACTTCACCTCACAGGTGCTGCGTGACAATGCGACGGAATACTTGACCTCGAATTCAAGCTTTAGAGACTACTAATCACCAGAAATACACACATAGGTACTTACATTCATACTGCCGGCTTACACACACCATTCCCATACATCAGGCACCCCGCTATGGGTGGCTGGCTCAGTGGTGGTAGGCGGGCTGGTTGGTACCACAGCGGTATCGTTCGTACAATTGGCGCGCACCGAACCCTCCCACAACACGGCTTGTTTCGTACCCTCGACCCACCGGTGAAGTGAAGCGTTCGTACCCACGTGATGCGCACAACGATTTCGTCTTAAACAAACATGGGAAATCTGCCTTAAAGCACTAACACTTATTTCCCCGTTCCCATCGACTGCTACCGAGCACTAGCAAGTCTAATCATCACTGGTATGGGATCTACGAGTCTGTTACTGCTCGTATGCACATTACCACACGATCCCAGACCGATCACAAGATCTTCTCCATCCACTCGCTGCTCACAATGTCTGTTTCCCTCCAAGCGACGACTTCGGCCGGATTCTGTGACGACCGCTGTCGTAGATGAAGCAGGAAGTGCAGCAGCTGAGTAGTTAAACCACCACGACGCACTATACTCAATTTGGCCGAATTGAGTACAGGGAGCGTCCTGACAGGGTGGTGGTTATGTCCAGAATGACGCCTCACACCGTCGATTCCCGCGTCTCCCTCGAAATAACCAATGAGAGGAAGGCATAGTGCTGCCTACCCCTCTCATCCAATCAGCGACGGTGTAGCATAGCCCCTAGGGCAACTCCAAGATGGCCGACCAACATGGCGGCTCAAGATGTTTACTAAGATGGCGTCTGTTTCCATGACGACAACGCAAGTGGCTAGCGCGCGCGGGGAGGCCCACAGCTGCCCACGCCAGCGGCCTAACTGTTCCCGCGCAAAGTTGAGTCTAGCTCCCAGCCATTACAATGAGAGATGCTATCGGCTCTATCTCTGTCCACAGACATGCTACCACGGCCACGGTAACATTTCTGGACTGCTGGTGACTGGGGCTCTCCCATGAGCTCAAACACTAGATGTTTCGGTTGCTGATTACCAGAGTTAAGTCCGCACACTTAACAAGTGCACTTAACAAGTGTACTGGCCTCCCACAGGCATAAGAGCACTATTGTAAGTGAGCTGGTGAACCATCCCCTCACATCAACCCCCCACTAAAAGATAAAATTTCCCGGAGGAAAATTTCATCTAAATCACCAGCCACTTACACTTTTGCTCTTAAGTGCATGGCAGCTGGGTGGTGGTGATACATCCGTTTTCTGTTGACGTCGGTGGCTCGCGGGACAAGATGTGACGTCACTGGCTCGTCCAGGGTGGTACTTCCTGACCGTAGTGCGGTCGTGCTCAGGTTCTGGGTCCATGTTAAGCCGGCTCGACGCCTCGCAGCTTCCTTTCGTCAGTCCCTTCACACTAGCCCCACAGGTCTGTGTCATACTGGACACAATGGATAGCACTCTGGGAGGGACTTACCAATGAAGTACAGACTCCACACCTTCCCTACTCTACCGACACCATTCCGACAGTTAGCAGACTGTCGTGACTTCCAGGTGACAGGGTCTTTCTTCCTGTCTGTCTGTCACTCTCAGACCGGGTTGCTCTACCGACTGAGTTGACTGGGCTGAGGCCTCTTCAGCAGCTGTCAAACCTCGCCCCTCTCTGAGTACTGAGTCACTGACCTGCTCGTTCTTCAATCTCTCAGCGACCGTTCGTTTGTCTGAACGATCTTCCAACAGCCTGAAAGATTGGTTCAAAATATCCACTTCACTTGTGGGAACCACAGCTACCTTAGCCACACCACTGGCAACATCTAGCAGACGTTTACCTTCCTGAGTGGTGTTAACCCTCGCGGGTCTGGCTGGTGGACAGGTCGTGGCGGGATCAGCTGATCCGGGCCACACCCGTCTCACTGGGCTCACCCCCGTTTTCTGTGAAATGAAAGAAGGAAAATTGCTCTTTTTTCCTTTTACCTCATGCACCTGATCTTTCGCCTGACAAGAGGCGACCTTGACTTCCTCAGCTGGCGGCCGTGTGACATCACCGTCAGCTGGTGAGAGCCATCTGAGTCCCTTTGAGTCAGTTCTCGTTTTCTGTGCAATAGGGAGAGAAGGATGATTGGTTTCCTTTCACCTGCTGCGCCTCTTCTTCTGTCTGGCGGCTGTGATCTCTGCTCGACCGGCCGGCTGACGCTTGGTGTCAACGCCAGCGGGTTTAACCTTCCTCTCACCTGTTCCTGTTTCCGTCTGGGTCATTTCCACGGACAGAGACCCACCTGGTTCTCTATACCAGGAGTATTACCTATCAAAGTCCTACACTGCCTTTCTACTTAGCGCAGCTTT
>WNGS01063839.1:16155783-16169614 GCA_020271785.1 Procambarus virginalis
AAGGTATCAGTGAAATATATAATTAACTGATAAAGATATAAATTGCTATATAAAGCTCATATACATTTGAGAATTAAATCATCACAGGGTCGGTATCCCAAATTATTTGGTCATTCGAACCTAGAGTTCTATGCGTCACTTGCGGCCGGATGATCAGATTATTGTGGTCATCTTTGGCAGCGAGTAGGGAATTTCTAACCGGCAGGTTCACACAGATGAGTTGCATATTTAATACACTGGGTACTGGATTTCGTGTGACTTTTTACAAAAACAATATATTGTGCCAGTGTCAAAAAGACCGGAAACCAGCTGATCGAGCGAGCTACTCACGATTTGTTTTGTTGGTTGATTAAAGGATCCTGTCTACCGTGAACAAATAGAGGTGGATTTCAGGCTGCACACGGGCATAAGGTGAGCCCGTAGAGCTACGTACGAGCCACTCAGCGGCCCGGCCCAGCTTACGTCAGACTATCGGTTTCTGGGGTCATGTCCCACCGATTTTTGGTGGGTTTTATTATGTGCTGTTAAGTGACCAGCAGCTTATATTTGAGAAGCCATCAAAAGTGGTGGCTGTGTCCCTCTGGCAAGATTATTTCCAGAATTTAGTTGGTGTTATATTCGCTATAGAGTTTAATCCATGTCATTGATTATGTGGGAGTTAAGTTTTCGCGAGTCACTAATATATTGACTAACTAAACCTCTCAGATACAAGATCATTGGTACAGCATACTGTGCAGATAGGAGGCTAAATTTAGAGGTTACAGACAATAATTGGTTGTATATTATTTCGTCCAAATTATGGATGAAGTGTGATTTTACAACGTGATAGGTTTTAAGCATATTGTGCACGCTGTGTTCACAATACAATATAGTTTACCAATCTTCCAACACCCACACAAACAGACGGTTGGATATACATCGTGACTAGTGTTCTTTGATGATACCTAATTACCAATTGACTAGCTTGAACTATGCTTACTGGGTTTCCCGTTCATCCGTCAAGCACCTTGTCCTAGTGTTCGCTATATTACCACAAGTCTGGTATTTGTCTATATATGGTGTGAAACAACCTAGCAACCATCAGCGTAATTAAAGTGAGAGTGTGGTGCACTAAAACCCTAATCTATTGGTGGTATAATTTGGCCTTACGCGCCACCATCTCGAGATTGAGGTTTTGTGTATGATATAGAAATATTTACTTATGATAACATTACACGCCGCAAAAACTACACAGCGATAACCGAGGATACCGTTTGTTGAGTGGTTAATTAGTGTCTATACCATCCTAGGGTGTTTTTGAGGAGCTAACCTAAAGGGACTTCCAGTGACACTGTTTTATCACTCATTAATCATTAGGTGTGTAATATATATATATAATCTCATATACATATAGCATATAGATTATATATATACTAATAAGGTATACATGTCCTATATAGTATATAAGTAATAATATTATAAATAAGTAGAGTCTATAATTTGTAGTCATAATTTTAGGTTCTAACCTCTATAGAGATAGAATTGCCTATTGTGCGTTAGGCAACGCATTTTACGCCTCTAGGATCCATCGTAATTTTTCAGTATTATGAGCAACCCAGTACAAGCCCATACAAGGCTGTCACCAACTAGGCAATATTTGGATAATGAAGGGAGAATCGAAGAGTAAGCCCTTTCAGTCTATAAAAGTGCCACTTAACGAAATACAGATCAAGAAATGTAAGATTTGTCCATACAACTCCAGATTGAATTAGTGCTGACCTAATTTTTAATACTCATGCTGCAGTGTAAATTTGAGCAAATCAAGAATGCCAAATAGCAACATATGTTCATGAACATGCCGACGCCATTTGATCCTCCAAACAGAAATAAGACGACATTATGGTTGATCTAGGGCTAGTTATTGAAGATTCAACTCGGCCACGGATTACAGGCCATTACGTCAAATTGAATGCCGCATAACAGGCAATCATCAAAAACAACAACAACATTTGCATCTAATACGAGTCAAGCAGAGGCTCGACTCCCTCCAATTAATTTACCAACTTTCTCAGGAAAAGACGCGGAAGATTGGGACGAATTTTTGGAACAAACTCGTTGACCTTGTGGACTCAAAAAATCTTTACCTAAGAGTAGTAATTTCTCTTATCTTCAGGCCAACTTTGTCAGGTGAGGCTAAAACGTGTGCCCAGTCCTGAGATTACGGGTGCTAATTACGCTTGCATCTCAGTAAGACAAAATCACTGTCAAGGATAATTAGGCTGCGATCCATAAATATGAGAACATCAGCATTTATTTTAATTTAGCTTTTGTGGTACTGATTGTACCACCCACCTGTAGGCTTCACGCTGAATGTCCACGTCCAAGGGGTCTTCAATCCTGTATAAATCCATGATCAGGTCCTCAGCCGGCATGAATGTGGGTGGGGGAGGTGTGGGTACTCTGTTGGAGATCAGTGCTGGTGGTCCCGTGGGGTCCTGTGTGATTCGAGATCTTTTTGTGTTTACGTCTAATTCATTGTCCCGTTGGGTATATTCCCTATCATACCGTATTTTAAAATTATGAAGTAGTATTTTTGGCTTCCCACATCCTGTTCCTTAGGTGCATTCCATTTTTTTTCCACTACTCTCACGCTTACAAAAATTCCCCCCTGACATCGCAGATCACCTACACATCCAAACGGCGGCCCTGCGGTGAGGTCTTGTAAATAATAACTTTATGCTCAGTTCGATCCAAAAAGCTTACCATACGCATTGATCTCCATCGCAGACAACATTCTGACGTGGCGTCATTACATTAAAATTGTCTTATCCATAGAACTGAAATATTTCCGTGACAGTGGAATCTTTCAGTCTACGTGTCACACGTCTGTCCATAATCCCTCTGTGTGATTCTCATGTGATACGCTTACCTTACATGCAAACTGTCCCCACATGAGCAATCCTCAACAACCACCTCAAGTGACCTCTCCTGTACAACCGAATTCTATATTCTATAACCACTCTGAGTGTCAGTAGAGGACACGGACGCTTCCAACAGGTCGCAGGGTAGATCGTCCAAATACTCAATCTAGACATCATAAACTCGCACCAACCCAATCACATCGTGGATAGGACTCAGTGGTGTGCAAGCGAGTCGTCTGTGTGCAAACGTGTATACTCTGAAAAACAGTCTTGGGAATTCCATTGCCAAGCCAATAGTCATACGGTGGTAGGATCGTTTCCCTTATATTTACTCTCTGTGTTTACGTAGCTCACTAAGTGGTGTGTCGTGTTGTGTAGTTTGTGCTTAGTGTGGTGAGATGTGCATGTGTTGATGGTGTGCGTGTGGATACGAGACATGACTGAGGGGTGGAGAAGGAATGCGAGAACGTGTTATACAAGGTGTTAAAGCCTTGGAGGAGGAAGTAAGCTGCTGGTCGGCTAACGTACCATGTAATGATAGGGGTGTAGGGTGTGTGGACGTGGTGCTGTAGAGGTTTGCTATCGGCTGGGGGACGAAGGGGCGTAGGGGGGAGGGGAGAGGGGAGTGGAGAGGCTTGGGGCTAAAGAAGGGAGTCGAAAGAGAGTGGGGGGTATTAAGCAAACATAGTCAACAGGGTTGGGGGCGCGTGACATGGGGAAACTAAAGCACCAACGACTGTGATACCCAATTGCACAGCTGTAATAGGTGTAACAAAGGCCAGCACCATGCGGCATTGTGCATGCAAAGTGGTTGCATCGGCTCAACTCCCCAAAACCAAGTCTCTCCTTAAAGCTCACGCTGTCAACGAGGTGGAGCACCGTGTGCGACCCCCACCTGACACTTGCCTATCATGGTGGTACCGCACAGCTTACAGCGACCGCCCTAAGGTGCAACAAAGCAACTAGTATTCATAAATACCTCCGTCGCATCAACGTCTAAAGGTAATACCACCGTACACACCCACCTCCTGCCCCCTTCACCACGCGGCTGCCTATCGTGCCATACAGACGAGTCAACTCACCCAGAAGCCATGCTCCGTACACAAACTAAATTGGGTAACCCTAAGGCTCACAATCACCACTGCTCCAACAAACAACGGGTATTTTTAACCAAGGGTCCCAGAGAACATATATCATTAAAGTTGGCAGATGAACTACTATTAAAGCCTGTAGCCCAGAACGACAATCAACATCTCAGGGTTGCTAACAGATACAGGACCGCCAGTCGTCCAGGTGTACAACCATCAGTACGTTTAGGCAGGTACGTTTGTCAAGTACAAGCCATTGTGGTGGTCAAAATACCAGCAGACCTACTAGTACAAGGTCTGAGAGCAATAGTCAAATTCCTGAGAAATATAGGAATAAAATTGGCAGATAATATTAAGTCTGGTCACCTCACCGACTTCGGTATTCTTGTAGGTACAAACTACTACCATCGATTCATTGTAGCCTTACTAATATATCAGGGACTATATACCATGCGTATGAAGTCTGCAGGAGTTAAAAATTACCTCAGACCCATGTTTAAGGCCTGAGGAGACCTATCCTTGCAGATAAACAATTACCATTACTGAATCTGAACAATTGTGGGTCATCTGATTATAAGATTTCTCGCAGGTATATCTGTATACTAAGGATATTTACAGCTTGCCTATACAACAGAGGTTGAATGTTTATATCGTCATTTTAAAGCCTGAAAGATGAGTTTCTAATAGTCCGCAGTTGCAATTTCAGTGAACATACCGAAACAGCTACGAGGTCAATGTGACCAATATCACTGAACCCATTGCAGTCTCAGAGCTATACTTGACGTTTAATGATGGACCTATCAAAAACATAAAAAAAAAAACACCGTAAAAAAAACACAGTAAATTGTTCACAACAATATAAACAAAAAAAAAAAAAAAAAAATAAAACACGAAAAAACAAAAACATTAAACGATCAAAACAACAAAAAATCATAAACATGTTACCACACACCGTCAACAAACACAAAGTAACAGAAAGAAATTGCCATACCAACACGTCACAATAAAAAATAAAAAAAAACAACGTAAATACAATAAAAGAAAAAATGCACACACACAAAGTAAAACAAAAACACATCAACACACAGTTCCTAAAAAACCAACAACACGTCAACAAACACGTCAACAAGTTCCACCTACAAACTCGTCAACAAACACAGTGACAAGTGCCAAACACATCTACATCAAAAAAACAAAAGAAGCTATGCTGCATCATAACACAAAACATAACCACAAAAGGTAAATGCTTTTAAACACTCAGCCAAAAGAAAGAACAATATAAGCGGAAAAACAGACAACGCCAAACATCAAACAAAAACAATATGTTAGCCCAGGGATCATAGGTATTATCTCGGCAGTGTTTGTTCACAAAAAAAAAGAGCATACGGTCCATATTCCCAGCTCATATTGGCAATGGAAAAGACCTCACCCTTGCAAGAAATGTATCACGCTGCCGCTGCCATCAAGCACGCATGTTTTGATCACAACACTGATAACACACATATACTACATACTAATAACGATTATATTTCAACACTATGCATAACTGCCGAAAAAAATATTTGAAAAAAAGTTTTCAGTAAAAAAAATAAATCTACATGGTACAACAAATTTATTTCCCCCGGACAAAAGCGTCAATAGATATCTACCACAGGTTTTGACACGAGTTCATGAGACAGTTGCCATGAGACACACAATTCTGTGAAGGCAGGTCATTTGCAGAGACTGGTGAGTATAGGTAAAGTGAATGGTGTCAGGATCTAATGGTTGGAATTGTCAGTTGTACCTTGGGATGTTGGTATTTGTTGGTGAGTGTGTAGAGGATGGGGGAGTAGGAAAAGAAATTGAGGGGACTAGGGAAGGGGGAGGAGAAGGGAAGCCCTAGCATCCCTACAAGCGGTCCAGAAATCCAGAGCATCTCCAAGTCCACTACCGTGAAATTCCTCCGGGCTATTAATAAAATAATACAGAAAATAGTAAACACCAACTTAATGCCAAAAAAAAAAAAAAGTGAAAGAGAAAATAATAAAAAAAATATAGAAAAAAAAAAGTCAGAGAAAAAAAAAATAATGGCTCACACATAAAAACACCAAATACAACCTCCCATTCGTCCCATCTCTGGTCTCTCCAAAACCCTCAATCACAACAATTAAACTCGCCATACAGTCAAAGGCAACCAACAACAACGCGCAAAAGCCACCCCAAATAGCTGGCCAAAGGAGCCGCCAAAACCAACAGTACTCTAAAAACAAAATAAGTACCACTGCCACAAAAAAACACACACAACACACCGAAGGAAAACTCGTAACCCTCCAACCATGACGAAGGATGAAGATTGAATATCGAAGGCTGCCATAAAGCCAGTGAAGGGTGTGGTGGTGTGGTATTGACAACATTGTAGTCGAGAGGCATGGAGCCTCAGTACATCAGTCAAAATTACACAAGCCACCGAGATATCATCATCACGAAGACCATACAACACAAACCCGTGCTGGGACAATCATCATCCTTCCAATCACACAACCAAGACTGAAGGGAAACAAGATAAAATCCTCTTACCACCACACAAAAAAAAATAAACCTGCAATAAGTACCTCATCATCTATCTCCACACCAGCATACGGAAAACCATCACCTCCACACCCATCTGGGGGCAATCTCATTCACCTCAGGGCAAAAACCAAAACCCCGTACATATACACCACTGCTTGCACACAAAAACCATATACCATTATGAATGCCACAATTAACACTACAACAAAAAACAATAATAGCTCGCACTGGTTCCATCCTCAGACCTCCACTCCCACTACTCTGGAAAACAAATAACGATCTAACTTATGTCACTATAATATTCTATAACTTGCGAAGATGACCAAAAAAAGTTGATTGTAGAACACACGGAGGGACGACAGGAGGGCAGGGGAGAGGAGACATGGACCCTGGTTGGTGAAGACTTACCATTAACCAACTTTGACATAAAAAAAAAAAGGGGAAAAAAAAATAAAAAAAACCGGGGGAAGTGAATATTACTATCGCTGCATAGAACAACCAAAACACCAGCATATAAACCAGACCTCTTCATTTGTGTCCTTTTGCGTTTAAAAATGCAACTATCCTGTCCTGTCTTTTGAATTCTTGTCGAATCGGACCCTTAAAGTTGTGACGGAGGTGGCTGCAAATCCTACTCTTCTTTCAGTGCGTTTCCATTGTATGACCCCAACCCTCAAACGCCCGTACAGATGGATACAAGTAATTCCCATGAATATTACTCATTGATGCAGGCACCAAATTGCAGTATCCATTAGCTTACCAATACACCGTCCGTCTTATTATACACATCCTTAATATATTTTAAATTTTAAAAAGTATGGTGGTGCAGTGGTGGTAGGCGCTGTGCGATAAGCTGATGGGGTGGTGAGCTATGGCTGATAGCTGTGCTGATAGCTGAATGGTGGTAGCATTGTGCATGATAGCTGGCATGATAGCAGAAAACAGCAGATAGAGCGTAATGAGACCATATCAATCATTATGAGAACGTGCTAAAATGAATTACAATACTGTTTAAAATTTTGCCATCATGAAGAATTCAATTGATAAAAAACAAGGGTTAATATGGTAGTGGAATAAGATGACAATGCGAGAGGAAACATATGAGCAAGCGAAATACCCCCACAACAGACAAAGAGGAATAACTGTAAAACAAGAACAAATGTATGGAGCCAGTAATGAAAACTATAGTACTGATAATGAATAATTAGAAAAAAAATTCTAAACCAACTAAATCTACATCAACACACCCAACCCCGGCGAACAAACATGGGGAGACCTCCCATGGTGTGTGTAGCGCGATAAGAGATGCCATCCACGATGGCAACACCCACCCTCCAAACCAAACCACAATGTATGAGATACGACATGACTGGGACCCCGAGCACACTAAGAGAGAGGAGTCCTCCCATCACAGACTTAGATCACGCCCACACACACCACCAAGCACACACACACACACCCACACACACACACACACATAACACCCAGACACACACACACAAACACACACACACACAACAACACGCACACACACACACACTACACACAGCACAAATGAAAACACACACACACACACACAGCTCAACAACACACACACACACAAAACGAAAAAAAGATACAGTAGACACGAAAAAAAAAAACACAACACAACCATCACACAGTAGGGGACAATCAGAAGTATGGGCAGAACCAGGCATGTGTCTCCAAATTAAAACCTCCACACAAAGAAACCATACCACACAAGACCAACCACAACAAAAAACCATCCACAACAACAACAAACATCCACAACAACAAACAAAATCCAAACAAAGACCCATCCCAACCCACAAAGACCATCAACACATAAGAACAACCAACAAAAAGGACCAATCCACAAAACAAAGAAAACATACCACAAAAAAATAAATACAAAAAAAGACCATAGCACACAACAAAGAACCTACCACAAAACAAAAGAAACCATACACAAACAAAGAACCCCCCAATCACCAACCAGACCACAGAACCGAGAACCATCCACACATAGAACCATCCACACATAGAACCCTCCACACACAGAACCATCCCCACAAAAGCAAAACAATACTCTGTTTATCTTTTACTAATCAACCAATAAAATTACATTGGTAGGAAAAGACAATATGTGAGTGTACGCGGGTGCCCCGCCAAGCTCCCCCGGATGCAGCATATCGTCTTCTTCGAGGTCGAGGGTCCCTACAAACGCACCCAGAGGTGGTACTAACTATTTCTTACCCTTACTGAAGGGATATTGAACAGGCGTGGACCTCTGATGTTCAAATACTGTTCTCTGACTGCACCTTTGGCACCTCTACTCTAACTAGCTCTCGTCTACATTCCCTGCCATTCTGCTGAGTAGGTATCTTGAGGTTATCTTGAGATGATTTCGGGGCTTTTAGTGTCCCCGCGGCCCGGTCCTCGACCAGGTCTCAACCCCCAGGAAGCAGCCCGTGACAGCTGACTGACACCCAGTACCTATTTTACTACTAGGTAACAGGGGCATAGGGTGAAAGAATCTCTGCGCATTGTTTCTGGCCGGCGCCCGGAATCAACCCGGACCACATGATCACAAGTCCAGGGTGCTGTCCGCTCGCTCGGTACAATATAATTGTTCTGGACTTACGTATCTTCCATGTATATATTATTTGATGCCTCTTTCGTCTCCTTTCCTGAGAGTACATTTGAGAGCTTTGAGACGGTCTCAATAATTTAGGTGATTTATCGTGTCTATGTATGCCGTATATGTTCCCTGGTATTCCCCCTATTTCATCACTCTCTCCTGCTCTGAAGGGGGACGTGAGTACTGAGCAGTGCTCAAGACGATACAGCACCGGTGAGGCGAACAGTGTGAGCACTGTGGCAGGATCCCCAATTTTTGAAGGTTCTCGTAATCTATCCTATATCATTTTCGAGGTGACACTATATTTGCTCCCTAAATGTTAGGTCGTCAGACATCATTATTCTCCTCAGATCCTTTCCATATTGCTTTCTTACTACAAGATGTGCAGACGAGAAGTCACAATAACGTGGCTGAAGTATGTTGACCAGATCACATACTAGAAGGTGAAGGGACGACGACATTTCGGTCCGTCCTGGACCATTCTCAGGTCGATTATGAATGGTCCAGGACGGACCGAAACGTCGTCGTCCCTTCACCTTCTAGTACTGTGATTGTATCTTGCACCCCTGTATTTTGTTCGTCTTCATTTTTACCGTACCTAGTTACCTGAAATTTATATCACTGTAAAACCACGGTTATTTTCTCTTGTCCAATCAAAGACTTTATTAAAAGGCAAATTCTGCTTGTTTTGTATCATAGAACTCCACACATCAATTGTTTAAACACAGAAATAGATGGTTACTCAAAGCCAACTACAAATGTAAAAATGAACTTTGACGAGAATATTTTTCAACTTCCTTCTCAAGGGAAGTCCAACCACTTGGGCTGGACGGCAAAGCAACGGTCTCGCTTCACTGCAAGTCGGCGTTCAATCCCCCGACCGTCCAAGTGGTTGGGCACCATTCCTTCCCCCGGTCCCATCCTAAATCCTTATCCTGACCCCTTCCCAGTGTTATATAGTCGTAATGGCTTGGCGCTTTTCCCCCCTCATAATTCCCTTTCCTTCCCTTCTCAAGGGAAGGAAACAGGAGAGAATTACATTAATGGGCAATAGGGGGCCCATGTTGGCTTCCTAAGCTATGGACCAGAGGGGCACGACACATAAGGGAATACAATAGGGGATGGGGGGGGGGGCAAGAACGAGGGCTTCCTCGACTATGAACTAGAGGTTGAATATAATATTGGGATAGGAGGAGGAAGGGGGGGTGGGGGGTTAACGGCATCAACTATGAACCACAGTATCAAAGGATACTACAAGATGAGCTGCAAGATCTATGCAAAACAGATTACACCAAAAAAATGGGATGACCTAATAAGCAAAATCCAAGTCGACTACAGAAACCCAGGAAAGTTCTGGAAAAAATGTAAAAACCCTGATGGGAAACTCAGCTGAGGAAACACCCTACATCATAGACGCCTCAGGAAATAAACTTTACGAGGAGAGAGAGAGAACAAGAACAGGAATTCAGGAAGTTCTGGGGAAAAAAATATTCAGGATAAACCCGGAAGAAAATCTAAACTTTTGCCCCATTAATGAAAGGAAAATTTCAACACAAGTCGATAACAGAGCTGCAGCAGTACTCCCGACGCAAACAATAGACCTTAACAACATACGCGATGACTGCCACCTTATGAAACACATAACCATTGCAGAGGTCCATAAAACAATTATAGGCTTCAATAACAAGGCGCCGAGCAACAGCAAGATAAATAAGATGGTATTAACCAACCTACCCATGTGATTGCTCTCCATCAATTCACATGTATAGTAAATGCAGCTCTTGCATCTGAACTATTCCCCACATACTTCAAGAATCCCATAATCAGATTAATCCCCAAGCCAGGTAAACCCCCAACCCAAACTGAAAATTACAGGCCAATTTCCCTCCTCGAATTACCAGGCAAAATATTCGAAAAAATAATCACTCAGAGACTTGTGAAGTACATGGAAGAGGAAGAGAAGTATAATACCAGGCAACATGAGTTTAGAAACCGCAGAGGGGCCCATACAGCTATAGCCCTGATCTACCAGCATATAGCCACAGCAACGTCGAAAAAATATGAGTGTAATATAGTGCTTAGAGACGTTTCAAAAACCTTCGACATAGTGTGGCACACAGGCCTAAAATATAAGATATCTGAGCTAGGAATCCCACAGAGATTTACTGCTACTTTATACTGTTACTTTACTGCTACTATTCTCTGCAGCTTTATAGACAACAGAACTGTTATGCTCAATATCAGCAGCTACTTGGGTGACAATAGAACTGAAAAGTGGAGTACCACAAGGAAGCTGTGTCTCTCCCACGCTATTCAACATATATACAGCTGACCTACCCCAACCCCAACATGGAGAATGCATCACATACGCTGACGATGTCTCCCAAATAATATGCCAACCGGGACCATCAAAGTCGCTACTAACCAACAAGACCAAGGCAGCAACTGAATTCATAAACAACTTTGAGAAGCAATGGAAAATTAGCACAAACAAATAAAAGTTCCAGACAATACACATTACAAAAAGAACCCCAGACCCCATTATCCTGGACAACCGTCCGATCCAATATGTGGAGGTAGGCAGAATACTGGGACTCATGATCAATAGAACAGGGATACAAATTCACGTAAGGGACCGACTAAACAAAGCCAAAGCAGCCTTAGGAAAACTGAGGAGATTCCGAAGCCTCAGTACGAACATTCAGATCCACTTATATAAGCCTCTAGTTCGGCCGCCTCTAGTATATCCCAGTACCACTACACACCATAAACAAAACTAACAAGCAAAAACTGCAAGCAGTGCAAAACAAGGCGCTAAGGAGAGCAGCAAAACACCGTCCACCATATAATCAGACAATCCAGGAGCTCCATGAACTCCTGAACATACAGCCACTACACATCAGACTACAGCACCAAGCCATCAGGGTGTGGAACACCATCGAAATGTTAGAGGACCCAATGTTAGAAAGATTACTCCAAGATGAGACGCCCCGCTCCCACAGCTGGTGGCCCAAGAGCCTCGATATACTAGATGAAAACCCAGCCCCACAGTACATAATTCAAAGATGAAATACTGACCAGAAATTCCTCCCCCCAATACACAGTATTCATCTATAGACATCCATATACGGTGAAACACATGTAACGAACCTCTCACACACTCACAGCTCCCTGACAAGAGAGAGCAAGCTTAGCTTAGCTCCCAACACCCACACATCGTGTCAGCAAGGCGGACAGTCCGCCTGCTTTCATCACTTCCACTGTATTTCCCACTTCTAAACTTCCCTTCACCTATGCCTCTCCATCCTCTTTCCTCCAAACAAAAAAAATGTATGACAATACAAGGGGTAATATAATAGGGGGCGAGGGCCGTGAGCAGTGTGTCAGGTCTGCGCGGAAGTCAGATATAGGCGAGGTGTAATGTTTTACGGGAAAGGGAGTTAGGGTGTGACGGGAGGAGGGAAGGGGGTACTGGGGGAAGGAGGGGGTGATGGAGGAGAGAGCGGGGGAGGGGAAAGGAGTGGGAGATATGGGGGAGGGAAGAGATGAGGATGAAGTAGGGGGGGGGGGATGAATGGGGCAGGGGTTGATGGGTAACAATCGGGTTGACAGAGGACGTTGCAGTTTATATATACGTGAGACTGGGGGGGGGGGGATCAGGGGGAAGGGGGGGGGGGTTGCTATGTGGAAACTGCCCTGGTTTTGTCCAGTGGTGCTGCTGGATGTCGAGGAAGGAGAGGGGGGGGGAGTAAAGTGGATGGGGAGGCACATGTGAAAGGAAAGTTTAGAAGTGGGAAATACAGTCAGAATTATGAGAGCGGGCGAGCTGTCCGCCTTGCTGACACGATGCGTGTGGGGGTATTGGCAGCTAAGCTAAGCTGGTTCCCTCTTGTCAGGGAGCTGTGAGTGTGTGAGAGGTTCCTCACATGTCTTTCAGCATACACATGGATGTCTATAAATAGATACTGTGTAGCATTCACATATGCACACTCAGATGCTATGTAGGGACCCATAGCCTTGAAAAAGAAAATAAAGAGTATTCACAGAAGACCTTGTGGATTCTCACTGAACACTTTAATATTTTCTTTTTCTACACCCCTATTGTATATATATATATATATATATATATATATATATATATATATATATATATATATATATATATATATATATATATATATGCATGTCTCATTGAATATGACAGCATATTCCGTCTTTACTATTTTCTGATTTAGGGCTTCTATCCCTCTTACTAATGCTCTTGCATCAGGGTTCAGCTGGAAGAGGAGTTCACCAAAAGTCAAGTGCTACATAGTCGTAATGGTGTACCACTTTCTTGATTTTTCTTAGCACTTTCTTAGCACTGTAGTGCTTTTACAGTGCTAACCACCATGGATATACATCGTTGTCTGTACTACCTACACACACACACAGGTTTATTGATCTCTTTTTTCCTGCATATAGCTGAGTGGGATACACAATACTCAAGCATTGTACTAACCGATGCTCTTGAGGTCAAATAGAAAGCATACACTACGATTCAAAAACGTTTTGATTACTTCAGAAGAAAAATGTAACCCCCCTCCCGCAGTCCAACATTTCCCAGTGCCAGCGATAAATTGACCACAAGGCACCGAAGTTCTTGACCA
>WNGS01063839.1:16185743-16203955 GCA_020271785.1 Procambarus virginalis
TAAAATACAGTGACGCACTCATTAATAAAATACAGTGACGCACTCATTAATAAAATACAGTGACGCACTCATTAATAAAATACAGTGACGCACTCATTAATAAAATACAGTGACGCACTCATTAATAAAATACAGTGACGCACTCATTAATAAAGATACCAGTAGAAGAATCTTCGAAGCAAGTTTCCTTTAGATTGATTGATGAGGATTAATTCACGACAAGAGATGGCACGGGCATGAGTAGCCCCGTATAGATGGTAGATGTTTGCAGTGAATGTGGTGTTTGGTCTTGTAACATCCTGAAGATAAGGCCAAAAATGTTCTTGGTTAATTTTGACGTCACTGCTTAATTCCCACAATTTTCCAACTTTTCTCGTGAATTATGAATCAGAAAGATAAATTTACATTTTCAGGAAAAATCTTCGAGTACAGTGCGACAGATTTCTATAGTGTACAAATGAATGAAGTGTATAAAGAAGGGTTAAGGCTTTGGGAAGGGTTATAAACTGGGATAGGAAAATGTGTACCAAAGAGCGAACTAGAAACAATGGATCCAAAGCAATATTCAGATGAATTACATATGAAACAAATTACCAAGTAACACCAAGAAAATTAATTAATGTACTGAAAAAAAGCTTCCAGCATGGCTACATAAATGCAAGTTACAATGAAATCACGTGACATATCTTGAATAAAATATTGTAACCGTATGTTGACCAGACCACACACTAGAAGGTGAAGGGACGACGACGTTTCGACGACGTTTCACAATCGACTTGAGAATGGTCCAGGACGGACCGAAACGTCGTCGTCCCTTCACCTTCTAGATGTTTTAATGAGTGCGTCACTGTATTTTATTAATGAGTGCGTCACTGTATTTTATTAATGAGTGCGTCACTGTATTTTATTAATGAGTGCGTCACTGTATTTTATTAATGATGCGTCACTAATTTTACCAAGCGTACTTGACACCTTTACCACTTGTCAGTCCGAGCTTGAAAAGCCTATAATGAGTGTCCCTCCAACTATTCTCTCCCTCGAGTCTTATAATGAAACTATAACACACATTATTTAATGTCGTCTACGCCTTGGCTGATATTGTTGCATAGGTATATTCAATTTCTTTCTTTATTATGCGCCTCATACCCATCCCGTGGGCGGTGTAGGTCAGCGTTAAGATATGTTCTTATCAATAACGTCTCAAGGAAAGGACGCTTTTTTTTTAAGTAAAGAGGAAGGAGAGGCATAGGTGAAGGGAAGTATAGAAGTGGGAAATACAGTGAGAGGTATGAAAGCAGGCGGGCTGTCCGCCTTGCTGACACGATGTGTTGGGTGTTGGCAGCTAAATTAAGCTGGCTCCCTCTTGTCAGGGAGCTGTGAGTGTGTGAGAGGTTCTTCACATGTGTTTCACCATATATGGATGTCTATAGATGAATACTGTGTAGCATTCATATATACACACTCCGATGCTTCCACACATGTTGTTCTGTTTAAGGCTATTTATTTTATTATTATTATTTATCGAGGTGAAGGACGCTTCGGATGCCCACTAATGATGGCTCACCCCCCCCCCCGTCATCTAGACCAACACTGTCTCTTCCCACCTGTCAACCGACTGGTAGGACACCACCAATGTGTCCAACCAGTCAACCACACCACCAATGTGCCCTACCAGTCAACCACACTCAGATACACTCTAGCACTTCTCAGAAGCCCAGTCCACAATTCTTCCTCATTCCTCATTACCTTCCGATGAGAAAACATATCTCGATTCCCAAGTTAAAGGACAGTATAAGTATCTACCAGGCCTGGTCTCTTACGACCATGCCAGGCCCTCTCTTACGACCTAATAACCCCCCCCCCCCACTCTTACGACCCGATAGTTCACTCTGGCGGCTCCCAAATACCACCGGCCCGTAGTACTAGTTGGAAGAGTTAGTTAGTTTAGTTCATTTATTATGCACCCCATACCCATCTTGTGGGCGGTAGTGGAAAGGGTTACAGAGGCACATAATGGGCTCAGGGACTGAACCCAGAAGAGTTGGGTATATGACTGTCCTGACTTGTAAGCCACGCGCTCACCCTCCCCCACCCCCCATCCCCCACCCCCCTCTATACCCTGTCGCAAGCCCACAGTGACCCTGATACCACTAGTGCGCGTCTTGTATCCTAGTACAAGCTCTCCAACCCATCCCGTCAACCTTTTAGTCTCCCGTTTGCGCGAATTGAACAGGGCAAGGAATCTGCTACGAATCGTATAGGCCATTTGCAAGACGTCCTTTTCTTCTTCTTGAGGTTTAGAGAGGGGTGGATCATTCGAAATTGTCGAGGGGTGACGAGTTGGTTGCAAATTTGCTTGGGTGTTGCAATGGGGGGGGGGTTTGGGAGCGTTCCTCGTGGCACTCGATGGTAGGTAAGAGTGTAAGAGATCGGGGGCCAGCTTGGGCCATAGCAGGAGCGCTCACACACTCTGTAGGAACTCTTCTGCCTTGTATGTTTGGGAGATTGTGGGCAAGGAGAGGCAGAGGAAGGAAGATAAGGGACAGGAGGGAAGATAAGGGACAGGAGGTGGTGATACTACACCATCGGGCACATGTGATGTGTGTGTGTGTGTGTACTCACCTATTTGTGTCTGCAGGATCGAGCATTGACTCTTGGATCCCGCCTTTCGAGCATCGGTTGTTTACAGCAATGTCTATGGTCCTATTTCCCTATCATACCTAGTTTTAAAATTATGAATAGTATTTGCTTCCACAACCTGTTCCTTAAGTGCATTCCATTTTTCCACTACTCTCACGCTACAAGAAAACTTCCTAACATCCCTTTATTATTATTAACATCTTTATTGACAAAATTAATTACAATTTTGCCTAATCTGAGGATTTTGATAGTCGATTAAAGTGATGATAATGCTAGTAGTCACTGTCACGCAGGACAGAGGGTCATACATAGACAATAGGTCTAAACTGTAGGCTGAAGCACATATATATCATGGTTACAATCAATGTTTTAATATATGGATATGTGAAACAAGTTTCTACTGTGCACTGCCACACAAGGGCAGGGATGGGTTCATAGGTGATGCAGCTTAGAAGTAATATACATAAAAATTGTTCTTCATTCTTTAAAATGGACATCCCTGTGACTCATCTGAGTTTCCAGCTTCCATCCATGTCCCCTCAT
This sequence comes from Procambarus virginalis, assembly GCA_020271785.1. Lineage (NCBI taxonomy): Eukaryota > Metazoa > Arthropoda > Malacostraca > Decapoda > Cambaridae > Procambarus > Procambarus virginalis. Next base: position 16,188,927 of record WNGS01063839.1, read on the forward strand.
TCTGTTACTATTCCGTGTGAACTTTTCGTCTATGTCCACTCTGTCAATCCCTTGAGTATTTTATACGTTCCTAGCATGTCCCCTCCCTTCTCCCGTCTTCTTTCTAGTGTCGTAAGGCACAGTTCCTTCAGGCGCTCATACCCATCCCTCGTAACTCTGGGACGAGTCTCGTTGCAAAACCTCTGAACCTTTTCCAGTTTCCTTATATGCTTCTGTGTGTGTGTGTGTGTGTGTGTGTGTGTGTGTGTGTGTGTGTGTGTGTGTGTGTGTGTGTGTGTGTGTGTGTGTGTGTTGTGTGTGTGAGAGAGAGAGAGAGACAGAGAGAGGGGGGGAATGGAGAACGGTGATAGGGGTGTAAGTTGGAGAGATAGTGGGGGGCTAAAGACCACGTAGAAGGGGGAGGGGTGTGGGAAGGGGAGTTATGTGGGGGAGAAGGGAGTGAGGGGGGAGAAGGGAGTGAGGGGGGGGGGAGAAGGGAGTGAGGGGGGTAAGGGGGTGATGCCTGCAAGTGGTTGCCGAGACAATCCCCACCTCTGTCAGCTGTAACAGGTTCCCTGCGACCCCCACCCACTGCATCAGTGGTGGGCCGCAAGCTTCCCCCTCTAATACCCCAACCACCCACCTACACCACCCCTCCCCCCTCACACGGTGCCTTGTGCCATAGCGGCACCACCAAGTGCCACACACACAGTAACAGTGCCACACACACCGTCAACAAACACAGTAACAGTGCCACACACCGTCAACAAACACAGTGACAGTGCCACACACACACACTTGCGGCGCGACACAAACAGCCACTTGCTTGTAAACACTCCAGCAGGCAATATGCGCAGACTCCACATCCAAAAACAATGATTCCCGGGGTCTGCTTTTCTCGGCCTGTTTGTCACAGAGCATCGTCCATTTCACAGCTCGTGTTGCATGGCCTCAACCCTTGCAAGATGTTCACTGCACGCTGCCTCAAGCACTGCATGTTTGTCAACACTGTACACATTACTTACGATTATATTTCACACTATTGCACTGCAGAAAATATTTGAAAAAATTTTCAGTAAAAAAAAAATAAATCACTGGTCAATAATTCGGCAAAGCGTCAAGATATCATCCACAGGGTTTTGCAAGAGGGTCAAGAGACAGTGCCTGAAGACCACTGTCTGTGAGGCGGTCTAGGCAGAGACTGGTGGTGCTAGTGATGGTGTCGGGTCTAGTGGTGGTGGTGGTGGCCGGGGGATGGTGGTAGTGGTGGTGGTGGGGAGGGAGGGAGGGAGTAGGAAGAGGGAGGGGTGAGGGAGGGAGGGGAGGGGAAGCAACACTCACTACAGCGGTCCAGTCCGCTCTCTCACTCCGTCTCGGCTACACTTGCCGTGCTCCCTCCCTCCCTCCCTCTCTCCCTCTCTGTCTCTCCCTCACTCCCTCTACCGACTCGTCAAGGCAACTCAACACACACGCGCGCATGCTGCCGCCGCCACCACTTACTCTAACAATCACACGCCACACACACACACACACCGAAGACTCGAACCCTGCCACCGGAAGGAGGAGGTACGAGGCTGCCAATAAGCAGTGAAGGGTGTGTGTGTGTGGGTTGACAACATTGTGTCGAGGGACAGGGAGCCTGTTCTCGTCAATCACGCCCCGGGGTATCATCACCTTCCCCACACCGCTGGGGCATCATCATCTTCTCCACACCGCTGGGGCATCATCATCTTCTCCACACCGCTGAGGCATCATCATCTTCTCCACACCGCTGGGGCATCATCACCTTCTCCACACCGCTGGGGCATCATCACCTTCTCCACACCGCTGGGGCACCATCACCTTCTCCACACCGCTGGGGCACCATCACCTTCTCCACACCGCTGGGGCATCATCACCTTCTCCACACCGCTGGGGCATGATCATCTCCACCTCAGGACCAACTACATTACCCTGCTTGCTACACCATTACCTTTTGTGCCCATCCACACAACACTGCTCGCCGCGGTTCCATCCTCCCTCCCTCCCACTACTCTGGATGACAATAACGTTCTATGTCACTTACTTTCTATCACTTCAAGTGCCAGGTTGTGGTGACAGGAGGGAAGGGAGGGGGGGGGAGGGTGGACCTGGTGGTGACTTCTTACCTAACAGTGACTACGGGGGGAGTGAGGTCTAGCTCTGCATGCCCCCGCCTATACCAGCCTTCTTCTTGTGCCTGTTGCGTTAGAATGCAACTATCCTGTCGTTTGAATTCTTTGTCGAATCTGACCCTTAAAGTTGTGGACGGAGGTGGCTTCCAACACTTCTTCTTCTTTCAGTGCTTTCCACTTGTTGACCGCCCGTACGTGGTACAAGTATTTCCTGATATTTCATTGGCGCACTTGCGTATCTTGCTTCCACTCACCGTCGCTTTTCCTTTATTATTTAAATTTAAAAGAATTATGGTGGTGGTGGTGGTGGTCGCTGTGCTGATAGCTGTGGTGGTAGCTATGCTGATAGCTGTGCTGATAGCTGTGGTGGTAGCTGTGCTGATAGCTGTGCTGATAGCAGCAGCAGCAGCAGTAGCGTTGACCATATCAAATCATTATGGAACTTGCATAAAATGAATTCAAACTGTTTAAATTTTTACTCATGAAGATTTTGGTAACAACGGGTTTATGGGGTGGAATTAATGATGACTGGAGGAAACATATAGAGAGCCGAATACCCCCAAAACAGCATAGAGAATAACTGTAAAACAGGACCTGTATGGGCCAGTATGACACTATAGTACTGTTGAATATTGAATTCAACCCTACGCTCTCCCCCCCCCGGCACACATGGGGGAGGACCTCCATGTGTGTGGGCGCGAGGGTGCCAGCCACGAGGCCCCCCCCTCAAGCCAACCACTTGTTGAGTGCCAAGCTGGACCCGGGCACTGAGAGAGCCAGCCCTCACGACTCACGCCCACACACACACACACACACGCACACACACACACACACACACGCACACACACACACACACACACACACACACACACACACACACACACCACACACACACACACACACACGCACACACACACACACACACACACCACACACACACACACACACACACGCACACACACACACACAACACACACACACACACACACACACACACACACACACACACACACACACACACGGATACAGTGACACGCACAACCATCCCAGAGGGCATCAGAAGTAGGCATCCAGGCTGTGTGCTCACTTAAAACCATCCACACAAAGAACCATCCACACAAAGAACCATCCCCACAAAGAACCATCCACACATAGAACCATCCACACATAGAACCATCCACACACAGAACCATCCCCACAAAGGCAAAACAATACTCTGTTTATCTTTTACTAATCAACCAATAAAATTACATTGGTAGGAAAAGACAATATGTGAGTGTACGCGGGTGCCCCGCCAAGCTCCCCCGGATGCAGCATATCGTCTTCTTCGAGGTTGAGGGTCCCTACAAACGCAACCAGAGGTGGTACTAACTATTTCTTACCCTTACTGAAGGGATATTGAACAGGCGTGGACCTCTGATGTTCAACTACGTGTTCTCTGACTGCACCTTTGGCACCTCTACTCTAACTAGCTCTCGTCTACATTCCCTGCCATTCTGCTGAGTAGGTTATCTTGAGATGATTTCGGGGCCTTTTAGTGTCCCCGCGGCCCGGTCCTCGACCAGGTCTCTATATACCCCCAGGAAGCAGCCCGTGACAGCTGACTAACACCCAGGTACCTATTTTACTGCTAGGTAACAGGGGCATAGAGCGAAAGAAACTCTGCCCATTGTTTCTCGCCGGCGCCCGGAATCGAACCCGGGACCACATGATCACAAGTCCAGCGTGCTGTCCGCTCGCTCGGTACAATATAATTTGTTCTGGACTTACAGTATCTTCCATGTATATTATTTGATGCCTCTTTCGTCTCCTTTCCTGAGAGTACATTTCGAGAGCTTTGAGACGGTCTCAATAATTTAGGTGATTTATCGTGTCTATGTATGCCGTATATGTTCCCTGTATTTCCCCTATTTTACCACTCTCTCCTGCTCTGAAGGGGGACGTGAGTACTGAGCAGTGCTCAAGACGATACAGCACCGGTGCGGCAAACAGTGTGAGCACTGTGGCGGGATCCCCAATTTTTGAAGGTTCTCGTAATCCATCCTATATCAATTTCGCGGTGACACTATATTTGCTCCCTAAATGTTAGTTTAGTTTAGTTCATTTATTATGCACCCCATACCCATCTTGTGGGCGGTAGTGGAAAGGGTTACAGAGGCACATAATGGGCTCAGGGACTGAACCCCACAATTCATTTAGCTAAGCAAGTTACACTCTTGATGAGCTAGTTACAAAATTCAATATAAGTCGTCACATCAACAATGGGTTCGAGATCGACCTCAAGTACAGGTTCTAAATTAAGCAACTGACATGTGAAGAGCTGGTGTCAAAATTTATATGTTTGTCCTGCACACCGCCTCCCATCCAGTGGGCAGCGGTGGATAGGATACAATCACTCAGTTACTACCTACAGTTTGCAAACTGGGGATATTTGGCTAAAATTTCTGGTAGAAGATCATTTTGAATGAAATATTTACACATCGCTGGTACATTGGTTATAGAATTGTCTCTAAATTCACGTATCTTTTCGCACTCCATCACATAGTGACGGAGGGTGTGCGAATAATTTTGTTGACACAGTTTACATTTGCATTACATGCATTACATTTACATTTACATTACATGTTGACACAGTTTACATTCCCTAAATGTTAGGTCGTCAGACATCATTATTCTCCTCAGATCCTTTCCATATTGCTTTCTTACTAGTAAATGTGCAGACGAGGAGTCACAATAATGCGGCTGAAGTATGTTGACCAGACCGCACACTAGAAGGTGAAGGGACGACGACGTTTCGGTCCGTCCTGGACCATTCTCAAGTCGATTATGAATGGTCCAGGACGGACCGAAACGTCATCGTCCCTTCACCTTCTAGTACATGTCATTGTATCTTGCACCCTGTATTTTGTTCGTCTTCATTTTTACCGTACCTAGTTACCTGAAATTTATATCACTGTAAAACCACGGGTTATTTTCTCTTGTCTAATCGAAGACTTTATTAAAAGGCAAATTCTGCTTGTTTTGTACATAGAACTCCACACATCAATTGTTTAAACACGAAATAGATGGTTACTCAAAGCCAACTACAAATGTAAAAATGAACTTTGACGAGAATATTTTTCAACTTCCTTCTCAAGGGAAGTCCAACCACTTGGGCTGGACGGTAGAGCGACGGTCTCGCTTCACTGCAAGTCGGCGTTCAATCCCCGACCGTCCAAGTGGTTGGGATCCATTCCTTCCCCCCGGTCCCATCCTAAATCCTTATCCTGACCCCTTCCCAGTGTTATATAGTCGTAATGGCTTGGCGCTTTTCCCCCCTCATAATTCCCTTTCCTTCCCTTCTCAAGGGAAGGAAACAGGAGAGAATTACATTAATGGGCAATAGGGGGCCCATGTTGGCTTCCTAAGCTATGGACCAGAGGGGCACGACACATAAGGGAATACAACAGGGGATGGGGGGGGGGGGCAAGAACGAGGGCTTCCTCGACTATGAACTAGAGGTTGAATATAATAGCGGGATAGGAGGAGGAAGGGGGGGGGGTGGTTAACGTCATCAACTATGAACCACAGTATCAATGGGAACTACAAGATGAGCTGCAAGATCTATGCAAAACAGATTACACCAAAAAAATGGGATGACCTGATAAGCAAAATCCAAGTCGACTACAGAAACCCAGGAAAGTTCTGGAAAAAATGTAAAAACCCTGATGGGAAACTCAGCTGAGGAAACACCCTACATCATAGACGCCTCAGGAAATAAACTTTACGAGGAGAGAGAGAGAACAAGAACAGGAATTCAGGAAGTTCTGGGGAAAAAAATATTCAGGATAAACCCAGAAGAAAATCTAAACTTTTGCCCCATTAATGAAAGGAAAATTTCAACACAAGTCGATAACAGAGCTGCAGCAGTACTCCCGACGCAAACAATAGACCTTAACAACATACGCGATGACTGCCACCTTATGAAACACATAACCATTGCAGAGGTCCATAAAACAATTATAGGCTTCAATAACAAGGCGCCGAGCAACAGCAAGATAAATAAGATGGTATTAACCAACCTACCTATGTGATTGCTCTCCATCAATTCACATGTATAGTAAATGCAGCTCTTGCATCTGAACTATTCCCCACATACTTCAAGAATCCCATAATCAGATTAATCCCCAAGCCAGGTAAACCCCCAACCCAAACTGAAAATTACAGGCCAATTTCCCTCCTCGAATTACCAGGCAAAATATTCGAAAAAATAATCACTCAGAGACTTGTGAAGTACATGGAAGAGGAAGAGAAGTAAGGCACCAGGAGTACAGAGTTTAGAGGAAGAGAAGTACCAGGTACACCAGGCAACATGAGTTTAGAAACCGCAGAGGGGCCCATACAGCTATAGCCCTGATCTACCAGCATATAGCCACAGCAACGTCGAAAAAATATGAGTGTAATATAGTGCTTAGAGACGTTTCAAAAACCTTCGACATAGTGTGGCACACAGGCCTAAAATATAAGATATCTGAGCTAGGAATCCCACAGAGATTTACTGCTACTTTATACTGTTACTTTACTGCTACTATTCTCTGCAGCTTTATAGACAACAGAACTGTTATGCTCAATATCAGCAGCTACTTGGGTGACAATAGAACTGAAAAGTGGAGTACCACAAGGAAGCTGTGTCTCTCCCACGCTATTCAACATATATACAGCTGACCTACCCCAACCCCAACATGGAGAATGCATCACATACGCTGACGATGTCTCCCAAATAATATGCCAACCGGGACCATCAAAGTCGCTACTAACCAACAAGACCAAGGCAGCAACTGAATTCATAAACAACTTTGAGAAGCAATGGAAAATTAGCACAAACAAATAAAAGTTCCAGACAATACACATTACAAAAAGAACCCCAGACCCCATTATCCTGGACAACCGTCCGATCCAATATGTGGAGGTAGGCAGAATACTGGGACTCATGATCAATAGAACAGGGATACAAATTAACGTAAGGGACCGACTAAACAAAGCCAAAGCAGCCTTAGGAAAACTGAGGAGATTCCGAAGCCTCAGTACGAACATTCAGATCCACTTATATAAGCCTCTAGTTCGGCCGCCTCTAGTATATCCCAGTACCACTACACACCATAAACAAAACTAACAAGCAAAAACTGCAAGCAGTGCAAAACAAGGCGCTAAGGAGAGCAGCAAAACACCGTCCACCATATGATCAGACAATCCAGGAGCTCCATGAACTCCTGAACATACAGCCACTACACATCAGACTACAGCACCAAGCCATCAGGGTGTGGAACACCATCGAAATGTTAGAGGACCCAATGTTAGAAAGATTACTCCAAGATGAGACGCCCCGCTCCCACAGCTGGTGGCCCAAGAGCCTCGATATACTAGATGAAAACCCAGCCCCACAGTACATAATTCAAAGATGAAATACTGACCAGAAATTCCTCCCCCCAATACACAGTGTTCATCTATAGACATCCATATACGGTGAGACACATGTAACGAACCTCTCACACACTCACAGCTCCCTGACAAGAGGGAGCCAGCTTAGCTTAGCTCCCAACACCCACACATCGTGTCAGCAAGGCGGACAGTCCGCCCGCTTTCATCACTTCCACTGTATTTCCCACTTCTAAACTTCCCTTCACCTATGCCTCTCCATCCTCTTTCCTCCCAAAAAAATGTATGACAATACAAGGGGTATATAATAGGGGGCGAGGGCCGTGAGCAGTGGGTCAGGTCTGCGCGGAAGTCAGATATAGGCGAGGTGTAATGTTTTACGGAGAGGGAGTTATGGGGTGATGGGAGGAGTAAGGGGGTACTGGGGAGGGAGGGGGTGATGGAGGAGAGCGCGGGGGAGAGGGAAGGAGTGGGAGATATGGGGAGGGAAGAGGTGAGGATGAAGTAGGAGAGGGGGGGGATGAATGGGGCAGGGTTTGATGGTAACAATCGGGTTGACAGAGGACGTTGCAGTTTATATATACGTGAGACTGGGGGGGGGGATCAGGGGGGAAGGGGGGGGGTTGCTATGTGGAAACTGCCCTGGTTTTGTCCAGTGGTGCTGCTGGATGTCGAGGAAGGAGGGGGGGGGGTAAAGTGGATGGGGAGCACATGTGAAAGGAAGTTTAGAAGTGGGAAATACAGTTAGAATTATGAGACCTGGCGAGCTGTCCGCCTTGCTGACACGATGCGTGTGGGGGTATTGGCAGCTTAGCTGTGTTCCCTCTTGTCAGGGAGCTGTGAGTGTGTGAGAGGTTCCTCACATGTCTTTCAGCATACACATGGATGTCTATAATAGATACTGTGTAGCATTCACATATACACACTCAGATGCTATGTAGGGACCCATAGCCTTGAAAAAGAAATAAGAGTATTCAGAGAAGACTTGTGGATTCTCACTGAACACTTTATATTTTCTTTTTCTACACCCCTATTGTATATTATATATATATATATCTATATATATATATTATATATAATATATATTATCTATATATATATATCTATATATATAGATATATATATATCTATATATATATATATATATATATATATCTATTATATATGCATGTCTCATTGAATATGACAAATATTCCGTCTTTACTATTTTCAGATTTAGGGCTTCTATCCCTCTTACTAATGCTCTTGCATCAGGGTTCAGCTGGAAGAGGAGTTCAAAAAAGTCAAGTGCTACACGGTCGTAATGGTGTAGCACTTTCTTCATTTTTCTTAGCACTTTCTTATGTAGTGCTTTTACAGTGCTAACCACCATGGATATACATCGTTGTCTGTACTACCTACACACACACAGGTTTATTGATCTCTTTTTTCCTGCATATAGCTGAGTGGGATACACATACTCAAGCATGTACTAACCGATGCTCTTGAGGTCAAATAGAAAGCATACACTACGATTCAAAAACGTTTTGATTACTTCAGAAGAAAATGTAACCCCCCTCCCTGCAGTCCAACATTTCCCAGTGCCAGCGATAAGATTGACCACAAGGCACCGAAGTTTCTTGACCATGGCAACGTATCACTGATAAGACGCGTACACCTCTGGCACTCCCTTGCACGTGCAGGCTGGGAAGCCGTGCACATGGGAGCAAATGATTTGAGACATACAAGGAATTACCCGCCTGTGCCTTCACATGTCCACTTGGGACTGACAGCTCCAACGATCTCAATATATAGGCAGGACAACATCTCTTTCAAGGCGCCTCCCTCTGTAATTTTTTTTTTGCGCTATCGCTCACAGGATGCATATGGGGTACACAATAAACTAAGCCGCCCCCCGGCAGCATTAATCAATCAACCTGCCCAGCCCCNGCGGTTCCTTGTTCTCCCAGTCTATCCTTCCGTGATTGAAGTCCCCCATGACGAGCAGGTGGATCTATTCCTACAAGCAGCAGAGGCTGCCCTCTCAATTATAGTGTTAACTGCCATGTTGTTGTTGTCATACACTTGTCTGGGTCTTCTGTCATTTGGTGGAGGGTTGTATATCACTGCTACTACTACTTTTGGTCCTCCAAATGTCATGGTGCCTGTTATGTAGTCTCTAAACCCCTCGCAGCCCGGGATGACCATCTCCTTGAAGCTCCATTCCTTTCTCATTAGTAGGGCCACTCCACCTCCTCCCTGTCCTTCCCTCTCTTTCCTTATTACAGTGTAGTTCTGGGGAAACACCGCATTCGTTATGATGCCTGAGAGTTTTGTTTCTGTGAGTCCGATTACATCTGGGTTCACTTCTTGTGTTCTTTCCCGTAGTTCACTTGCCTTGCTGGTGATCCATCTATGTTCGAGAACATCACCCTGAAGCTGACTCTCTTCTGTTCTTTCTCAGATCCTATTGCTTCCCTGAAGCAGGGAAACAGGGAGGAACCGAGATGGGAGGGCTTATGAAGGCGAACCTGGGGGGTCTGGGGGTGTGCGGGGGCTGGGAGGATCTGGTACGGGGAGGGTGGTGTCGGAGGGAGAGCTTGGGGGGGTTGGGGAGAAAAGAGGGCTTGGGGGGTGGGTGAACGGGGAAGGCTTGGGGGGATGGGTGAGAGGGGGGGGGAAGCTTTGTGTGTGTGTGTGTGTGTGTGTGTGTGTGTGTGTGTGTGTGTGTGTGTGTGTGTGTGTGTGTGGTGTGTGTGTGTGCATTTTACTATTTGTATTTACTGTTTGTGCCCGCGGAATCGAGCTGTTAGCTCTTGGACCCCACCTTTCAAACCAATCTTTCATCTATTATAGCTACTACATATATTACTCTCTAACACACACACACACATACACACACAAAAAAAGACTTGGGGGTTGTTATCACGCCAGACCTGTCCCCTGAAGCTCATATCAAAAGGATAACATCAGCGGAATATTTCAGGTTGGCCAACATAAGAACGGCATTAGAAACTTGTGCAAGGAATCCTTCAGATCTTTGTATACCACATATGTCAGACCAATTCTGGAGTATGCAGCCCCAGCATGAAGTCCAGAAGTTAGGGGGGACATGATCACCACATACAAGATTCTCAAAGAAATTGATAGGGGTAGATAAAGACAGGCTATTTAACACAAGGGCACACGCACTAGGGACACAGGTGGAAACTGAGTGCCCAAATGAGCCACAGAGATATTAGAAAGAACTTTTTTAGTGTCAGAGTGGTTGACAAATGGAATGCATTAGGAAGTGATGTGGTGGAGGCAGACTCCATACACAGTTTCAAGTGTAGATATGATAGAGCCCAATAGGCTCAGTAACCTGTACCTCAGTTGATTGACAGTTGAGAGGCGGGACGAAAGAGCCAGAGCTCAACCTCCGCAAGCACAAATAGGTGAGTACGCACACACACACACACTAAATACATTCCCAGGAAGCAGGCCGTAACAGCTGTCTAACTCCCAGGTACCTATTTGCTGCTAGGTAACAGGGGCATCAGGGTAAAAGAAACTCTGCCCATTTTGTTTCTGCTATCACCGGGGTTCGAACCCGGACCCTAGGATTACGAGTTCAGAGCGCTGTTATCAGGCTGTGTACTCACCTAATTGTGCTTGCGGGGGTTGAGCTTGTGGCTCTTTGGTCCCGCCTCTCAACCGTCAATCAACAGGTGTACAGATTCCTGAGCCTACTGGGCTCTATCATATCTACATTTGAAACTGTGTATGGAGTCAGCCTCCACCACATCCCTGTCTAATGCATTCCATTTACTAACTACTCTGACACTGAAAAAGTTCTTTCTAATGTCTCTGTGGCTCATTTGGGTACTCAGCTTCCACCTGTGTCCCCTTGTTCGCGTCCCTCCAGTTTGAATAGTTCATCCTTGTTTACCCGGTCGATTCCCCTGAGGATTTTGTAGGTTGTGATCATGTCCCCCCTTACTCTTCTGTCTTCCAGTGTCGTAAGGTGCATTTCCCGCAGCCTTTCCTCATAACTCATGCCTCTTAGTTCTGGGACTAGTCTAGTAGCATACCTTTGGACTTTTTCCAGCTTCGTCTTGTGCTTGACAAGGTACGGGCTCCATGCTGGGCCGCATACTCCAGGATTGGTCTTACATATGTGGTGTACAAGATTCTGAATGATTCCTTACACAGGTTCCTGAACGCTGTTCTGATGTTAGCCAGCCTCGCATATGCCGCAGACGTTATTCTTTTTATGTGGGCTTCAGGAGACAGGTTTGGTGTGATATCAACTCTTAGATCTTTCTCTCTGTCCGTTTCATTAAGTACTTCATCTCCTATTCTGTATCCTGTGTCTGGCTTCCTGTTTCCACTGCCTAGTTTCATTACTTTGCATTTACTCGGGTTGAACTTCAACAGCCATTTGTTGAACCATTCACTCAGTCTGTCTAGGTCGTCTTGTAGCCTCCTACTGTCGTCCTCAGTTTCAATCCTCCTCATAATTTTTGCATCATCGGCAAACATTGAGAGAAACGATCTATACCTCTGGGAGATCATTTACATATACAGAAACCAGTGTCATTCATGTGTATATCAAGCATTAGAACATATCACTCATCAGTGTATATTATACATCCATACATCAGTGGTATATTTTTCACCCGTATTCATCATTAAACAGTACATGTCATTTATCAGCAGGATTCTTCAGCGTATGTGATTCAATAGTGTACATCATTCATCAGTGTATAGTATTCATCAGTATATTATTCATCTGTGTATGTCATTCATCATTGTATATCCTTCCTCATTGTGTCATTCGTCAGTGCATGTGTATCGAAGAATATCATTCATAATTCATTCATAATTTATTTGATAAATTCATCCCTTACCGCAGTCAATAACTTCACTCGTCAATTTAAATTAATCATACATACAAATTTCAGGAAAAAAATCAAGATACGTCATAGTTAATCCTGGAACAAATATTTCCCATTTATTAAAGTTAATCCTAGATTTAAAATTCAGACGTTCATTGAGGTTAATCCTAGATTAGATAATTATTCGCAGATTCAAATGATTATAATCTCAATCGCTATGGAGAAGCTGCATCCATCCCTAGACACACAGTGCCCCGCAAGAGGCTGGTACACAAGTCAGAGAAACAGGCTGGTATAACAGGTAAGGTGCTCTAGTGGTTAAGGGAGTAGCTAGGCAACAGGAAACATCGAGTTACTAAGAGAGGAAAGACCTCAAGAGTTGAGAGATGTCACCAACGGAAGTCCCACAGGGCTCTGTACTTGGACCCATCCTGTTTTTGATATATGTATATGATCTTCCAGAGGGAATAGATTCATTCTTCTCAATGTTTGCTGATGCTAAAATTATGAGAAGGATAAAAACAGAGGAAGATAGAGGAGGAGACTACAAGGCGACCTGGACAAACTGGGGAGACGGTCCAGAAAATAGGTACTAAAGTTTAACTCAAGTGTTAAGTAATGAAATTACGTGACAGGAGCAGGAGGCTGAACACAAGGTACCATCTGGGAGGTGAAATCCTGCACGAGTCAAATAGAGAGAAAGATCTGGCAGGTTGATATTACATGGAACCTGTCCCCAGAAGCCCAACATCAAAAGGATATCATCAGCGGCATATGCTGACCAACATAAGAACTGCTTTTGGAAACTTGTGTCAGAATCATTCAGAACCTGTTAACCACATATGGCAGCCCAGATCCTGGGGTATGCAGCTCCACGCCTGGAGTCCATACCCAGTTAAACACAAGACAAAGTTTAGAGAAGATTCAGAGGTATGCCAACCAGATTAGTCCCAGGAGGGCTAAGTTTACGATGAAAGTTACGGGAATTAAACCTCACGTTCCCTGGAAGATTGAGGAAATTAGGGGAGACATGCTCACCCACTTAAAAATTATTTGAGGAACTGACAGGAGTGCCAAAGACAAAATATTTAGCATGGGTAGAACACGAACAAGAGACACAGGTGGAAGCTAGTATCCAAATGAACCACAGAGACATTACAACGAATTTGTTCAGTGTCAGAGTAGTAACAGAATGCATTAGGCAGTAATGTGGTGGAGGCTGACTCCATACACAGTTTCAAATGTAGTTTTGATAAGAGCTCAATAGGCTCAGAATCTGTACACATTTATTGACAGAAGAGAGGCGGGACCAAAGAGCGAAGCTCAACCCACTCAAGCGTAAAACGTCACAAACACACAACACACAACACACACCAAAACAGCTCTGGTACGAGAGTTCTAACTGGCGGGTTCGACCCGACCCGGCAGAACAATGGGCAAAGTTTCTTTCACCCTAATGCCCCGTTACCTAGCAGAAATAGTCCTGGGAGTTAGTCAGCTGTCACGGCTGCTTCCTGGGGTGTGTGTGTTTTGTTGTGGTGGTGAAAAAAAAAAAAAAAAAAAAAAAGTTAGTTTAGTCAGTTGTTGACAGTTGAGGCGGGCCGAAAGGCAAAGCTCAACCCCCGTAAATACAACTAGTACTAAGTGAAAACATACACACAACACCACACACACACACACTGTTCACTGTGTGCTACCAGCTGGTGCCCTTGTCACGCTTGCAGTACATACAGGCGATGATGATCAACGTTACCATATGCAGGCAAATGCAATCCTAAAAACAAAATACATTAATAGTTTTAGACGAGAACTCTCAGACGAGCTTCAAGAAAGCAGAAGAGTGCGAACGGCAACTTGCTGATCAACAGTCTATCCACCTCCATTCTCTGGATTGACCACCCGTAAACAACGCGACTGTTCTGCTAACGAAACGTACGAGCCCAAGCAAGCCGCTGTAACCTATAGGCCAGGTATAGAAAAACGTCAGTTTCACGCTGCTTGGAATTGTACGATTACGACACATTTGTTTACGCATTAGGGTGAGAGAGAGAGAACGGGTAAGGTAGAACAGAGCAGCATTACACGTGGACGTGGCTACCATGTCTTGGCAGTGGAGGGGGAATATACGAGGACAAGAGTGGAGACACACTACACAATTTATCTCCACTAAACCCAGTCATTTATAGATGATTTAAACTTACATTCAATGAAATGGGATTTTTTCCCAACGATAAATATCTGAGCGAGAACGAGAGAGAGAGAGAGAGGAGAGAGTAGAGAGAGAGAGAGAGAGAGAGAGAGAGAGGATAGAGAAGAGAGAGAGAGAGAGAGAGAGAGAACAGACTCCATACCTCAGCCGAACATCAAGGTAGCAGCAAGAGTTAGATGCCTAGGGGTAGCCACAACAACAACACACACACACACACACACCTACCTGCACACACGATGACACGTGTGGTGGTGGTCCTCCAACACTGGTCCCGTCAGCGCCTTCTCCTGGAGTCTTCCCACCAATAAACTATCATCACTCCAACCACACAACTTTTGTTTTTCTTTTCTCAAAGCACTTTTTTTTCCAATCACAAAGTGTTACAGAAGTGCATTATTATGACTGTATCAAAAG
>WNGS01063839.1:16203980-16214410 GCA_020271785.1 Procambarus virginalis
AAACACATTTGGGTGATATAGATTTGCTTGAACATACGTCAGACTGTGATCAGGGGGGCGTCTAACAGCCTGGTTGAGCAGACCACCAACCAGATGGCCTTGTCAGAGACCGGACCGCGGGGGAGACATTGATTCCTGGAACCACTACAAGGTCGACACAAGTGGAAAGTATGCGTCCCTCAGCGTACAGTAGGATCATGCGTAAAATACTCGTGAAATATACCCAATATATCAAATTATACTTTTTCCCCCCATAAGAGTGGCTATGGTAATTTACAAACAATATAGAAATATAGGATAAATAGCAACCTTATCTTAGATACATTGGTGCCAGAACCTCCCGTTCCTTATTCCGTTTCTTAACAAGTCGACTGCGCTATTAAACACACACACACACACACACACACACACACACACACACACACACACACACACACACACACACACACACACACACACACACACACACACACTTTCTCACATTCCTGCTTGATAGGGTTCTTCTACTCCCCAAGTCCGGCCCGAGGCCAGACTTGTGAGAGCTTGGTCCAACAGGCTGTTGCTTGGAGCGGCCCGCAGGCCCACATATCCACCACAGCCAGGTTGGTCCGGCACTTCTTGAAGAAAACTATCTAGTTTTCTCTTGAAGATGTTTACAGTTGTTCCGGCAATATTTAGAATATTGCAAACATCTCAAGGGTAGCAGTTGCAAAGCTGGCATCCATCAGGATAGCCTTAAGAAAACTAGAGAAAAATGCATTGAAAATATTTTGTGCAAGATATGTCTGATAAGTGCTAGAGTATGCATCACCAGCCTGGAGCCCCCCGACCAGTGCTAGAGGCTAGACAGTGAGGTAAACCACGAGGTTAGACAGTGAGGTAAACCACGAGGCTAGACAGTGAGGTAAGCCATGAGGCTAGACACTCAGGTAAGCCACGAGGCTAGACACTCAGGTAAGACACGAGGCTAGACACTCAGGTAAGCCACGAGGCTAGACACTCAGGTAAGCCACGAGGCTAGACACTCAGGTAAGCCACGAGGCTAGACAGTGAGGTAAACCACGAGGCTAGACAGTGAGGTAAACCACGTGGCTAGACAGTGAGGTAAACCACGAGGCTAGACAGTGAGGTAAACCACGAGGCTAGACAGTGAGGTAAACCACGAGGCTAGACAGTGAGGTAAACCACGAGGCTAGACAGTGAGGTAAACCACGAGGCTAGACAGTGAGGTAAACCACGAGGCTAGACAGTGAGGTAAACCACGAGGCTAGACAGTGAGGTAAACCACGAGGCTAGACAGTGAGGTAAACCACGAGGCTAGACTCTCAGGTAAGCCACGAGGCTAGACAGTGAGGTAAACCACGAGGCTAGACAGTGAGGTAAGCCACGAGGCTAGACACTCAGGTAAGCCACGAGGCTAGACACTCAGGTAAGCCACGAGGCTAGACAGTGAGGTAAACCACGAGGCTAGACAGTGAGGTAAGCCACGAGGCTAGACACTCAGGTAAGCCACGAGGCTAGACACTCAGGTAAGCCACGAGGCTAGACACTCAGGTAAGCCACGAGGCTAGACACTGAGGTAAGCCACGAGGCTAGACACTCAGGTAAGCCACGAGGCTAGACACTCAGGTAAGCCACGAGGCTAGACACTCAGGTAAGCCACGAGGCTAGACAGTGAGGTAAACCACAGGGATGTGAGGTAAACATTTCCTAAGTGAAAGCTGCAGGTGGCGCCTGCTATACTTTTAAGAGCATTTCACAGCCGACACCTGCAAAGGAGGGAATCCAAGAGCTGAAGCCTTGTCGTGCAAAGGTGTGTTAGGTAAGTACAAACACGCTCACGGCTTCACCCTGCAACTCTTCCTCCAATCTGGTGGTGGGTGAGCGCGCGCGCGCCTCTACGCGCGCTCCCTTATCTCCAGCACAGTGATAAGAAGCACCCCTGCTCGTCCTCCTGACTGCTGTCACTGCTATCGTAGCTTCCCTGTCGACGTGCTCCCTCACACTCACACACACGCACACACACACACATGGTTACTAAAGTTCAACCCAAGTAAATGTTAGGTGATGAAACTAGGTGGAGGAAATAGGAGGCAAGACAGTGGATACCGAATGGGAGATGAAGTCCTTCACGAAACGGACAGAGATTCGGCGTGATATCTAGGAGAAGATATCACGCCGAACTTGTCTCCTGAAGCCCACATAAAAAGAATAACATCGGCGGCGTGTGCGAGGTTGGCTAACATCAGAACTGCCTTCAGGAACCTGTGTAAAGAATCTTTCAGAACCTTGTATACCACGTATGTAAGGCCAATTCTGGAGTATGTGGCCCCAGCATGGAGCCCGTACCTTGTCAAGCACAAGACGAAGCTGGAAAAAGTTCAGAGGTATGCCACTAGGCTAGTCCCAGAACTAAGAGACATAACTTATGAGGAAAGGCTGTGTCAACTGCACCTCACATCGCTGGAAGACAGAAGAGCTCGATGAGACATGATCACCACATACAAAATTTTCAGGGGAATTGACAGGATAGACAAGGGTGGAGTATTAACTTTTCAGTGTCAGAGTAGTTAGTAAATGGAATGCACTAGGAAATGATGTGGTGGAGGCTGACTCCATACACAGTTTCAAATATAGATATGATAGAGCCCAGTAGGCTCAGGAATCTGTACACCAATTGATTGACAGTTGAGAGGCGGGACCAAAGAGCCAGAGCTCAACCACCGCAAGCGCAACTAGGTGAGTACTCACTGACTGTAGTCCACACCTTACGAAGCGTTGCACATATTGTTGTACATACAAAAATGTATGTACAAAAGTTGCAAGAAAAGTAATGCCAGGAGCCAGTCGGCCGAGCAGACAGCACGCTGGACTTGTGATCCTGTGGTCCCGGGTTCGATCCCAGGCGCCGGCGAGAAACAATGGGCAGAGTTTCTTTCACCCTATGCCCCTGTTACCTAGCAGTAAAATAGGTACCTGGGTGTTAGTCAGCTGTCACGGGCTGCTTCCTGGGGGTGGAGGCCTGGTCGAGGACCGGGCCGCGGGGACACTAAAAGCCCCGAAATCATCTCAAGATAACCTCAAGATAACTAGAACTAAGATGGTTAAGCTATGAGCATAGGTTAAAGAAGCTAAATCTCACAACTCTAGGAAACAAATAGAGGGGACATGGTCACAACATACAAGATACTGAGGGGAATTGACAAGGTAGACAAGAACAGCCTCCTTACATTACGGAAAAGTAGGACAAGAGGACATAAGATGAACATGTAAATGAGTTGAAGAAATGTGTGAACTGAA
Organism: Procambarus virginalis; assembly: GCA_020271785.1. Classification (NCBI taxonomy): domain Eukaryota; kingdom Metazoa; phylum Arthropoda; class Malacostraca; order Decapoda; family Cambaridae; genus Procambarus; species Procambarus virginalis. The sequence continues at coordinate 16,207,281 of WNGS01063839.1, forward strand.
AGAAGAACTTGTAGAAGCCACCTCCTTCCACAACAGGAAGCCAAGGGCATAAAGCCAAAATTGAAAAAGTACAAAGATTTGCAACAAGATTAGTGTCAAAGCTAATAGGGTTAAGCTACAAAGATAATGGAACAAAATCTCCCAACCCTGGAGCAAAGAAGGAACAGAGGGAATATGATCACAACATACAAGATACTGAGGGGGAATAGATAAGGTGCACAAGGATAGCCTATTTAAATCGAGGAAAAGCAGGACAGGTGGAAGCTGGAAACACAAGGGACGTAAGGACGTACACGTACCATGTACGGGTATTTAGCAAGTGGAATGCTCAAAAAGAAGTTGTGGAAGCCACCTCCATCCATAACTTTAAGACCAGATTCGACAAAGAATTTGAAAGTCAAAATAATTAAGCAGGTACAACAAGACTAGTAGGCAGGACATAAAGAAGTAGACCTCCCACCCCGTAATCACTAATGGGTAAATAAGCACACCCATACACTCCCACATTGAGCAATATAAATCAGACAAGATAAGAAAAGGGTGGGCCAACTGCATATTTCTGGGCCGGCGGAAAGCCTCGACACAGTGCCCCACAGTCGGCTGGTGAACCAGCTGGAGAAACAGACCTCGGGGGGGGGGGGGCATCACTACAGAACTATCCTTTTCCTCGCGTATGTCAGTAATCTACACACGACAGATTTATTACTGTCAATGTTTGCTGATGACTCAAACAAATTATGAGCAGGTTAAAGAGAGTTGGGAGACGCCGAGAAACTACATCAAGACCTCAAACGTCTTGAAGCATGGTCAGAGTGGTAGTTATCAGGGCCAAGCTTCAACAAGCAGTGAAGGTTGGCGGTGGGAGCAACACTAGTAACTACAGTGGTAGGTTACCTTGAGGTTACCTTGAGGTTACCTTGAGGTGTTTTCAGGGCTTAGCGTCGAAACGAACCCCCATACACAGATCAAAATGTAAATAGTCCAAAACCCAAAGAACTCGAAAACCTGTACACCAACTAAATGGAGATCGAGAGACGAGACCCAATAGCTGAAGCTCCACATACGTAGCCGCAGCTAGTAGACAGGGGCCAGATTCACGAAAACACTTAAGCAAGTACTTACGAACGTGTACATCTTTCCTCAATCTTTGACGGCTTTGTTTTCATTTATTAAACAGTTTAGAAGCATGAAAACTTGCCAATCAACTGTTGTTATTGTTATAAACAGCCTCCTGAAGCTTCGGAGCTCATTAACTATTTAATAATTGGAAACAAACCCGCCAAAGATTGAGAAAAGATGTACAGGTTCGTAAGTGTTTGCGTAAGTGCTTTCGTGAATCTGGCCCCAGGTTAGTTAGGGTAACACCACGGGGGGGGGGGGGGAAGAGCATGCCTAGTGAAGCCTCCTGCAGGATGCTTACGTTGGTCACAACTCTACAAAACATTCCATTTGACGTGATACAGTGTTAATCGCTCTGTTATCTACGAGTACTCTTTATCTCCTCACAGCATCCGGACACCTCTCACCAACCCCACGCTCCACACGGCCTTCTTCACGCACCATCCCACTAACAACCTTTATATCTATTATTAACAAATGTCCCACAATGGAAATTAATAAAAAAAAGGTGGGGGGGGGGATGCAAACAATTTGCATCGGTACAAATTTGCTTAACAATTTGAATAAGGCAACGCTTCTGTGTGTGTGTGTGTGTGTGTGTGTGTGTGTGTGTGTGTGTGTGTGTGTGTGTGTGTGTGTGGTGTGTGTGTGTGTGTGTGTGTGTGTGTGCGTGTGCGTGTGCGCGAGTAACCTATTTGTTTTTCCGGGGGTTGAACTTTAGCTACTGGTTCCGTCTCTAATCTTCGAATTTATTTTTCATCTACTTTTGCAAGCACTTATGTAGCCCGCTTCAACAATTTCTCTTGCAGACATCTCTTTGGCTCATCTGACATCCGGCAATAACTTAAGTGTTTATAACAAGGCAATTATGAGGAAGCTCTCACAAGCCGTTATGGCTGTATACCACTTGGGAAGTACATGAGGACAAGGATCTAGGATAAGACACAGGGAAGGAACTGTGCCTAACCATTTGGACCATAGGGGATCGAACGCCGGCCTGCCAGAGACCCTGGAAACACAAACAAAAACTGTCTCTATTTTCCGCTTGTTACAACTTGTAATAAAGTTGTTACATCTTAGCTTAACGTGTTTATGACGTATTAGAACGTTGTTACAACTTGCTATATTGGTTGTTATAACTGGTTAGGAAGTGATAAAACTTGTTCGAACGTTGTACCAACGTCGTAGTGTCGGTGTGTGTTTGGCGGGGAGATCCTAACCTCATTCCCTATAGCTCTGGGATTCGGGGACAGGTTTGCTGTGATTACTTTCAGGTCCTTTTCTCTGACAGATAATTGTCTTCACCCTTTTCTTTCCCTAGTTTACATCTTCATTAATATGCACTTGGTAGCGTTGAATTCTAGCAGCCATATTCTGATTCTTATCTACAGTCCGTTCAAATCTTCCTGCATTCACTTTCAGTCATCTATCTATTCTAATTATTCTTATCAACTGTATATTATTTCTATATATTGACATATAGAACTCTGCCTCTCCCCCCCCCCCATTCTTCTTTATCCATGACCCATGATAAGTAATTTATCATATATCAGAAATAAAAATTATCCTAGAACTGTCCAAAGGTGGGACCCGGCTGGATGTTTCTGCCTATGGCAGTGAATCCGTCACTCCAGTCTGAGCCTCCATCTATTGGATCAGTTCACAGTTAAACCCTTGTGAATAGGGTTTACCCTGAGCCTAAATTCGACAAGGAATATACATTCTACCTATCCTCATGTTTCTTGTCTGATTTCCATCAGCCGTCATTAGCTAATAATAGGTTTATAATTTAGGTTTTGTCATTCTGTGAACTGGAGTTGGAATTCGCTGGGAACACACAATTGATTTCCTGTTATCTCCTCCATAGGGAGCCGGTCGACCGAGCGGACAGCACGCGGGACTTGTGATCCTGTGGTCCTGGGTTCGATCCCAGGCGCCGGCGAGAAACAATAGGCAGAGTTTCTTTCACCCTATGCCCCTGTTACCTAGCAGTAAAATAGGTACCTGGGTGTTAGTCAGCTATCACGGGCTGCTTCCTGGGGGTGGAGGCCTGGTCGAGGACCGGGCCGCGGACACTAAAAAAGCCCCGAAATCATCTCAAGATAACCTCAAGATAACCTCCATCTCCTGGCATGCAATGCATATCAGGGTATTTGGTCTGTAGTGTTAAGAGTTGCTGCCTGGCGCATTTCTTGAAGGCTGGTACAGTGTCGGCTGTTCCCAGATTGTCTGGTAGTTCTCCTGTCCCTAGTGACATACTTGAAGAAGTGGCTTGTTTATGACTTCAGGTCCTCCTTTCAGTATCTAAGACTCCATCAGGTTCCATTCCGACTTCTTATTTCACTATTCTCCAACACCGTTGAATTCAACACTTTTTTTTTAAATTTGGTGTAGTCTTTCACTTTATTATATAGACGTCTTTGTATCTTTTTCCAAGTACTTCACACATATCTTTGTCGTTCTCTGTGAACCGAATTGGACCCAAAATTTCTTCCACTTGATCACTCTGTCTTTTACCGACATGTTTCTCTACTTTGACTGCTGTGCCATCCTCAAACTGCTCTTCTGACTCCCTCTTATACTTAAAAGGAGCTTATTTCTGACTACTGCCTACCTCTCTGCTTTCAGGCATTCATTCTCCTTTATATTTTCCGTCTTTATTGCTTTTATTGTTCACAGTATATATAGCCGGTTAAAACCAGCCGTTCCCTTTGTGTCTTTCAGCTATTTCCTTCAGAGTGAGGATGAATCTGTTATTTAATAATAATAAATGTATGAAATGTATGAACCACTACCTATGAAGATATTCTGCTGAGCTTATTGCTTCATTACAGTTTTTATAAAGATCCTTTCAAGTCTCTTGTAGCTCGCTATTCTACTCTCTTCCATCTTTTAAGTACTGTTTCTGCTAGTTACATGACCACGCAGGGCAGCTTGCCCCCACCAGACTTCTTAGCTTATAATTTCCGGGTAGATTTCATTTTGAGAAAATTGCTAGATGCAAGTGTTCTTGGTACAACATTTTCCTTCGATTTTTTCCGTGGCGTATTAACTCAGGAAGTTTCTCAGGGCCAACTCCATAAGATTTGCCATCCATGTCTATGGACCCACATATTGGTCCCACTTTTTCCAATACATGTCTCCATTATTCAAATTTCCTGTGGTCAGTAGCCTTAGATCAGATCACAGTAGCTGTGATCTGGGATGCTCCCGGACGTAGGTTCGAATCCTCGTCACGGCCCTTGTGGGTTTGTTCATTTCATGCATCACGCTATTGTGATTTCTGTGTGTGTAATGTGCCTTGTTTTTTTCTAAACCCATTGGTAGGTTGGCAATCAAGGCTATGCAAGCCCAACTGTTATGCACAGCAACAATGAGTTTGGGCACTCAAGTGGGTATCATGCCCCGGTTTGTGAAGTGTTCGCGGTTTGGTATTGCCAATTCCTTAAACCTTTAGTGCTTGAAAAGCAGTAAAGTCACTCTTATCCTTTCCTCTCCTGCTGCCTCTCTAGCATGTGTGTGTTCTCACCTAGTTGTACTCACCTAGTTGTGTTTGCGGGGGTTGAGCTCTGACTCTTTGGTCCCGCCTCTCAACTGTCAACTGTATCAACTGGTGTACAGATTCCTGAGCCTACTGGGCTCTGTCATATCTACATTTAAAACTGTGCATGGCGTCAGCCTCCACCACATCTCTGCCTAATGCATTCCACCTGTAAACTACTCTGACATTGAAAAAGTTCTTTCTAACGTCCCTGTGGCTCATGTGGGTACTCAGTTTCCACCTGTGTCCCCTTGTTCGCGTCCCACCAGTGTTGAATAGTTTATCCTTGTCTACCCTGTCAATTCCCCTGAGGATTTTGTAGGTAGTGATCATGTCTCTCCTCACTCTTCTGTCTTCCAGTGTCGTAAGGTGCATTTCCCGCAGCTTTTCTTCGTAACTCATGCCCCTTAGTTCTGGGACTAGTCTAGTGGCATACCTCTGAACTTTTTCCAGCTTCGTCTTGTGTTTGACAAGGTACGGGCTCCATGCTGGGGCCGCATACTCCAGGATTGGTCTTACATATGTGGTGTACAAGATTCTAAACGATTCCTTACACAGGTTCCCGAAGGCTGTTCTGATGTTAGCCAGCCTCGCATATGCCGCAGCTGTAATTCTCTTTATGTGGGCTTCAGGAGACAGGTTTGGTGTGATATCAATTCCTAGATCTTTCTCTCTTTCCGTTTCATTAAGTACTTCATCTCCTATTCTGTATTTTGTGTCTGGCCTCCTGTTTCCACCGCCTAGTTTCATTACTTTGCATTTACTCGGGTTAAACTTTAGCAGCCATTTGTTGGACCATTCACTCAGTCTGTCTAGGACGTCCTGTAGCCTCCTACTATCATCCTCCTCATAATTTTTGCATCATCAGCAAACATTGAGAGAAACGATTCAATACCCTCTGGGAGATCATTTATATATATCAGAAAAGTATTGGTCCAGAATTGACCCCTGCGGGACTCCACTTGTGACGTCACGCCAATCCGAGACCTCACCCCTCACAGTGACTCGTTGTCTCCTGTTACTTAGGTACTCCCTTATCCAACGAAGTACCTTCCCTTTCACTCCAGCCTGCATCTCCAGCTTTTTCAGTAGCCTCTTGTGTGGTTCTGTATCAAAGACTTTTTGACAATCCAAAAATATGCAGTCTGCCCACCCCTTTCTTGCCTGATTTTTATGCCTGGTCGTAGAATTCATTAGCCCTGTGAGGCAGACTTGCCATCTCCGAACCCATGTTGATGCTGTGTTACAAAGTTCTTTCGCTCCAGATGTTCCACTAGTTTTCTTCGCGCAATCTTCTCCATCAGCTTGCATGGTATGCAGGTTAGGGACACTGGCCTGTAGTTCAGTGCCTCCTGTCTATCCCCTTTCTTGTATATTGGAACTACATTAGCTGCCTTCCAAATTTCTGGCAGTTCCCCTGTTGCCAGTGATTTGTTATACACTATGGAGAGTGGCAGGCACAGTGCTTCTGCTCCTTCCTTTAGTATCCAAGGGGAGATTCCATCTAGGCCTATAGCCTTTGTCACATCCAACTCTAGTAAACACTTCTTTACTTCCCCACTGGTAATCTCAAACTCTTCTAGTGGTTCCTGGTTAACTATTCCCTCTCTTATCTCTGGAATCTCTCCTGAAATTTCTTATTCAGTTCCTCACGCACTTCCTTGTCGTTTGTAGTGAATCCTTTTGCCCCTATCCTTATATTCATTACCTGTTCCTTTACTGTTGTTTTTCTCCTGATGTGGCTATGCAACAATTTAGGCTGAGTCTTTGCCTTGCTTGCGATGTCATTTTCGTATTGTCTTTCTGCCTCTCTTCTCATCCTGACATTTTCATTCCTGGCATTCTGGTATCTTTCTCTGCTCTCCAGGGTCCTGTTATTCCTATAGTTTCTCCATGCCCTTTTACTTTGCTGCTTAGCTAGCCTACATCTCTGATTAAACCATGGGCTTACATCTTCATTTCATTGGTTTCCTTTTGGACTGGGACAAACTTGTTTGCTGCGTCCTTGCACTTCTGCGTGATGTAGTCCATCATATCTAGGGCCGTCTTTCCCCTGAGCTCTGTTTCCCATGCTATTTCTGTTAGGAATTTTCTTAACTCCTCATAGTTTCCCTTTCGGAATGCCAGTTTTTCGTTTTCAGTACCCCTCCTCGAGTTCAACAACCCTTCCTCAATCAGATACTCAAACACCAGTACACTGTGGTCGCTCATTCCTACTGGTCCTCATAGCCGATTTCCCTTATGTCGGAGACGTTCAGAGTGAAGATCAGGTCGAGTCTCGCTGGTTTCATCGTTTTATTGTGGTTTTGGGTGTGTGTGTGTGTGATGGTGTGTGTATGTGTGTGTGGTGTGTGTGTGTGTGTTGTGTGTGTGTGTTGTGTGTGTGTGTGTGTGTGTGTGTGTGTGTGTGTGGTGTGTGTGTGTGGTGTTGTGTGTATGTGTGTGTGTGTGTGTGTGTGTGTGTGTGTGT
>WNGS01063839.1:16220868-16236493 GCA_020271785.1 Procambarus virginalis
TGGAGGCCGAGGTATAGAAAAACGTCAGTTTCACGCTGCTTGGAATTGTACGATTACGACACATTTGTTTACGCATTAGGGTGAGAGAGAGAGAACGGGTAAGGTAAGAACAGAGCAGCATTACACGTGGACGTGGCTACACATGTCTCTGGCAGTGTGAGGGGGAATATACGAGACAAGAGTGGAGCACACTACACAATTATATCTCACACTAAACCCAGTCATTTAACAATCCCAGTCCCGTGAACAATCCCAGTGCCGTGAACAATCCTGGTTGATACCTGGTTGATGGGCTTCTGGGAGTTCTTCTACTCCCCAATCCCAGGGGATTGACTCCCAATCCCAGTGCCGTGAATAATCCGAGTGCCGCGAACAATCCGAGTGCCGTTAATATCCGTCCCGTGAACAATCCGAGTGCCGTGAACAATCAGGAGTGCCGTAACAATCCCAGTCCCGTTAATAATCCGAGTGCCGTGAACAATCTCAGCCGTTAATAATCCCAGTCCTGTGAATAATCCGAGTGCCGTGAACAATCCCAGTCCCGTGAACAATCCGAGTGCCGTGAACAATCCAGTGGTGAATAATTCGAGTGCCGTGAACAATGAGAAATGCCGTGAACAATCCGAGTGCCGTGAACAATCCAAGTGCCGTGAATAATCCGAGTGCCGTGAACAATCCCAGTCCCGTGAATAATCCCAGTGCCGTGAACAATCCCAGTGCCGTGAACAATCCCAGTGCCGTGAATAATCTCAGTGCCGTGAACAATCCCAGTGCCGTGAACAATCCCAGTGCCGTGAACAATCCCAGTGCCGTGAATAATCTGAGTGCCACCCACCAACGCTACGCCTGTTAATTCCCAAGACGACGCCAAACTATCCCAGCAACATGGAGGGCAGGAGTCAGTATGCGTCGATCCTGGAGGTCGACCTTGAGGAGCAAAGGAGGAGGTGGGGGGTTTGGGGCAGGAGATGGCACCATCTTCAAGGTCGTTAATCACACTCCCTCACACACACACACACACACACACACACACACACACACACACACACACCACAACACACACACACACACACACCCATCTTCAGGGTGACTCTCTGCCTGTGTTCAGTGTCTGTTCTCGTCGCCCCCCCCCCCCCCCAGTAACAAGCATTAAGTTAATAGCCATAAACCAGTTTATGTTACGATCATTCGTAACTATCCGACTACCCCCTTCCCCTCTCCTCCTTGGGATACACATGTCTCGGGCAGCTTTCTCACAACTCAAGTGTCGAATACACCCTGTGTCAACATGGTGAATGTGTCGAATACACCCTGTGTCAACATGGTGAATGTGTCGAATACACCCTGTGTCAACTTTGTGAATATGTAAAATACACCCTGTGTCAACTTTGTGAATATGTAAATACACCCTGTGTCAACTTTGTGAATATGTAAATACACCCTGTGTCAACTTTGTGAATATGTAAAATACACCCTGTGTCAACTTTGTGAATATGTAGAATACACCCTGTGTCAACTTTGTGAAAGAGAAACCATACATTGCCTAACCCTAGAACATTATATATGCAGAATGCCCCCATACTGCCTGACTCCCTCCCCCACACACACACACACACACACACACACACACACACACACACACACACACACACACACACACACACACACACACACACACACACACACACACACACACGCTACTCTAGAAGCATCAACTGCTGCCCAACTGAAACTTAGCGCCTTGCCTGGGTGGCCTCTTGATCCACGTGAGTGAAGATCAAATCCTCCGAGCCACGTGATCCACGCCTGAGCCGCAAACTGTCAACCATAATACAGTTTAGACAGTTTATTATGACTGTATATTAGTAATTGCTGAGGAGGGAAGTCCCCATACTTATTCCCAGGATTTTCAAAACCTGCCACCAGGGGGTGGGGGGGGGGGGGTGGCTGCCCTATTAAAAATAGGATTTTTGTTCTTCAGATATCGAGATGATATCGCTAATTTTGTTGGGAAAAATAATAAATTTGGCGAAACACGGGAATATTTCTCGGGGGACACCTATGTAAGCCCTTACAAGACACACAGACAACACAAGAGGGTGGAGACGTAAACACTTATAAGACACTGAGGCCAAGCAAGAAGCCTCGACCACCAGAACCGCCGGCTTCCTGCCCCGCCTGGGAAGCCACTCCAGATGAAGGTCGCCAGGTAAACAAACATCTCCGCCTGACGACTCCACATTTTATTCTCCATTAACTGATTATTCTCCATTAGATTTAGGAAAGACTTGGGTAAATACTGGTTCAGTAACAGGGTTGTTGATTTGAGGAACCAATTGCCGCGTAACGTGGTGGAGGTGGGGTCCATCGATTGTTTCAAGCGCGGGTTGGACATGTATATGAGTGGGATTGGGTAATTATAAATAGGAGCTGCCTCGTATGGGCCAATAGGCCTTCTGCAGTTACCTTTGTTCTTATGTTCTTATGTTAACTGCTTCGAAATTCCATTAGACTCTACAATCTCCACCTCAACCTGGTATTGAGTGTGACGTCATTGTGACGTCACTGTGACGTCACACCATTTATATATAACACAACGTTCTATCTCTTATTTTGATTCGCTTAGGATAGGTTAGATTAGGTTAGTTTTGGTCGGGTTAGGTTTGCCTATAGAGAAGCCATGACGTACAAGGTACACACCTTTTTCAGGTCTTAGACCCTACTCTCAAACTGTATGTCCCTGATCTGGCTGTTACATGAAGGGGGGGGGGGCAAATATCCAACTCCGTTCCGTGGGGTTCAGTATCACAGTGGTCTACGTCCGAAACTTACAAACGAGAGGCCCCAGGTCCCATCCTCGGGCGGGATATGAACGGGTTGGGGAACGTTTCCTGTCATCTGATACACCTGTTCACCATGGAGCTAGGCAACTGTTGTGGGATGGTCGGCACACCGTGACGACCGCAGCACATAACGCCACCCTGGATAACGTGAACCACGATATCTAAACCTTCACATCCGGCACCTGTAACGATCCCCCCTCCCCCCTCCACTCCCCATTCCTCCTTAACACATGTGTAGAAGCAGGTATGTGTGTGTGTCGAGTGAGGTACACCTACACACCCAGCCCACACATGCTCACCATACAAAGGTCAGGCCCGTGATTTACGGGCTCACCATAGCCCGTGCTACTGGAACTTCTTGTTCTGAGTAGCTAAATCTAAAACAACAGTAGGTGTGTTGTGTGTGACCGGAGGAGACTCATTATACATGACAGTACGGTTCATGGATACCTGAGCCAGAACACCAAAAGTGGCCCCACCATTAATAGTCCCCCCCCCCACCACAATAGTGCCACCAACAGGGTGCCCAGCACAATAGTGCCAACAACATGGTGCCAACCACAACAGCACCCACCATCATAGCCACCAAGAATATTATCTCAAAGAATTCAGTTAAAATGATTAAATTGTGACCTTAGACAAGCTTTTTGTCAAATACAACAACAGTGAATAATACCCCCAGCTACAGTGACGGCCAACTGTGCGCAACAGCTGCATACAATAACAACCTGCTTGACCACTGCTTGACCACTGCCTGGTGGCAGACCAGGTGGTCTGCCACCAGGCAGACCACCTGGTCACAGACCGGGCCGCTGGAACATTGATTCCCGGTACCAGCAACGAGTAAACAATAAGTAGACTAAACGTCTTAATCCTCCAGATAAGAAGCAAGAGATTAGTCAAAATACTCACTTTACTCACAGCAACGAGGAGGGCCTGATCGAGAACCGGGCCGCGGGGACACTAAGCCCCGAAAACACCTCAAGGTAAGGTAAGGTAGTGGATTTGCAACAAGGACACTTCCACCTCCTTCAAGGCGGCAGACAGCCTGAAAACGTTCCTGCTGTAAATTGTAGAGACACTCTAGTGGCTCCTTGCTCTGAAATTTCCAGCCTGTCCTCCACCATTGATAGTACTTATAGCTACTATGGAACGTACAAAATAGGCACTGTTGCCCCACACACACACAAAAAAAATCCATTTTTGTACTATTGATTTTGAAGATGTCCCTAGAGTTGACCAATCGACTTGAGAATGGTCCAGGACGGGCCGAAACGTCGTCGTCCCTTCACCTTCTAGTGTGTGGTCTGGTCAATGTCTCTAGAAATAAAACAACACTCAAACCGAAATTTCCCTAAGCCTAGTATAATACATATAAGTACTAAATTAGACCTATGATGGCAGGTTAGACTTAAGGATGCTTTATTTAGGTCTAAGACAATTAAGGCTAGTTTTATGGTAAATCTGTTTCAGTGTTCATTATTCCCCATATACTGTAACTCAATTGCTCAAAACGTGGAATATCTTTGGATAGGAGGTACCCACACCTAGGAGATTTTGGAGTTTTTTTTAGATGTTCTCCTACCAAACCTAGGTAGGAGGGTAAGGTAACCTCAAGGAGTGTATATACTGTATGTACAAATACCGGCCGCTGTAGCTCCTGTAACTTCACGGACAGGTACAGACAACAGACAAGTACAGACAACAGACAAGTACAGACAACAGATAGGTACAGTTACGGGGACCTGAACCCGTAGACAACAGACAGGTACAGGTACGGGGACCTGAAACCCGTAGACAACAGACAGGTACAGGTACGGGGACCTGAAACCCGTAGACAACAGACAGGTACAGGTACGGGGACCTGAAACCCGTAGACAACAGACAGGTACAGGTACGGGGACCTGAAACCCGTAGACAACAGACAGGTACAGGTACGGGGACCTGAAACCCGTAGACAACAGACAGGTACAGGTACGGGGACCTGAAACCCGGATTTGTCAAGACGGTGAGGAACTGCCACACGAGATTCTAGTGGTAAACGGGTAGAGAAGAAACCTTTACAAGCACTGATCAGGCAACCTTAAGGTGGTTACCTTGAGGTGCTTCCGGGGCTTAGCGTCCCCGCGGCCCGGTCATCGACCAGAAAATACAATTACAAATAATATCAATAAAACTTAACAAAGGTAACACCATTTCAAAACAATCCCCCCCCCCCTAGATACCAGAAGAAAGGCTTACTGTCATAGTCAGTAAAATCAAACCAAAAGAAACAAACAATTCTGAAACCAGCCTTGGGTGAATGTTTAATCAAGGGAGAAAAACGGAACATATAGATACAACCGCCCAAAGAAATACAGAAATAGGGAAATATGTTTCAAAACGTACAATTTGTTCATTCAGAAGATGCTATAATGGAGACCGCTCAGACTTTTATAGCAAGAGAACCGGGCGAATAAAATTAAATGAAAAAAAAATAATTGATTGGCTAGAAATTTCCACACTTTAACCACCAATTTTCTCAAATGAAGACAGGCAATAAACACAACAACAGGCCCACCAAGACCACACAATGCAATATCAAGAAGGAAAAAAAAACACAATTAGGACACGACACATATTCTCCAACCTACAATTGTCAATCACACGCAGACCAATCTTCACTGTATAACTGGCCTTCTCAAAGAGGCAAATGCTGTGTGTAGCCATGACTGACACTTGACACAAAGAACACTTGACACGAAGGGCCAGTTTGACAGTAAGTAATTATCCAAAGAAGGCACCAAGCCGGGTAGGCTATGAAGCACCATCTAGTATGACCGCAACATATGTATATTAGAAAACAAAACAAAAACAGTTCAGTTACGGCAGACAACACAGGTTAGAGGATGGAGTCCGCCTGACCTGATATGGTGGACGTGTGCTGATGGTTGATTTAATTGTTGCCGCCGGAGGAATAAGACTTGGCTACGAGTATCTCTGGCAGTTGGTCTTGTATAGGGATCTAGATGAAGTAAAGTGTAAAGTGTGTGGACAAAGACAGGGACACACACACTCGAACACTATATCTTGGATTGTAGTAAAATTGAGCCATTTAGAGATAGATCTAAACTGACGTGCGCTGATAACCATCACAATCCAAAATCGAGACATTGTCGTTGTGTCTAAGTCACCAGATGCAAGTCTTCAGCGGTCTCAAGACCAACTGATGAAAATGTGGCAAATACCCTTGTTATTTCAACTGGAAGTAGTGTAAATAAACAGTTACATATAATTAACTTCTTAAAGCGCTGTGACAGAGTTGTCTTAAACCATCAAGTAGTAGAAACAACTAGACAGGAAAACACCCAAGACATCTGGTCTGCTCACGACGAGAAAATTATTACAGATATACGTTACTCACATCTCGTCCTAATTGAAGTTCAGCACATCACAGCCTAATTCAAGTTCAGCACATCACAGCCTAATTCAAGTTCAGCACATCACAGCCTAATTCAAGTTCAGCACATCACAGCCTAATTCAAGTTCAAACAGGCATAGACAACAGGCCTGGGTAGTCCGTGTGACTTCTAAAAGAACTTTAGCAAGTTCAACTTCGATAATAAACTTATTTACTGGGAACTAATATACCACCACCACACACAAATAAGCTGGGAAAAAACAGCTGTATAATTCAAAGCTAAGTCATTGCCTTGCAAGGACAGGCGCGGAGGAACAAGACATACTCAAGCCACCTGTATCATTGAAACCCCAATCCCAGCCACACACCTGTTGTAAAACCTCCCACACCATCCACATATGTGTCCTAAAACCTCCCACCCCAGCGACACATGTGTCTTAAAACCTCGAGCTCAAACTATGGTTTTCCGCTTGTGAGTCCCCCCCCTGCCCCTGCCAATTTCCCCAGTACCAAAAGGGACTCAACATGACAGTTTACCGCACATTCCGGTAATATCGTGTGTGTGTGTGTGTGTGTGTGTGTGTGTGTGGNGAGAGAGAAAATACTCGTTATCTTGCGCCTCAACAAGACCATCAACATCCAATATTTATCGACAATTTACCTTCTAAAATATTCTTTTACTGCACTAAGACACTCATTAAAACAAAAATGGGGGTGAGGTTGTCAAGCAAAGACGTAAGCTGCAGGTTAAGTGTGAGCCCTGAAACACAAACCGAAACTGTCTCTATTTTCTGCTTATTACAACTAGTAATAAAGTTGTTACATCTTGGCTTAACGTGTTTATGACGTATTAGAACGTTGTTACAACTTGCTATATTGGTTGTTATAACTAGTTAGGAGTTGTGTTAAAACCTGCTCGAACGTTGTACCAACGTCGTAGTTTCGGTGTGGTGTTGGCGGGAGTGGTGAGTGTTGTGGTGGTGGGGGGTTGTACATGTGACCGTGGCGTGTGGTGAGTGTGAGTGAGTGTGAGTGTGGTGTGAGTATGGTGTGAGGTGAGTGGGGCTCACTGACGTCACCAAGGCAGTCACGGCGCTTCCCGTCACGTATCTCCTACCCTACCATATCTGATGTGCACCGCAGGGACTCGATGGAGGACCCAGATGTGGTAAGGACCGAGGAGGGAGGTGTGACAGGGGTCCTAGATGGTGTGACAGGGGTCCTAGATGGTGTGACAGGGTCCTAGATGGTGTGACAGGGTCCTAGATGGTGTGACAGGGGTCCTAGATGGTGTGACAGGGGTACTAGATGGTGTGACAGGGGTCCTAGATGGTGTGACAGGGGTCCTAGGAGGTGTGACAGGGGTCCTAGATGGTGTGACAGGGGTCGTAGATTGGGTGACAGGGTCCTAGATGGTGTGACAGGGGTCCTAGATGGTGTGACAGGGGTCGTAGATTGGTGACGGGGTCCTAGATGGTGTGACAGGGGTCCTAGATGGTGTGACAGGGGTCCTAGATGGTGTGACAGGGGTCCTAGGAGGTGTGGCAGGGACCCGGGAGGTGTGGCAGGGACCGGGAGGTGTGGCAGGGACCCGGGAGGTGTGGCAGGGACCCGGGGGTGTGGCAGGGACCGGGAGGGTGGCAGGGACCCGGGAGGTGTGGCAGGGCCCGGGAGGCGTGGCAGGGACCCGGGAGGTGGGACCAAGGACATTGAAGGTGTGTCAGGAAACGCGGAGGTGTGGCTAGGGCACATCCTCCTTCCCCTTCACGCATGTATCCTACTTTACTCATCGCTTGACTCACTATCCTAACTACGTTGAGTAATCAAAATATGGGTATAACTAAACAAGATAACGTAACTGTTATACTACGCTGAATGGGAGAAGAGTACACCGTAAAAGTATAACAAAACAGTATACCCACAAAGTACAAGGGAATAGTATAACGAAAAAAATAAACAACAGTATAACCTGAAGCATTCCCGTTATATATATATATATATATATATTATATATATATATATATATTATATATATATATATATATATATATATATATATATATATATATATATGTATATATATCTAAACGATGTCCCGGTATCCTTGTTCTTCACAAGAACAAAACATCCAGAACATACAGCAGCCAAACTGTAACTTACACCAACGGGTTTCTTCCCGATAGAGGAGATCGGTACAGAATTTAAAACGTGTATAATACAGGACCACAAATAGAAAACACTTGTATTAGCGATAAGACCTACCATTATGTATAATGACTTACTGTAAATATATATAGCTCTTGAAATAGCACTTTCTCTGTAACTAGCTGACATTGTAACTATAAAGGTGTGAAGGATAGATGAAATTGTTTAGGTAATAATCTAAGATGAGGTCTGATAAAGACCTTTTGTGCCCTCTGTAATGCTTTTTGCGCTACCGCTCACAGGATGGGTATGGGGTGCACAATAAACAATCAATCAAATCAAAATTTCAAGTAGACGAAGGAAGTGCGTCACAGATATTAATGCAACATACTGCAAGAAACTGTTAATTGTTGCAGTATGTTTTGTTATTAAACATTTGTTATTTGTTAATAAATTAATAAGTTTGTTAACTGAGACCCGCGACGAGGACCTGAGCGCCGCTTGACGCAAGGTGACCCACAGCAGAGTCACAACCAGAGAGTCCAACAACTTTTCCTGAGATAATAGCTCACCGCAAGGTGGTGGTGTGTACACACTCTCTCCGCCTCCCTTCCACACCTCAGGAAGAAACTCGCTAAGGACACGCCTAAGCCACTACACAAGCCACACCCGCACAAGCCACACCCACACAAGCCACACCCACACAAGCCACACCCGCACAATCCACAAACTACACACGTTCTATGTGGGCGACCTTTTACACAGCAGTGGTCTAGTGCAGAGGTCATAGAGTGAGGCCAAACTTCAGTAGCATTCCTAGCAGTTAAGACCTTTAAAATGACAACAGAATATACCTTAAAAAAAAAATACAAAAATAATGAAAGAACCGAAACGTGGTTAATGATGACGACACGACACCTGGATGACGGCTCTTCCTGTAAACATTAAACATTACACACACAAACCACAATAGCGTGATGCATCAAATGAACAAATCCACCAGGGCCGTGACGAGGGTTCGAACCTACGTCAGAGAGGATCCCAGACGCTGCCTTAATCGACTGAACTACGAGATGATTTCCCGGTTGCAATTCTTTTTACCATGTCGTAGCTCAGTCGATTAAGGCAGCGTCTGGGATGCTCTTGGACGTAGGTTCGAATCCTCGTCACGGCCCTTGTGGATTTGTTCATTAAACATTAGACAGTCTACGACAGTCTGTTGGATCTCCTCCAGCGTTCGAAGCCGGAGGAGATCCGACCGCTTCGGATCTGGCTCCTCCGGCTCCTCCGGCTCCTCCGGCTCCTCCTGAGGTCAAGCTGCGACTCAATCTTCCAAAGCCTTGGAAGATTGAGTCAATCTTTCCAATCAATAAGATTGGAAACTTAATTGCAGTAAACCTCAGGACTTACAGTACCATCGTTACTGGTGTCAACTTCCCCGTGGCTTGGCCTCGTGGGATGGTGGTCTGGTCAACCAGGCTGTTAGGCGCCGCTGCTCGCAGTTGGACATATGGACAGCAGTCCGGTTGATCAGGCATCCTTCAGAGGTGTTTACGAAGATTTCTTTTGAATATCGTGAAAAGTTGGAAAGATAGGGGCCCCCCTCTTATGTATAGAGGTACACTGTTGAACAGTTTTGGGCCCTGGATGTTGATACAATTCTCTCTCTCAATCTACTTACTGCACCTCTGCCTCCTTTTACCGGGATTATTTTGCACTTCCTGCCATGCCTCCTGGTATCGTAAGTAGGTATTTCCTTGCGCAGCCCGACACTTTCACCAGTAGTAGTAGTAGTAGACGTAGTAGTAGACGTAGACGTAGTAGTAGTAGTAGTAGTAGTAGTAGTAGTAGTAGTAGTAGTAGTAGTAGTAGTAGGCATCCATCAATCTCAGGAAACTATGGAGTTGCGCTCTGGTTGTCGGTCTGGAGTGGCCTCTCCAGGGCTTTCCGTCCTGGAAAGGGCTTTACGTAGGTGTTTGAAATAGGTGTTAGTAGGTAGCGCCCAATAGGTGTTTGAAATAGGTGTTAGTAGGTAGCGCCCAGTAGGTGTTTGAAATAGGTGTTACTAGGTAGCGCCCAGTAGGTGTTTGAAATAGGTGTTAGTAGGTAGCGCCCAGTAGGTGTTTGAATTAAATACTGGGCAGCGCCTACGATACCTCCGTGTTCAGGGAGACCACACCAACACACTGTAAGGTAAACATTCACATGTTGCCGACCACCTAAACGACCCTAATATAACCGAACTTTAAACCCAACCCAACATAACCTAACCAAACAAACCAAATAAATATAACCTTTTATTAATTAATATAAATTAATATAATATAACCCAATCTAATCTTCCCTAACCACCCCAATCTAACATAACCTAACTACCCAATCTAATCTAACCACGCACTCTAAACTAACCTAACAACCCAATCTAAACTAATCGAACCTGGCCACCCAATCTACCCGACCTTAACCTAAGCTAACCTAACCTAACCTAACCTAACCTAACCTAACACCCTACCCAACCCAACGCAAGCTAACCTACGTTAAACTAACCTAACCATGCTTTAGCATAAAAATTAAACTTTCACGTATAGAATGCAGCCGAAGCTCTGTTAATTCAACATGTATCACGTATATAATTCATCATGTATCACGTATAGAATTCAACATGTACTTTGTATGTAATTTAACATGTATTGTGTATATAATTACTTAAACATGTTAGTGTATTTCCGGGCGTTGAAATTAATCTTTACACCTCTTTCACCACGAAATTCTTCATCTACCTGTTCCTTATCTACCTATTCACATTTATTGTCTGCCTATTCACACCCACTTGCAACCTATTCCCACCACTTGCGCACTCCAGTTACCTACCTACTTTCTCCCCCTTTACCTACCTGGCAAGTTGGATAACAAGATGACAGGTTGGATAACAAGAACCTTTCACACTAGAGATGCTATACCAATGACACTCTTCAAGACGCTAGTGCTCTCTAGAGTGGAGTACTGCTGCACAATGACAGCCCCTTTCATAGCTGGAGAAATTGCTAACCTGGAGAGCGTGCAGAGATCCTTTACTGCTAGAATCCACTCAGTAAAACATCTAAACTACTGGGACCGACTAAAGAGCCTAAATCTGTACTCCCTTGAGCGCAGGTGGGAGAGATACATAATAATTTACACGTGGAAAATAGTAGAGGGGCTGATCCCAAACCTGCACACAGAAATAACATCACGTGAGACCAGAAGGCATGGCAGGATGTGCAGAATACCCGCGTTGAAAAGCAGAGGTGCAACAGGTACTCTGAGAGAGAACTCTATCAACATCAGAGGCCCGAGACTGTTCAACACGCTTCCACTACACATAAGAGGCATAACTGGCTGACCCCTCACAGCGTTCAAGAGAGAACTGGATAAACACCTCTAAAGGAAACCTGATCAACCAGGCTGCGATTCATACGTCAAGCTGCGAGCAGCCGCGTCCAACAGCCTGGTTGACCAGTCCAGCAACGAGACGGCTTGGTCGAGGACCGGGCCGCGGGGGTCGCTAAGCCCCGAAACCATCATAAGGTAACCACAAGGTAAGGTACCAATTCATTCCTATTACCTACTCTCTTTATACTCTCATTACCTGCCGGTAGTTTCCTGTGGACAACAACGATTGGGCAGACGTTGTTAGGTGACCAAAGACGTTGTTGGCACACTTGGGCAAGGTCAACACCCCCCCTCCCCCTCCCCCCCTCCTCTTTAACCTCCCTACGCCCTTCGACCCATATTTTGCATTGTTCTGTCCGGTGGTGCTGCCATGTTGATGTGGTGATGGTGGTAGTGGTGTGGTTGGTGGTAGTGGTGTGGTTGGTGCTGTTGATGTGGTTGGGGTTGGTGTGGTTGGTGAAGGTGTAGATGGTGGTGGTGGTGTGGATCTGTAAACATGTCTATATATATTGTTTATATTGATCAAGCAAGTTAAGACAAGTCAAGACTGGCCCCTCCCGAGCTTGGGGAGTAGAAGAACTCCCAGAACCCACTCCAAGTATATCCCAGGTATACTCCAGGTATAGCTCAGGTATACTCCAGGTATAGCTCAGGTATACTCCAGGTGTAGCTCAGGTATATTCCAGGTGTAGCTCAGGTATACTCCAGGTATAGCTCAGGTATACTCCAGGTATAGCTCAGGTATACTCCAGGTATAGCTCAGGTATACTCCAGGTATAGCTCAGGTATACTCCAGGTATAGCTCAGGTATACTCCAGGTATAGCTCAGGTATACTCCAGGTATAGCTCAGGTATACTCCAGGTATAGCTCAGGTATACTCCAGGTATAGCTCAGGTATACTCCAGGTATAGCTCAGGTATACTCCAGGTATAGCTCAGGTATACTCCAACAGGGGGGGGGAGGGACTTCGTTACAAATCTGATTCAGGTTTCTGTCCTCATCAACGGGAATTTTACGAAAAGAATGTGATAAAGATAACCAATGTTATCTTATTCTGCTGTGAACAATGTTATACATTTTAGTAATGTTTACACGAGACTGTCTTAACATTTCCGTTGTTCGAGACAAACAATATATCAAGACTTGTATCGAAGCCTCTTCCCCCCCCCCCCCCACTGGAGTATACCGTGAGTATATATCTGGAGTGGGTTCATGGAGTTCTTCTACTCCCCAAGGCCAGACTTGATTAATGTTAACTTGATCCAACAGGCTGTTGCAGTAGGCAGCGGGGATACTGAAAGAATAGGCATGGAAAAGCCGTAAGTGGTGGCACCTCTACTCTTCACTGGCTCTATTCTGCCTCTACCAACCATACTGTTGGTTCCAGCATGTTGTTATTTGACTTGTTAAGTTGGACTTTCCCGTACCTTCAGTGTACATATTATTATGTGGTTATCTTGAGGTTATCTTGAGATGATTTCGGGGCTTTTTAGTGTCCCCGCGGCCCGGTCCTCGACCAGGCCTCCACCCCCCAGGAAGCAGCCGTGACAGCTGACTAACACCCAGGTACCTATTTTACTGCTAGGTAACAGGGCATAGCGTGAAAGAAACTCTGCCCATTGTTTCTCGCCGGCGCCCGGGATCGAACCCGGGACTACAGGATCACAAGTCCAGCGTGCTGTCCGCTCGGCCGACCGACTCCCTTTCCGGTACCTCTCTTGTCTCCTTTCCAACTACTGACCTTCCTCGCCAGCATGCAAACCACAACAGTTCCCTAACTCCATATAAATATATATATTTACATATATATATTTACATATATATATATGTAAATATATATATTTACATATATATATATATATTTACAGCTAGGAGAAGGAAGGTATCAGGTGAAAAGAAACGTCTTCCCAACCATTCCTGTCCAGCCCGGGGATCGACACACGGAATCCTCGACTGAGGGGTCGAGAACGTAGCCAGCTGTGCTACAAGTAGGCTTGGGTTAACTAACGAGGTTACACACAGAGATCACACTAACGTGATGCATCAAATGAACAAATCCACAAGGGATTTGTGTAGCTCAGTCGCAGTCAAGGGAGTCGTAACTCAGTCGATTAAGGCAGTGTCTGGGATGCTCCCGGACGCAGGTTCGAATCCTCGTCACGGCCCTTGTGGATTTGTTCATTTAACGAGGTTATTTTTTATCCTCGTTAGTAATTGCTAACGCTTATGAGAACACATATACGCCATTCCAACAATTGTCAACAAATCCCTCGTCTTTCTGAATGTGTCTCTTTATCTCTGTCTCCCTGTTTGTCCCTCCTCCTCTCTTCCCTACCCCCCTTTCTCATCAGTATGTGTCATGTGTGTGTCATTATGTATCACTGTGTGAACACGTTCAAGACGTGTGTGTGGGACTTGGGAGGCAGTGGAGGGTGTGCCTAATGACCTGGTGTTCATCAACACATTTATTTGCTTATTGTGGCCAAAGTACGATAGGTAGAATTTTGTTGATAATTTTGCAGCCCTCAGTGCTTAATGTTTTACTAAATAGTAAGGAACAGGAATTACCTCTGCCTCTAGTGTCATGTTGTACGAGTTTGATTAGTGCCGAAGCCGACTCGGCCATGTTGGGCATGTGCTAATCACTCTGGTAAATTTGGGTAAGGTTAGCTCCAAAATCGAAGACAGACAGACAGACATACAGACAGACAGGGGGTCTGGTAGCTGAGCAGACAGCGCGCAGGACTCGTACTTCTGTGGCCCGGGTTCAATTCCCGGACCAGCAGGCAAAACAAAGGGGCAAAGTTTTCTTCTACCCTGATGCTCCTGTTACCTAGCAGTAAATAGGTACCTGGGAGTTAGTCAGCTGTTCGGAGCTGCTTCCTGGAGGTGTGTGTGTGGGGAAAAAAATGAGTAGTTAGTAACATTGATTGACAGTTGAGAGGCGGGCCGAAAGAACAAGCTCGACCCCGCAAGCACAACTAGGTGAATACAAACATTCCCATTGATAGATACAGCTGTTTCTAAAATAAGTTCTTATAGGGGTTCATAATGCTCATAATAGAGGAGATGGAAAGTATATGGTGGCATTGGAAAAGTGGAGCTGGAATTAGGAAAGCAGAAACTGGAATTGAGAAAGAGAAAGCTGGAACTGGGAAAGTGAAAGCTGGAACAGAGAAACACCTATCGGAACTGGGGAAAGTAGCAGCTGGAACTGGGAAAGAGAAAGCTGGAAGTAGTGAAAGTGGAACTTGAATTGGGAAAGATAAAGCTGGAACCGGGAAAAGTAGCCTGGGAACTGGGGGAAGTGGAAGCTGGAATTGGGAAAGCAGAGGCTGTAACTGGGGACAAAACAACAGCCCGGCATCCCACTGTGGAGGGTACTGATCATTCGACAACCTTGAGGAGCTGTTGGTATCAGTGACAGCGGACTGCCTCGCCTGTCCGCCTGACGCAATCTTCTACCTTCATGCAATACACATCAGGTGAATGAGATTGACAGTCCTGCCACCCAGATCACCTGGATACCTGCTGGAACACACACTAACACACTTACTGCCTGGCGCACGCACACACACACACACACAGAAGACCACTCTCACGCACGCCATATCGCACGCACGCCCGCACGCACAGGTAGAAACTTAGTCCCCAAATGAGCCACAGGGACATAGAAAGACTTTTTCAGTGCCAGAGTAGTTAACAGTTGGAATGCACTAGGGAAGAGTAGTTAACAGATAGAAACACAGAATAGTTAACAGATGGAATGCATTAGGAGTGATGTGGTGGAGGCTTACTATATAC
>WNGS01063839.1:16281300-16291811 GCA_020271785.1 Procambarus virginalis
ACTTCCTGTCCCCCCCCCTACCAAACACTTGGGCTGGACGGTAGAGCGACGGTCTCGCTTCATGCAGGTCGGCGTTCAATCCCCGACCGTCCAAGAGGTTGGGCACCATTCCTTTCCCCTCGTCCCATCCCAATTCCTTATCCTGACCCCTTCCAAGTGCCATATAGTCGTAATGACTTAGTGCTTTCCCCTGATAGTTCCCTTCCCTTCCCTGTCTGCCCCCCCCCCTATCATTCCTCACACCTAGCCCTCCCTTCCTCTAATTCTCCCATATTCACTCCCCTCCCACCCTCTTCTTTTTTTATTCTCACAAATGTCGTGAACAATTTCTTTAGTATTGCTGTTTCCTCCTGAATTTAAAAGCGATTGTGTTATTCGGAAGCGTAGCCTAGGCTTCTCCGGCACTGCCTATTGTGCAGCCCGTCCTCCTATGGTCCTCCCAACGTCAAGAAAACGGTCAATGAAATGTGTCCTCTCCTAACCTACCAGAGGACCCAAAACAGAAACGGGACAGTACGTCACTGTTTGCTAGTCCTTCCTTTTTCTAGTACGACAATTTTGGTCTTATGTTAACGCTACGTGCAAAATGCGACGTTCTTCGTTAGAGGACAGGTTGCTCTGCTGCCACCGCCGGATTTCTTTGTCTATTTTCTTCAATATCTTTTTTTTTCCTTTAATATATTTTTCACATAATTTCCAGGTTGCTTACGCAACCCGTCCTCCTAATAGAACGTCGCATTTTGACGTATACTCCATCTGAGGCCAAAAATCGTCGTACTAGAAAATGGTGGCGGCTCGCGAAATTGACGCACTGTCCCGTTTTCTATTTTGGGTCCTCTGCTCTAGGTTAGGGTAAGGGGGTCACTTTAGTACGCCAGTTTCTTGACGTTGGGAAACCTTATGAGAACGGCCTGACTTATGGCCAGTTTCACGAGGCGTTATATAATATATATATATATATATATATATATATATATATATATATATATATATAGTATCATATATATATATATATATATAAACGCCTCCAGGTTATGTTCCAGAGCTTGTGTGTGTGTGTGTACTCACCTAATTGTGCTTGCGGGGGTTGAGCTTTGGCTCTTTGGTCCCGTGTGTGTGTGTGTGTGTGTGTGTGTGTGTGTGTGTGTGTGTGTGTGTGTGTGTGTGTGTGTTCGCGCGCGCTCGCTCGCGACAAGAAGGCAGGAATTCCTTCCTTAATCACACGTGTTTGACTGGAAGTGTGAGTGATGTAGTCGACCACAGCCAGCATCTCCAATCCCCGGGGAAACACCTCAAGTTTCTAGCTCCTCTTCTTCATCTTCCTGCACCTTGATCTTTTGTCTTTACTTCTCGCTCCTCCTTCTTCCTGTTTTTCCCTCCTCCTTCCTCCTCCTTCTCACGCAGATTGTCCATACCACGTCATGACCTCAGACCCCAACAAATCTCTCAACTGTATTTCTCTTGGCCGGTAATGTGAAGGCTGAGGGCGCCCCCTCTGTGCGTTCCAGATATCTGAGGTAAAGTGAGCCCCCTTTCAGAGTTGTATTAGGCTCGTTACCTTGCCCTTAAAGCCGAGGGAAAGCGTGATTAAAGTGTTCACAACTGTACCACCACCGCTCTCTTGCACATTGTAAAGAGCCACAGCAATAGACTGGACTACGCGCAGCTTGCACCAGGAAGGGAGCCACCCGGGCGAGGTTATCTTGAGATGATTCGGGGCTTTAGTGTCCCCGTGGCCCGGTCCTCGACCAGGCCTCCACCCCCAGGAAGCAGCCCGTGACAGCTGACTAACACCCAGGTACCTATTTTACTGCTAGGTAACAGGGGCATCAGGGTGAAAGACACACTGCCCATTGTTTCTCGCCGGCGCCCGGGATCGAACCCAGGAACCACAGGATCACAAGTCCAGTGTGCTGTCCGCTAGGCCGACCGGCTCCGAGGTGCTAGCCTGCGTCCTCCGGTTCACAGTTGTATTTTGTCCTGTCAGTCCAATCCAAGATGTTTTGATATGGTTGTCGGGTCATTCTAAGTGATTGGCTCAGGCTGCCAATCCTGGCGGCTTGGTTTGTCAAGGCTCCGACTCTATCACAAGGGGACAAGGGGGGGGGGGGAAAGGTCACTTAACACATGTTAAGTGACGTACATATTGTATATAGCGTATACTACATGTAGAAGTCACAATATAAGAAGGTATTATATACGAAACATGTGTATCAGAGAAGGACGGTGTCTTAATTAGCGAGAGAGAGAGAGAGAGGAGAGAGAGAGAGGAGAGAGATGAGAGAGAGAGAGAGAGAGAGAGAGAGAAAGAGAGAGGAGAGAGAGCAAGACAACAGGTGGGTATAATGTCAGTAGCTCTTCCTCTCTCTCTCTCTCTCTCCTCTCTCTTCTCTCTCTCTCTCTCTCTCCTTGCTCCCCCCACCCTCACATCCCACAACCCTCTACCACTTCCCTACTTTCTCCGCCTCTCTCTCTCTCTCTCTCTCTCTCTCTCCTCTCTCTCTCTCTCTCTCTCTCTCTCTCTCTCTCTCTCTCTCTCTCTCTCCTTCCTTCCTTCGTTCCTTCCTTCCTTCCTTATTTCCTTCCTTCCTTCCAATCCTTGCTACTTCCTGGCCCCTTCCCCCACCTATCATTCCTCACACCTAGCCCTCCCTTCCTCTAATCCTCCCATATTCACTCCCCTCCCACCCTCATTTACCCCCCCCCCCCCTTCCCTCGCTAAGGTGTAATCAAGAGTTGTAATGCTCGTCAGTTCCACCGTCACCGTAGAATGGGTAATGTACGCCCCCCCCCCCCACACACACACATACACAACACATATACACACATACACACACACGCGCCCGTACCTTGTCAAGCACAAGACGAAGCTGGAAATGTCCAAAGGTATGCCACTAGACTAGTCCCAGAACTAAGAGGCTGAGTTACGAGGAAAGGCTGCGGGAAATGCAACTTACGACACTGGAAGACAGAAGAGTAAGGTTAGACATGATCACAACCTACCAAAATCCTCAGGGGAATCGACGGGTAAACAAGGATAAACTATTCAACACTGGCGGGACGCGAACAAGGGGGCACAGGTGGAAACTGGGTACCCACATGAGCCACAGAGACGTTAGAAGGAACTTTTTCAGTGTCAGAGTAGTTAACGGATGGAATGCATTAGGCAGTGATGTGGTGGAGGCTGACTCCATACACAGTTTCAAATGTAGATATGATAGAGCCCATAATAGGCTCAGGAACCTGTACACCCGTTGATTGACAGTTGAGAGGCGGGACCAAAGAGCCAAAGCTCAACCCCCGCAAGCACAATTACGGGAGTACACACACGCACATACACGCAAGGACATAAACAAACTACAACAATAAGAGAACACCAGAGAGCAGAGGAAGATACCATAGAGCCAGGAATGAGTACCACACGGTGAGAAGAGAAGCAGAAAGACAACACGAAAATTTATTATAGGAAATCAAAGATTCAACCCAGATTGCTGTACAGCCACATCAGAGGGAAAACAGTGAAGGAACAGGTAATGAAACTGAGGATAGGGGCAGACAGGTTCACTACAAATAACAAGGTGGTGCGTGAGGAACTCAATATGAGATTCCAGGAGGTCGATTTTCACAGAAGAGGAAGGAGAAGTTCCTGAACTAAGAGAATGTCTAACAAGGCACCACTGAAGGAATTTGAGATTACCAGTGGGGAGGTAACGAAGCATTTGCTTTATTACGGAAGTAAATGACGGACTCTCACCATGGATACCAAAAGAATGAGCGGAAGAACTATGCCTACCACTCTCAATGGTGTATTACAAGTCACTGGTAACAGGTGAACTGCCAAAAATTTGGAAGACAGCTAATGTAGTCCTGATACACAACAAGGGGAAACAGGAGGCACTGAACTACGGACCTGTGTCCCTAATTTGCATACCATGGAAGGTGATGGAGAAGGTTGAGAAACAAAATAGTTGAAGCTCTAGAGAGAATGAACTTTGTAACAGATCACCAGCTTGGGCTCAGGGATGGCAAATGTTGCTTACCAAGGTTAATGGTAAGACCATTCGACCATTGACCATTCGAGAAAAAATTAGACAATAAAGAGAAGGTTGGGCAGAGTGTACAAGTTGGAGATGCAGGCAGGAGTAACAGGGGAAGGTACTACAGTGGACACGGGAGTACCTAAGCAGCAGAAGACCGTGAGTCACTGTGATGGGTGAGTTTTTTTAGTGGCATGATGTACTAGTGGAGACCCACAGGATTCAGTCCTTTAACCTCGCTGGAGAGGGAACTCGGCCATCTCGCTGGAGAGGGAACTCGGCCATCTCGCTGGAGAGGGAACTCGGCCGTCTCCGTGGAGAGGGAACTCGGCCGCCTTGTTAAAAAGGGCTGTGTGTTGCCTGGAGAAAATATTGTTTAAATTGATCATTAAACCTGATTTAACCTAAACTGATAAGAGGCTTTTGGAACAGCTTAAGACAGGTGCCACAGGTCACCTGTGGCACCTGTGGCACAGGTGACAACGAAAGAGGGACATCGTAATGGTGAGGGGGGGGGGGTAGCGTGACATCGTAAGAGTGAGGGGGCAGTAGGAGGCATGTCGTTGCTAGGAAACCACTAGAAGCCATTGCAGCCTCTGGTGTAGGTGTGGTGGGGGCTGGTGTAGGCGTGGTGGGGGCTGGTGTAGGGTGGTGGGGGGGCTGGTGTAGGTGTGGTGGGGGCTGGTGTAGGTGTGGTGGGGGCTGGTGTAGGTGTGGTGGGGGGGCTGGTGTAGGTGTGGTGGGGGCTGGTGTAGGTGTGGTGGGGGCTGGTGTAGGTGTGGTGGGGGCTGGTGTAGGTGTGGTAGGGGCTGGTGTAGGTGTGGTGGGGGCTGGTGTAGGTGTGGTGGGGGCTGGTGTAGGTGTGGTGGGGGCTGGTGTAGGTGTGGTGGGGGCTGGTGTAGGTGTGGTAAGGGCCGCCGTAGGTGTGGTAAGGGCTAGTTTAGCCATTTTTATGCTAGGGCATCCAAATCCCCCTCGGTGTTTTTTTTCATATAAACCTCTAAAGGTCAAAGTTCACGGTCGCGTTACCCATAAAACCTTGACCGAAGGATTTAACTCCCAGCCTGATCAATGGCCTCAAATTTTCATGATTGACTCCTGATTTTTTCCCCTCTGGTTGTTTCCCCTCTTTTAGGGTAGACTGAAAACGTTTCTCCTTTAGGGTAGACTGAACACGTTATCTTTTAGGGAAGACTGAACACGTTTATCTTTTAGGGAAGACTGAACACGTTTATCTTTTGGACCAGTTTGTCGTGTCCAATTAGTTATGGACAGAAAGTTTGTCGTCTGCTTTCCTAATTGCACTTGCGAGGGTTGTGCTTCGGCTCTTTGTCCCCCACCTCTCAGTTACCAATTAGAGTATACAGGTGTTTGAAAAGCTTAGGTGAAGTATACACCTGGATGTGCTCACCTAGATGTGCTTGCACGGCCCAATACTTCCCGCTTCTTAGGTCGTTTAATGTAACGACTCTTAAGATGAAGATAAGCTTCAGCTCTCTGTGATTCATTTAACACCTGCTGTTGTCTGAGCCAGGAAGCCTCTGGCGAAGCTTATCGAGGTCCAGCTAGGCTTAGGACACCGATTCATTTAACACCTGCTTTTGTCTGAGCGAGGAAGCCTCTGGCGAAGCTTATCGAGGTCCAGCTAGGCTTAGGACACCTAGGCCTAACTCCCGAGTACCTGTTTTACTGCTTGGTGGACGTAGACATCAGGTGAAAGGAAGGGAAGGTGCCAAACCGTTTCAGTCCCGCCCGGGGATTGAACCCGGGCCCCCTGGATTGTGAGTCGAGGATGGAGTCCATTGTATCTCTTAGTTTTCCCTTTTATATATCTCTTTTTGCTGTTAGGATGAAAAGCAGTTCCCTCTGGTTGAGTTTTATTAAGCAATTCACCCTTACAACTTTGTAGGTCGTTATCATGTCTCCCTTGTTCTTCCTAACAGTACTTTTTGTGTGTGTGTTTCCTTTAGCTGGGGGATCCATTCCGAGACGGCATACTCAGAGTGGTTCGCACAAAGGTGTATCATGTATAGCGTTCGTAAAGGTTACAATGTATAGCGTTCGTAAAAGTTACAATGTATAGAGTTCGTAAAGCTTACAATGTATAGCGTTCGTAAAGCCTGTAATGTATAGCGTGTGAAAAAATTATAATGTACTGACCTAGTTGTGCTTGCAGGGTCGAGCCTCTGCTCCTAAGCCCCGCCTTCCACCATCCTTAGTTCAATGCAGTGACTCTTTTGGCCCGTGTTTCTGATCGTGTTTACATTTAAAGTTGTGTATCAAATTGGTCTCAACAATTTCTTCATCTGTTCCGTTGCAATTATTTACGACTCTTGAGACTGAAGAAGGTCTTGCTGGCATCCCTGTGGCTTATATGTGTTTCCTCTTGGCAATACTGTTGTTCTCTGCTTCTAGTGTTGCTTAATTTGAACATTGCTTCTATATCAACTGTGTGTGAGTATGTGTACTTACCTAGTTGTCCTTGCGAGCTCTGGCTCTTTGGTCCCGCCTCTCGACCGTCAATCAACAGGTGTACAGGTTCCTGAGCCTATTGGGCTCTATCAAATCTACACTTGAAACTGTGTATGGAGTCAGCCTCCACCACATCACTGCCTAATGCATTCCATTTGTCTACTACTCTGACACTGAAAAAAATTCTTTCTAACGTCCCTGTGGCTCACTTGGGCACTCAATTTCCACCTATGTCCCCTAGTGCGTGTGCCCCTTGTGTTAAATAGTCTGTCTTTATCTACCCTATCAATTCCTCTGAGAATTTTGTATGTGGTGATCATGTCCCCTCTAACTCTTCTGTCTCCCAGTGACGTTAGGTTTAATTCCCGTAGTCTCTCCTCGTAGCTCATACCCCTCAGTTCGGGTACTAGTCTGGTGACAAACCTTTGAACCTTTTCCAGTTTAGTCTTATGCTAGAGTAGATATGGACTCCATGCTGGAGCCGCATACTCCAGGATTGGTCTGACATGTGTGGTATATAATGTTCTGAAAGATTCCTTACACAAGTTCTAAAGGGCGTTCTTATGTTAGCCAACGTGGCATATGCCGCTGATGATATCCTCTTGATATGAGCTTCAGGGGACAGGTCTGGCGTGATATCAACACACACACACACACACACACAACCGTGTGTGTGTGTGTGTGTGTACTCACCTAGTTGTACTCACCTAGTTGTGCTTGCGGGGTTGAGCTCTGGCTCTTTGGTCCCGCCTCTCAACCGTCAATCAACAGGTGTACAGTTTCCTGAGCCTAATGGGCTCTATCATATCTACATTTGAAACTGTGTATGGAGTCAGCCTCCACCACATCGCTTCCTAATGCATTCCATTTGTCAACCACTCTGACACTAAAAAAGTTCTTTCTAATATCTCTGTGGCTCATTTGGGCACTCAGCTTCCACCTGTGTCCCCTAGTGCGTGTGCCCCTTGTGTTAAACAGCCTGTCTTTATCAACCCTGTCGATTCCCCTGAGAATCTTGAATGTGGTGATCATGTCCCCCCTAACTCTTCTGTCTTCCAACGAAGTGAGGTTAATTCCTGCAGTCGCTCCTCGTAGCTCATACCTCTCAGCTCGGGTACTAGTCTGGTGGCAAACCTTTGAACCTTTTCCAGTTTAGTCTTATGCTTGACTAGATAGGGACTCCATGCTGGAGCCGCATACTCCAGGATTGGTCTGACATATGTGGTATATAATGTTCTGAAAGATTCCTTACACAAGTTTCTAAAGGCCGTTCTTATGTTAGCCAACCTGGCATATGCCGCTGATGTTATCCTCTTGATATGAGCTTCAGGGGACAGGTCTGGCGTGATATCAACACCACCACACACACACAACCGTGTGTGTGTTGTGTGTATTCACTTAGTTGTATTCACTTAGTTGTATTTTACGGGGTTGAGCTTTGCTCTTTCGGCCCGCCTCTCACTGTCAATCAACTGTTTACTAACTACACTACTATCTTTTTTTTTTCTCACACCCACCACACACACACACACCCCAGGAAGCAGCCCGTGACAGCTGACTAACTCCCAGGTACCTATTTACTGCTAGGTAACAGGGGCATTCAGGGTGAAAGAAACTTTACCCATTTGTTTCTGCCGGGTGCGGGAATCGAACCCGCGCCACAGAATTACAAGTCCTGCATGCTATCCACCAGGCTACCCGGCCCCCTTGGTGTGTGTGTGGGTGTGTGTGTGTGTGTGTGTGTGTGTGTGTGTTGTTGTGTGGTGTTCACATAACTGAACCCGGCTATAATTCTCCTTGTGAGGCTTTTGGCATAGACACTGTACCTTCAATGGCCTTGTTTCATCTCATGTCTCTGTGGCTCACATGGGCACATGATTCCCCCCCCCTCCCCCCCCCCTATGTCGCCTTGTTATGGAACACCCATTCCAGGGAGTCTGTCGTGCACTACTAACCCTTGAGTAGTTCAAGGGGGTGGGGGTAGTTAATTTACGTAGTCATGGTGTCGTCATTGTCTGTTTTATCAGTTTGGACGCTCTTATCTGGTGATAGGCCTTTGGAACTTTCTCGGGCTTGGTTTTGCGTTTCAGAAGATAAGGACTCCATGCTTGGCGCCGCATGTTCCGGAGGGTGTCTGACGTATGTTGTAATCTTACATGTGCGGCTGATGATATCGTTCTGATGTGGGCTGCCGGGGACGGGTTCATTATGAGATCAACCCACAGTCTTTCCTTTTGTTTTGTTCAAGTAAACACGTGTAGTGGAGCCGTGCAAGAGTTCTCTCTCTCTCTCTCTTTCACACACACACACACACACACACACACACACACACACACACACACACACACACACACACACACACACACACACACATACAACATACGTCAAAGATGAACCTATAAGAAGAATAATATTTTTGACCATGTATATGAATGACTTACTGATACTATCAAGTGGCTTTGAGCGAGTGGCTCCTTGAGCAGTTTGTTACATCAAATTTACTGACGTTCTAAACACTAACAATTTGCTTTTCCAGAGCATTTACCAATGAGGAAAAAAATGTAAAAACTCAGCCAGTATTATGTGATAATAAAAATATAAAATAATAATAATAATAATTAAATACTAAAAATAAAGAAGAAAACGATAATAATTATTATTGTTAATTGTGATCATTCTATTATTGACATCGTTGTTATTCTCACCGTGTTAACTATTCTGACCCCCAGCAGCAGCAGCCGGGCTGCTGGGGGTCAGAACGACTCTAACACCTCTAACCTCTAACTATCTAACTCGTACCTCTTAACTATCCGGAACTATCCCGACCATCCAAACAGGCAGTTCAAGGTCAGCCAGCCAGGGGTCATCCTGGATGACGCCGTAACAACTCGCCACCAACAGCATCGGTGGCAATTGGGGTAATTAATTAAATAACACCAAATCACAGCAGTTCGCGAGGTCACCTGTATCCCACTTAACACCCCCCCCCCCCTTGCCTCTCCCGCCCCTCTCCACCCTTTTACCCATCCCCTAGCCCCCTCTTTGACCCCCCTCCCCTATTCCTCCCCCTTCCCCTAGCCCCCCCTCTAACCCCCCCCTCCCAACCACCCAGAATTCCTCAAATCACAGCCAACCTTAATACAGATTTACTTCCGTTTACTAGCTGAGTGGACAGCGCTTCGGATGCGTAGTCCTGAGATTTCGGTTTCGATCCCCGGTGGAGGCGGAAACTACATGGGCAGCGTTTCTTTCACCCTGATACACCTGTTCACCTAGCAGTAAATAGGTACCTGGTAGTTAGACAGCTGCTACGGGCTGCTTCCTGGGGGGGGGGAGGGGGGGTGTAGCAAAAAAGGAGGCCTGGTCAAGGACCGAGCCACGGGGACGCTCAGCCCCTAAATCATCTCAAGATAACCTCAAGATAACCATCT
Source organism: Procambarus virginalis (assembly GCA_020271785.1). Classification (NCBI taxonomy): domain Eukaryota; kingdom Metazoa; phylum Arthropoda; class Malacostraca; order Decapoda; family Cambaridae; genus Procambarus; species Procambarus virginalis. The sequence goes on from WNGS01063839.1 coordinate 16,291,241, forward strand.
AACACTGAGGTTAGATGGTGTTAGATCTAACACCATCTAACACCTTACCACACGGGGCAAAAACGGGTGATCAAAACTGGTACATATTGAGGACGTAACGAAAAAAAAGGAAAATGAAGACATTCAGATGAGAAAATTCTGAGGAAACACAAGACACAAGCTGCTTCTCCCCGGCTTGTGTACGTCTCTCATGTACGTCACCACGCCCCCTGTACGTCTCTCATGTACGTCACCACGCCCCCTGTACGTCTCTCATGTACGTCACCACGCCCCCTGTACGTCTCTCATGTACGTCACCACGCCCCCTGTACGTCTCTCATGTACGTCACCACGCCCCCTGTACGTCTCTCATGTACGTCACCACGCCCCCTGTACGTCTCTCATGTACGTCACCACGCCCCCTGTACGTCTCTCATGTACGTCACCACGCCCCCTGTACGTCTCTCATGTACGTCACCACGCCCCCTGTACGTCTCTCATGTACGTCACCACGCCCCCTGTACGTCTCTCATGTACGTCACCACACCCCCTGTACGTCTCTCATGTACGTCACCACACCCCCTGTACGTGT
>WNGS01063839.1:16293098-16303437 GCA_020271785.1 Procambarus virginalis
GGAAAACATGGATTTAAAAGAAAAAAAACATGTCTGACTAACATGGCAGCGATCCATGATATGGTCACCAAAATCAGACACTAAATGGTAGGCTGAGTAGGCTGTATCTTGCTAGATGGTCAACAAATATTTATTTTCAGTTTCTTATGAAAGGTTGATTCATAAGATGAAGAGAAAAGTTGGGATAACTGGCAACACATTGAACTAAGGAGTACCTGACAGAGAGGAAACAAGGGGCCACAGTCAGAGGTGTCATCGAGCTGGAGGAGCTGCGACATGTGAGGTCCCCCATGGCTCTCTACTGGGTCTACTGTTGTTTTTAATGTATGTGAACAATTTTGCAATTTTTTTATTATGCACGAACTATCTGCCTAGAGAGGTCACCTCATACATGAAAATATTTGCAGGTGATAAATAACGGGGAATGTAAAAATCAAGGAATTGAAGAGACTTAAAGGAAGACCTTGACAAATTCTAGGAGTGGGTAGACAAACGGCTTGTAAATGGCTTTTAAAGTTCAACCCCAACAAATGTAATTAAGGCAGACGACGTTAAGGAATTTGCACAAAAAGACAAAGGGGCAACTACAGGAATCAGAAAGAGCGACATAAAGACTGGATATAATTTTATCATTATCACCAGAGACACACATAAACCGGCTAACATCGGCAGCATATGAGAAGCCGGCAAAGAAGGACAGAAACTAAATTCAAGACTCCTTAATTTACTGGGATGGTGGATAGTTACACCCCCCGCCACTAGATGGCAGGGAAGTGAATAGTTACACCCCCACGTCACTAGATGGCGGGGAAGTAAATAGTTACACCCCACGCCACTAGATGGCGGGGAAGTAAATAGTTACACCCCACGTCACTAGATGGCGGGGAAGTAAATAGTTACACCCCACGCCACTAGATGGCGGGGAAGTAAATAGTTACACCCCACGCCACTAGATGGCGGGGAAGTAAATAGTTACACCCCACGCCACTAGATGGCGGGGAAGTAGCTTCTGGACACAAAACGCGTCCGTAGAATGTCGTTCACACCGGCGGCGGGGGGGGGGGGGTGATATTCCCGGCGCGGCCGCGTTCATATCGCGTAACGAGATTCTGACCCAAATTTGATCTGGGATGATCCCATTGAGCAGGCAGCTGGCGGCCGCCCTCGCCTTTCATAAATTCTCAGAAGGTATGTTCCTTCTGCCTTATCTCACCCTCACGATTGTTTTGGCTTCAGGTAAGCATCCACGCGCGTGGCCTAGACTGGTGTGGCCCTTGTGTGGTGTGGCCCCTTGTGTGGTGTGGCACCTTGTGTGGTGTGGTCCCCTTTGTGTGGTGTGGCCCCTTGTGTGGTGTTGCCCCTTGTGTGGTGTGGCCTCTTGTGTGGTGTGGCACCTTGTGTGGTGTTGCCCCTTGTGTGGTGTTGCCCCTTGTGTGGTGTGGCCTCTTGTGTGGTGTGGCACCTTGTGTGGTGTGGCCCCTTGTGTGGTGTGGCCCCTTGTGTGGTGTTGCCCCTTGTGTGGTTGTGGCCCCTTGTGTGGTGTGGTTCCTTGTGTGGTGTGGTTCCTTGTGTTGTGTGGCCCCTTGAGCGGTGTGGCTCTTGAAGAGTACTTACCTATGAGTGACAACGGCTCAGTGAGGTCTAGCTCATCATGCCCCGTCTAATAGCCTTGTTGTACCTGTTGAGTTACTGTTTAACTATTCTAACGTTCTAATTCTTTGTCGAATGGAGGTGGCTTCCACAGCTTCTACTTTCAGTTCGTTCCACTTGTACAGTGTACCAGAACGTCCTTACACGCCTTCGATTCATTTGCATTTCTAGTGTCCGGTTACGTCCTCTTGTCCTACATTCTCTCGGTATTTTATATGTTGTGATCATATTCCCTCTGTTTCTTCTACCCCCTCCTTGGGTTGTGAGATATAGTACCATTAACCTATCCTCATAGCTTGATTTTTTTCTCGAGTATTTAACACCGATATCTCGAGTAAGGAAATTGGTTTATAATTTCCTATTTAAGTTGGAGGTTTTCCCGGCTTTAAGAACTATCTGATAAAGGCATTTTTTTTTAAGTCTGCGGACTTAATAAGTCCGGACGTAAAGGCTGTCTTAAATATTCGCTTATATTAGTGGATTACAGACATTTGAACGTTTGCCAGTTTGTTTATTTTGCTAAAGCCAGGGGAGGGGGGGGGGGGGGTGGCCTCAATTAAGACCTCTAAATGTTCTTTGGACCTCTGCGGTGGCCCTGTGGTTCATAACGTGGCACTCATTGGCACTGTTGTAAGGTCTATTGCTAGGTGGGCAGTAAAGTTGCACCTCTGGAAAGTTGCTAAAGTTCAACAAGATTTGTAATTACTTTTTCTTAATTGGGACAAAGTGACTTCCGGGATTATTCATATATATTTTCCAAAACCTCTGGTATTGTTGTTCACTGTCTTCTAAGACGTCACTAAGACGTCACTAAGACGTCACTAAGACGTCCCTAAGACGTCAATAAGACGTCACTAAGACGTCACTAAGACGTCCCTAAGACGTCCCTAAGACGTCACTAAGACGTCACTAAGACGTCACTAAGACGTCACTAAGACGTCACTAAGACATCACCAAGACGTCTCTAAGACGTCGTGGATATAAGGTGTTTCCTCCGTCAAGATTTTTACGTTTTTAGGAACTTAACTGGTTTCTAGGAATGGTTTGGATTTAATAATAATACTAATTCATTGTGTCGGGGGACAGGCAGCCAGTGTGTATTCATACACGTTAGGCTTATATCGAGGTCCCCCCCTCCATTCCCCAAGTCGAATTACTGACCCCGCACAGGATGCCACCCTACAACAAGCTGACTAACTCCTGAGTGCCTACTTGCTGCTAGGTGAACAGGGGCATCAGGTGATAAGACGGGAAGGGCACTATCAGGGCAAAGTGCCAAGTCATTACGGCTATTAGCACTGGAAGGGTCAGGATAGGATTGGATGGACCGGGGCAGGGAAGGAATGGTGCCCAACCACTTGGACGGTCGGGGATTGAACGCCGTCCTGCTGAAGCTAGGCCGTCACTCTACCGTCCAGCCCAAGGGGTTGGGGTCAGGTGATAGGAAATGCATCCAAGAAATTCTGTGCCTCCCGGGATTCGAACCCATGTTGACCAAACCACACACTAGAAGGTGAAGGGACACGACGTTCGGTCCGTCCGTCCTGGACCATTCTCAATCGACTTGAGAATGGTCCAGGACGGCCGAAACGTCGTCGTCCCTTCACCTTCTAGTGTGTGGTCTGGTCAACATACTTTAGCCACGTTATTGTGACTCATCGCCTGCATTCGAACCCATGACGGTTTACTAATAAAGGTTGTTGCTAAGGTGACCATACACTACCCACCCCCACCTCCTCCCCCACCATCGCAATCCTACCCAGAAGCTACCCCTACCCTACCTACCTACCCCACATCATTCACGCTCGCGTCCCTCGTCACCTCCTCCCCCAACCAGCCTCCCACACCCCCCACAGCTGGGGACAGAGAGTGCGGCGCCTGAGAGCCATTCTAGCCAGCCTTGTCCAAACACCACCCTCCCCGACAAATGGATTATTACAAAGAACATGACCCCACCTTCTTCACAACCCCCAACCCCCCCTGACCTCTCATTTCCTTTATAGTCAAGGTGTCTATACTATCTTGTACGACGTTCATATTACTCGATTATTCCGTGGATCAGTGGACCAGCGGCCCGGACTCTCGAGTAGGACTTCTGGATGACGGGTCTGGTCAAAAGGTTGATGGTTGATGACCTGGTCAACGAGGTTGTTGGACCTCGCACTACACGCAGTCTGACGCTGGGATCCACGGGCTCGCCATAGCCCGTGCTACTTGGAACTTTTTGTTCCAGGTAGCGAATCTTTAACAACAACAACAACAATGCTGGGATCACAACCCGGATGGTCAGGTATCCCTGGAGGTACTTATCCAGTTCCTCTTGAGCGCCTAAGAACATTGAACATGTATTTGGAGTCTTGTTCCCTTAATGTTTATGGAACTGTCTCTTTAAGTGCACTTATACACCTCCCACACCCTTGCTTACCCCTTCCTTAACCTCCCACCCTACACACCCTTGCCTCTGACGCTACACACCCTTGCCTCTGACGCTACACACCCTTGCTTACCCCTTCCTTAACCTCTCACCCTACACACCCTTGCTTACCCCTTCCTTAACCTCTCACCTACACACCCTTGCTTACCCCTTCCTTAACCTCTCACCCTACACACCCTTGCCTCTGACGCTACACACCCTTGCTTACCCTTCATTAACCTCCCACCCTACACACCCTTGCCTCTGACGCTACACACCCTTGCTTACCCTTCCTTAACCTCTCACCCTACACACCCTTGCCTCTGACGCTACATACCCTTGCTTACCCCTTCCTTAACCTCTCACCCTACACACCCCTGCCTCTGACGCTACACACCCTTGCTTACCCTTCCTTAACCTCTCACCCTACACACCCTTGCCCCTGACGCTACACACCCTTGCTTACCCCTTCCTTAACCTCTCACCCTACACACCCTTGCCTCTGACGCTACACACCCTTGCCTCCCTTCCTTAACCTCTCACCCTACACACCCTTGCCCCTGACGCTACACACCCTTGCTTACCCTTCCTTAACCTCCCACCCTACACACCCTTGCCCTGACGCTACACACCCTTGCTTACCCCTTCCTTAACCTCTCACCCTACACACCCTTGCCTCTGACGCTACACACCCTTGCTTACCCCTTCCTTAACCTCTCACCCTACACACCCTTGCCTCTGACGCTACACACCCTTGCCTCCCCTTCCTTAACCTCTCACCCTACACACCCTTGCCTCTGACGCTACACACCCTTGCCTCTGACGCTACACACCCTTGCCTCTGACGCTACACACCCTTGCTTACCCTTCCTTAACCTCTCACCCTACACCCCTTGCCTCTGACGCTACACACCCTTCCCTCCCTTCACCTCTTAGCCTCGCGTGCCCTGCCCTGCCACTCAGGTGACGAGGTGGGGAGCTTGGTGGCCGCCGCCTCCCCCCCTCCGCAGGCCCCCATCACCACGTGGCTAAGATAAACATCCTTCTACTTTGCCCTGTCACCGTGAAGCTCTGGCCTAATAGTCGAAGGAGCCTCCCTGCTGTTTAACTGCTACCATTTCTAGAGTTGTTCTCCTGTGGTCTTCAGGGGGTCGTGGGGCCGCGCTTACGAGGCTGTTCGTCTATGTTGCCTCTAGGGAAGGAAGGACACACCTCACAGGAAACTCACAGATGACGATAAGAGGTATTTTGAAAATCTCTCAAAATGTGTTGAAAAGACCACACACTAGAAGGTGAAGGAACGACGACGTTTCGGTCCGTCCTGGACCATTCTCAAGTCGATTGTGAGAATGGTCCAGGACGGACCGAAACGTCGTCGTCCTTTCACCTTCTAGTGTGTGGTCTGGTCAACACATTTTGAGAGATTCTCAAAATACCTCTTATCGTCATCCTGTACCTATTATCGTTATCCTGACCCCTTCCCAGTGCTATATAGTCGTAATGGCTTGGCGCTTTCCCTGATAATTCCTTCCTTCCAGTAACTCGGATATCAGTGATGTCCAGATAAAATATCTGGATATCATGATATCCAGATATCATGGGTGTGGTGTTCCTTGTACTGAATGTCCCCCATCATCCACAGTACCATCTTGAGATGATTTCGGGGATTAGTGTCCCCGCGGCCCGGTCCTTGACCAGGCCTCCATTTTGTTACACCCCCCCCCCCCAGGAAGCAGCCCGTAGCAGCTGTCTAACTCCCAGGTACCTACTTACTGCTAGGTGAACAGGCGCATCAAGGTAAAAGAAACTTGTTGCCCATTTGTCTCCGCCTCCACCGGGATTGAACCCGGAACCTCAAGACTACGAATCTGAAGCGCTGTCCACTCAGCTATCAAGCGCCCCATTGTCCTGGCTGTTACTATGTTTGCTCTGTGTTGCTTTTTTTGTGCATTTTAGGTCTTCTGACATGATCATCATGATTCCAAGATCTGTGACTTGGTCGCTCCTTTCTGTGAGATGTTGTGTTCTGTACTTCTCTTGCGATCTTCCCCCCAAAAATTGTAATATACCATTTGCAGGCGATGAGTCACAATAACGTGGCTAAAGTATGTTAACCAGACCACACACTAGAAGGTGAAGGGACGACGACGTTTCGGTCCGTCCTGACCATTCACAAGTCGATTGTGATATAATCTCAAGTCGATTGTAATATACCATTTAACATAAACATTTTCCGTTGCCCAGTGGAGCACCTTGTTCATAAATTCCGATAGTAATTCGTCTGCATCTTCCCTTCTTAAAGCAATCTTCACACTGTGGCGCCAACGGCGAAGGATGCCAAGTAACTGTGGCTTCTTCTCCAGTCTATATCTTATATTATAAGGATTGAGGAGAGGGGCGAGGGGGGGGGGCTAATGGTGTATCCAGGATGCGTTTACTGCCACTCCTTGCAATCAAGGCCAGTATATTCGAAGCATTTGTGCAACCACTTCCGAAACCTATGCATCTTTCTTCAACATAGCGGCTTTTCCATTTATTAACAGCTTATGAGTTTTGAAACTTCACAACTCAATGTTATTGTTATTAACAACCTCGAAGTGCTTCGGGGTTCATCAAATGTTTAATAAATGTAAACACAGCCGGCCCAACCATTTGGGGGGTGAGCGACGGTCTCGCTTCATGCAGGTCGGCGTTCAATCCCCCGACCGTCCTGCATGTGGTTGGGCACCATTCCTCCCCCTCCCCCCGCCCCCACGTCCCATCCCTAATCCTTATCCTGACTCCTTCCAAACACAGCCGCCATGATGGTTGAAAGATCCACAGGTTTCGTAACTGGCAGCGAAAATACTCGATGACTGCCTATTTACTCCATCATTACCTTTACTGAACGCTTCTGCAAAAAAAAATGTGTATACGCAGGTGGGTCATCTTGGGTTGCTTCTTACTATGCAACCCAAGTTGTGTGTTGATGTTCAAGATGTTGAGAACGGCACGGTCTTCCTGCTAGTTATATTCAATACAATTCGTAAAGTGGCTTCTTATAGCGCCCTCTTAAGACACTAAATGATATGGGACACTGATCTCCAGTTTGTTGGATTGCTTTACACTCTTCTACGTGTGTGTGTGTGTGTGTGTGTGTGGTGTGTGTGTGTGTGTGTGTGTGTGTGTGTGTGTGTGTGTGTGGGTGTACTCACCTAATTGTACTCACCTAAGTGTGCTTGCGGGGGTTGAGCTCTGGCTCTTTGGTCCCGCCTCTCAACCGTCAATCAACTGGTGTGTGGGTGTGTGTGTGTGGGGGGGGTGGTACTCACCTAATTGTACTCACCTAATTGTGCTTGCGGGGGTTGAGCTCTGGCTCTTTGGTCCCGCCTCTCAACCGTCAATCAACTGGTGTGTGTTGTGTTGTGTGGTGTGTGTGTGTGGTGTGTGTGTACTCACCTACTTGTACTCATCTATTGTATTTGCTGGGGTTGAGCTCTGTTCTTTCATCCTGCTTCTCAACTTTCAATCAACTGTTTCTAACTATATTAACTAATTTGTCCCCCCCCCCCCACCATACACACACCCAGGAAACAGCTCGTGACAGCTGACTAAGTCCCAGGTACATATTTACTGCTAGGTAACAGGCGCATTCAGGATGAAAGAAACTTTGCCCATTTGTGCCTGCCTGGTACGGGAATCGAACCCGGGCCACAGAATTACGAGTCCTGTGCGCTGTCCACTCAGCTACCAGACCCCCCCCCCCCTGGATCTGTGGGTCTGTGTATGTGTGTTTGAATCAGCTGTCCCCAGTCTTTCTCCCTCAGGTTATGTGCCTAGTGTTCTTTCAATGATATTGTGAACTTCTATGTAAATATTGGTTTCTAAGAGTGTGACGGCGGAGCTTAGTGTACGAGGGTGTATCTATCTCCATTGTCACTTACCAAGCGATCTCTTTCTTTATTTACTTGTCCAACCGATCTCTCTCTCGCTTCACCTGTAGACGCTAAACTCTCTCTCTCTCTCTCCTCTCTCTCTCTCTCTCTCTCTCTCTCTCTCTCTCTCCTCTCTCTCTCTCTCTCTCTCTCTCTCGCTGCTCTCTCCGCCTGTTCCCGGGAGTTCCCGCAGGGAGCGCGACCTACGCACACCGAGCTATCGGGTACAACATGCAAATTGGGTTCACCTGTCTCTCTCTAACATTTGTCAACATCAGGTGTCACTGTGACGTCAGAGTACACGTCACCTGCTGTTTACCCCGCCGCCCGAGAGACTGAATGCCTCGGGGGGATTATTTTTTTTTTTGTTGGGAATGAACTGATTTCCAGTAACTCTCTTACTAAAAGTTGCCATTTAAGACCTCTTTTTTTGGTTTGGTAGACCTCCTACCTATATCATCCTACTCATCTAATAATCCTCGTCCTCATCCTCCTCCTCATAATCATCCTCCCCCCCCCTCACCCCCCCTCCTCCCTGGTAGAAAAAAAAAATAAAAAAAAAACAAAGCACCACACGCACCACACGACGAACCTCGCCACCACCACCACCACGACCGAACACACCACACCTACAGCAACCACAACCAACAACCACCATCTCTCACCACCCCACCACCACCACACCACCCCCATCATCATCCCTCACCCCACGCAACCACCCACCACCCGTCTCTACCACCATTCTTCACCACTAGCCACCACCCACCACAACCATCCCTCCCTCCCCAACCAATCACCCCCTGACCACCAACCAAAATGACAGGGACCCAGCAAGATCACACACACACACACACACACACACACACAACACACACACCACACACACACACACACACACAACCACGACACACAGAGGTAGCCCCAAACACGACAAACAATGCATCTCTCCTCGTCTCTCCTCTCTCTCTACTAATGAGATTAAATTACAGCAATTTAATCCGTGTCGGAGTGGCAGGTGATCCGCCAATTAGCATCGAGGACAAGCACCTCTACCCCGGGAGTCCGCGGCACGTGTCTGTGGCCCCGAGACCAATCATCCAATCCCCTCCATAATTGCTTCAACTCTTAGTTGCAGGGCATTTCTAAGGGTTTTAATTCCCGCAGCAAAAAATAGCCCCCAGAGAGGCTATTATTACAACAAATGATTAACCATTTAAACTAGTTTACCAATGACCTAACAGCCTCATTACAGCGTCTAATCATCAATATACGAGGGGTCGTATACTAGTACATACGCGGGAAGATGGGTGATAATTAATGGGGGGGGAGAACCACCTGGCTATTAGCTTTGGCTCGGGCTATTTACTGGTGGTGGTTCACTGGCCAGGATTATGGCTGGGTTATTTCCACTAATGACCCCTTAGGATCTCTTCCTCCTATCCCATCCATCTCCCATGTCCAATCCCATCCCACTGCTCCCATCCGCCTGGCCCCACTTCAACCCCCAAAGTCACGGTGCATTTCTCTCTCAGCGCCACCTCCCCTATCCCAATATCCCCCCCAATCTCAACTGCAATCCCTCTCTCGCATTCCTTCCCTCCCTCCCATCACATCCTCCTCTCTCTACCCTCCCATGTGCCGTTTTTCCATTCCATCTCCCCCTATCTCAAAACTTCTTCCTCAAACTTTTCTTACAGGTGTCTTATCCCCCCCTCCTCCCTCCCCCCTCCCCCCCCCTTTTTTTACCTCCCCCCCCCCCACTCCCCCTCCCACACGTATAACAGCTGAACCAGGCTTACTGGGGGAGAGAGAGAGAGATGAGAGAGAAGTAGTAGAGAGAGAGAGACCGTACCAAAGCTTTGTATATGCACTCCAATGCACAAATACTCGACAGAGTACCTACACTCCGTTCCAATATACTAGTGGAACGGAAAGCTTCGAGTCATCCTTTAGTTTACTTCAGCCCCCAGAGTATGGAAGGTGGGAGAGAGCAGTACTCAGAGCCACCAGAGTACTGCGAGACAACAGTGCACGTAAACCAGTGAGAGTATACCAACAGACATCAGAGTACTCACCCTCCTCCAGAGTAGACTGCAGAAACCTCTCGTGTTTACAGCACAGATATATCTCACCTGGAGAAAAAGATTAAGAGATTGTTATATAGAACGTTTCGTGTGTATGTAGTGTGTGTTGTGTGTTGGGTGTGTGTGTGTGGTGTGTGTGTGTGTGGTGTGTGTGTGTGGTTGTGTGTGTGTGTTGTGTGTGGTGTGTTGTGTGTGTGTGTGTGTGTGTGTGTGTTGTGTGTGTGTGAAATACCCAAATGTAGTTACAGGATGAGAGCTGCGTTTGTGGTTGTCCCGTC
>WNGS01063839.1:16315904-16336210 GCA_020271785.1 Procambarus virginalis
ATTCAAGGAAGATATACAGGTTTCGTAGTACATTGAAGAATTGAATGTATTGCATTGAGTATTGAAGTACACGTAAACTTGCTTCAATATCCCAGAAGTACCAACAATTCAATTACAGGTGATAATTTACAACAATTAAAACGTAATCACGTTAACCAAAAATATATCAAATCAATAGATACGATGATACAATCTGCTACAATCTAATCTATACAAATACCTGTCTATCTGTCCCAAGATAGCAAGACAGACACTTGGGGGGGTAGCACCAAGTGACTTTGCATGGCGAATTGTGATTGTATAATGTCATAGGGTTGTGGGTTCGACCCCCATGCCCCTCCTTAAGCAGGACCGTACCTATTAAAAAATCGCAACACACACGCCATGACGTATGAAATAGGGGATTAGTTTTCCATAGAGTTTTTTCCAAACGATTTTTTAAACCATATATATATTTTTTCCGGTGTGTATAATGCATTAATATGGATGCATTACTATGACCGGGGGGGGGGTGTATACTATGTGTGTATATTATGTTGTATACAATGACTAATGTGTATACTATGATCGTAGAGGCGCTCCACCTCCCCCACCCCTCCATTCCCCGTCATTCTAGAGTCTCGACCAATGGCGAGGAGAGAGAGAAAAACAATCACCAACACCCCACAACCTCTGTAAATGACTCCTCACACAATCTCCTCACCACAATCCAGCGGGTCAACCTCATGCGTCCCACCTCACCAGAATCCAATATCCCTCTACACTCTCCCAGAGATGAAGGCCACATATATATGCATATATATTTACAACTACACAAATTGTCATTTCTCACACAAGTGGCTTAGCCGAGTCCACGTCAGCCAACTATGGCTCTCTACTCGGAGCCACCAGGTGTATAACCCTTCTCCTGCCACTGATACTTTGCTGGTATGCTGAAGGATAATCCCTGATACTGTGGGGGAGAAGATCTGGGGTATACCTGATATAGCTCTCGTTGCTTGGGGAAGGAGGAGAAGGGGGGGGGGGGGTGGTTCCCGTGAATGGCAGTTATACTCTTTAATGTTGTAGTGCGGATATGCTTGGTATGCTCTCTAATGCCTTAAGAGGGGAGGTATGCTCCTAATGATGCCCAAGAGCCTCGGTATACTTCATAATCTGTCTACGACTGTTGGGCTACCGTTATACTGTGAGTGGGACTAAGGAATGCTGGGTGAAATCTTTCTGAATGTGTCGAGAGAATACTGAGGATGTTCAGTATACAGAGTAAGTATACTGAGAACACTCAAGAATGCTGTGAAGATACAGTATTGTTCTTGATTAACTGGCATCACACATACCCTTATAACTTGAGAGAGAGAGAGAGAGAGAGAGAGAGGAGAGAGAAGAGAGAGAGAGAGAGAGAGAGAGAGAGAGAGAGAGAGAGAGAGAGAGAGAGAGAGAGAGCATACTTCAGCATCCAACAGGACATAGATAAGCAGGGAAGCCCGATAAATCCCATTTAATATTGATTTCCTCACCAAAAATTCTTCTTTCCAAATTCCTACCACACCCATATATATATATATATATATATATATATATATATATATATATATATATATATCATTATTAATATGATGATAATACCAATTATAAAAGCCAGTCAGTCAATATGCCCTCAATGGCCCCCCCATTCATCACAAATAGAGAGGGACAAAGGCCTCACTGGCGGCGCTGGGCTCCATAAACAATACCAACTTTATTTTTCTGGTAAGCGGCCGACACGTTTATAACAAAGAGTAACGTGGCTCCAACAGTCGGGGTGGCGGCGACCAACACTGTCACCACACTCCAACGATGCTAATAAAGTGAGTATATCAAATAAACAGCTGATATACTGCAGTTGTTGTGGTCAGGTTGGTTGTGGGAGGTCAGGTTGGTTGTGGGAGGTCAGGTTGGTTGTGGGAGGTCAGGTTTGGTTGTGGGAGGTCAGGTTTGGTTGTGGGAGGTCAGGTTTGGTTGTGGGAGGTCAGGTTAGGTTGTGGGAGGTCAGGTTAGGTTGTGGAAGGTGAGGTTAGGTTGTGGGAGGTCAGGTTAGGTTGTGGAAGGTCAGGTTAGGTTGTGGGAGGTCAGGTTAGGTTGTGGAAGGTGAGGTTAGGTTGTTGGAGAGTCAGGTTTGGTTGTGGGAGGTCAGGTTTGGTTTGTGGAAGGTCAGGTTTGGTTGTGGAAGGTCAGGTTTGGTTGTGGAAGGTCAGGTTGGTTATGGAAGGTCAGGTTTGGTTGTGGAAGGTCAGGTTAGGTTGTGTAGGTTGTGGAAGGTCAGGTTAGGTTGTGGAAGGTCAGGTTAGGTTGTGGGAGGTCAGGTTAGGTTATGGAAGGTCAGGTTTGGTTATGGAAGGTCAGGTTTGGTTATGGAAGGTCAGGTTTGGTTATGGAAGGTCAGGTTTGGTTATGGAAGGTCAGGTTTGGTTGTGGAAGGTCAGGTTTGGTTGGGGAGGTCAGGTTTGGTTGTGGAAGGTCAGGTTTGGTTATGGAAGGTCAAGTTTGGTTATGGAAGGTCAGGTTTGGTTATGGAAGGTCAGGTTTGGTTATGGAAGGTCAGGTTTGGTTATGGAAGGTCAGGTTTGGTTATGGAAGGTCAGGTTTGGTTTCGGAAGGTCAGGTTTGGTTGTGGAAGGTCAGGTTTGGTTATGGAAGGTCAGGTTTGGTTATGGAAGTTCAAGTTTGGTTATAGAAGGTCAGGTTTGGTTATGGAAGGTCAGGTTTGGTTATGGAAGGTCAGGTTTGGTTATGGAAGGTCAGGTTAGGTTATGGAAGATCAGGTTTGGTTATGGAATGTCAGGTTTGGTTATGGAATATCAGGTTTGGTTATGGAAGATCAGGTTTGGTTATGGAAGATCAGGTTAGGTTATGGAAGGTCAGGTTTGGTTATGGAAGGTCAGGTTAGGTTGAGGAAGGTCAAGTTAGGTTTAGGTTAGGTTAAGAACGATACATTAATATTTATCAGCAATAAGAGTTGTGGGGGGAAGGAGAGAGAGAGAGAGAGAGAGAGAGAGAGAGAGAGAGAGAGAGAGAGAGAGAGAGAGAGAGAGAGAGAGAGAGAGAGAGACACTCTGGTATCACGCAACAAGTTGGGCGAGGAGGGACTTGTGGTACAAACACAGTAGTGGATATCGTCAACGTAGTGAGGCTGCGGGGGCGGCCATAATTACACCCTTCACCATTAAAGTAGTGTGTGTGTGTGTGTGTGTGTGTGTGTGTGTGTGTGTGTGGTGTGTGTGTGTGTGTGTGTGTGTGTGTGTGTGTAGGGGGTGTATGGGGGTAAAAACCCTGGCGGTACATCCTGCACACGTGCGTTGTGACGGATGGTACACATAGCTTCCTCCCCAGCGTACCTAAACTCTTGCAAAATCTCTCTCTCCTCTCCCCTCTCACCCCAATCTTTCTCTTCCCCCCTCCCTCACTCACTCTCCATCCCTCCCCTCTCCCCCTCCCCGCACAGCCTCCTGGCACTCTCTCTCTCATCTCTGCCTCCTGCACTTCTGTACATCCTAATGCATTTGATGTTATTACAGTGATTCGTTACAGTTGTTCGTGAATCCTAGCGAATCTACGAGGCCCAGGCGCCTATGGTTTGGTTGCGGTTATATATATATATATATATATATATATATATATATATATATATATATATATATATATATATATATATATTAGTATATTTTGGTAGCAGTCTTTCCTGTAGACATATATTATTAAATATGACCGAAAAAGTAAGATTAATAATTCTAACACGAATTTTCTCTATCTTCCTTAAGTTTCTTTTTACTGTTGACGGTAAATGAAAAATCAATTATCCAAAATTAATTTTTATTTCTAGTCTGACGCGACACTTGAGCGCGTTTCGTAAAACTTATTACATTTTCAAAGACTTTAGTTTATCCACACAAAACGTATGACTGAACAGCATTGACTCTTATACCTGCATTTGGGTGAGGTGATGTATTACAATAGTGGGGTGAAAAACAAACTTTCAACAAAACACAGAACACGGAACAATGGGTATAGATTTGTAACTGCAGAAGGCCTATTGGCCCATATTTCTTGATGCTTCTGTATTGGAGCGGAGTCTTGAAGTGGTCTTCAAGTGAAGTGGTCCGACCTGAAGTGGTCGGAGTCTTGAACACACACTTCAAGACTCCGCTCCAGTACAGAAGCATCAAGAAATATGGGCCAATAGGCCTTCTGCAGTTACAAATCTATACCCATTGTTCCGTGTTCTGTGTTTTGTTTAGCTTTACCAATAGGCAGCTGACGCATTATTCTGTAAGAGAAGCCGCAGTTCCTTGATATATAGACTCCATAATTCGCAGGTCAGAGTCTCCCCTCAATCAAGAGTCCAACATTTCAACTCGTTCTCACACTAGGCTGGTTAAAGCAGCGGCCGTCCTCCCCAGATGCATTCATCAATTTTAACATACTGTGTATTAAAAATTGGTTTGTTCTCACAAATAAATTAATATTCTTATAAATAAAATTTGTATGTATAGTTTGGCGTATGTATATAGGTGTTTAGGTTCTGATGGTAATTATTTGTATTTATAAGTTCGAGGGTGAAGCATTTATAGAATTGTGGTTCGAACAGAGGACGTGAGTGAAGCACTTGTTCCGGAAGTGTTCGAACGTCAACAGTTGTGAGTCGCGTGTAAACCGTTTTTCATTCATAAACAGCTGGGGTTTGGCGGGTGGATGGAATCACTTTTGGGTCTTTGTTTGGAGGACGGACTGAAATGCTTCACCCACCAGTCCGTCCTCCAAACAAAGACCCAAAGACCATTCCATCCACCCGCCAAACCCCAGCTGTTTATGAATGAAAAACGGTTTACACACGACTCACAACTGATGACGTTCAAACACTTCCGGAACAAGTGCTTCACTGACGACAAGTGTTCGAACCACAACGCTGTAAATGCTTCACCCACGTACTACAAATACAAATAATCGCCAACAGAACCTAAACACCTAACCTAACCTATGCCTATACATGCACAATATTCTAATATATTATAATATTAATTTATATTTGAGAAAATTCCCGTTTTGAATGAAAAACATTTAAAAATTTATGAATGCGTCTGTGGGGTCGACCGCTGGATGGAATGGACTTGAGTCGAGGACAAGTTGGGATATCCCCCTCCCCCTTGTGCTGCAGACAAAAGGCTCAATAGATGGAGAAATGCTAGTTCTCATTTCTCCAATGAGAAATGATGACCAAAAACCAACAACTCAGAAGATGGAGAAGCGATTTAATGCGACACGAGCTTTAATCACTTTAATGATTAAATCCCTTGATTATATCACTTTATTAAAAGCACTTGATTAAATCACTTTAATCAAGCGACAGGACTTGATAAGGTTCCAGGACGGAGCGACACGTCGTCGCTTCTCCATCATCTGAGTCGTGGTTTGGTCATTAAGACCCAATGGTGTTTAACAAAAATAAACCTAAACGCAATGTTGTAAACCCGAGGATAACAATGTTGTAAACCCGAGGATAACAATGTTGTAAACCCGAGGATAACAATGCTGTAAACCCGAGGATAACAATGTTGTAAACCTGAGGATAACAATGCTGTAAACCCGAGGATAACAATGTTGTAAACCCGAGGATAACAATGCTGTAAACCCGAGGATAACAATGTTGTAAACCCGAGGATAACAATGCTGTAAACCCGAGGATAACAATGTTGTAAACCCGAGGATAACAATGTTGTAAACCCGAGGATAACAATGCTGTAAACCCGAGGATAACAATGTTGTAAACCCGAGGATAACAATGTTGTAAACCCGAGGATAACAATGTTGTAAACCCGAGGATAACAATGTTGTAAACCCGAGGATAACAATGTTGTAAACCCGAGGATAACAATGTTGTAAACCCGATTATAATAATGCTGTAAACCCGAGGATAACAATGTTGTAAACCCGAGGATAACAATGTTGTAAACCCGGGATAACAATGTTGTAAACCCGAGGATAACAATGTTGTAAACCCGAGGATAACAATGTTGTAAACCCGATGATAGCAATGTTGTAAACCCGAGGATAACAATGTTGTAAACCCGAGGATAACAATGCTGTAAACCCGAGGATAACAATGCTGTAAACCCGAGGATAGCAATGCTGTAAACCCGAGGATAACAATGTTGTAAACCCGAGGATAACAATGTTGTAAACCCGAGGATAACAATGCTGTAAACCCGAGGATAACAATGTTGTAAACCCGAGGATAACAATGTTGTAAACCCGAGGATAACAATGTTGTAAACCCGAGGATAACAATGTTGTAAACCCGATGATAGCAATGCTGTAAACCTGAGGATAACAATGTTGTAAATCCGAGGATAACAATGTTGTAAACCCGAGGATAACAATGTTGTAAACCCGAGGATAACAATGCTGTAAACCCGAGGATAACAATGTTGTAAACCCGAGGATAACAATGTTGTAAACCCGAGTATAACAATGCTGTAAACCTGAAGATAACAATGTTGTAAAGCCGGGAAAACAATGATGTAAACCCGAGGATAACAATGTTGTAAACCCGAAGATAACAATGTTGTAAACCCGAGGATAACAATGCTGTAAACCTGAAGATAACAATGTTGTAAACCCGAGGATAACAATGTTGTAAACCTGAGGATAACAATGTTTTAAAAGCTTCCCTAATCAATTTTCAGGAATTATGAATCACTGCCAAGTGAGCAGTCATTGTTTACAAGAGTCAGACTTGAAAATGTCGTATTTTTGATTGAATGAGAGAGTCTGTCCTGCGAATTATGGCGTCTCTATATACATTAGGGAGCTGCGGCCTCCCTTACGCAGTAATGCGTCAGCTGTACTATTCTATACTATGTAAAATTTCGTTTTGTTATTGCGCAAGTTTGATTTGTGCGTCATTATGTTCTTTAAATTGTTTAGTTTTCCCCTTGACTTATGCTTTTGGCGCTGTCTTTTTTTGAAGTAGGCTGGGCCTTATAATGCTTAAATTTGATGCTGAATATACCAATTGGGTGTCTTATTATTTTATAATATTTGTGTTTCTTTATAATGTGGGTAATTCATTGTCAACGTTGAATGTTATCAAATCTTACTCTTGTTTGATCGTTAAGTAAGTTAATTTTCGTATTTTTGTTTTTCCTTTTCGTGTGTTCTTTTTGAATAATGCCATTTCCGTCTCTGAATAATGTAATCTTGTGTTCAGGATAAGTTCTTTGCTAGTTAATTTTAATGCGAATTTTCTGTATTTTAGATCTGGTGATGAATACTAATGAGCATTTGAAATGAATTTTAATTGAAAATTTTCAATTGAATTTTAATTGAAAAGTAAATATTTTAATTAAACAAGACGTCGTATTGTCAATCGTGTTCCTGTTTATCTTCAAATTAAGATTCCCTTCGGGAATCTCCATCTTTATGAAATTATATATATATATATATATATATATATATATATATATATATATATATATATATATATATATATAACAAGACCCATTTGGTAGAAATACCTATTAGGTACCAGAATGGTATAAGCCTAAGCGGCATATTAAACCTATCACACTTGATGCTCGAGAATCCGAGGAAGCGTCAATAATCCAGCGCATTCAACTTCCCTAAAACATCGGTACTCTGACGTTTGTAGACCACAGCGTCAAAATAGCGGTGCATTAAGTGTGAGGACAGGATGAATTAGCCGGGGCCCCAACACGAACTGCGGGGATTAAGTGCCACCACTCATGGTGCCACCGTGGCAACGCCACTCATGGTGCCACCATGGCAACGCCACTCATGGTGCCACCATGGCAACGCCACTCATGGTGCCACCGTGGCAACGCCACTCATGGTGCCACCATGGCAACGCCTCCCAAGCCGCCGTAACTCGTCCACTGAACAATGCTGAACACAAGGGGGGACGCTTTTCAGACAATATAACACCACTGTAAATGATCGTTCCCGTCATTAGTCAACTACGAAAGGAAACAACTAGCGATTAGTCTCGTTTTTTTTTTATACAATTATAGCGCTGACAAGTGCTGCAGGCTCCGTCCAGTGCAGCACTTGTGCCGCCACCACACACCTGCTGTCCACACAGCAACAACACACCTGCCGTAGCGTCGGGATTATAATCCCCTCCCTTAAGCACTCCCTCCCTTGTCTTGGTCTGCAGTGGAGTAGCACCTCCAGTTGGCTCCGCCGACAAGCAGTTCCTCCGCCAGCCACTGCGGGAGGCCGACCCTCCTCACCAAGAACCGAGTCAGACTGCCTCGTCCTCCGCCTCCTCCAAGGAGTTGCCTCACCTGAGAAGGGAACAGGTTTTATATTTACTCCTGTAGGTTTATTTTCACGCTGGGACCCCCGTTCCAAGAGGCGGCCGCCGTGAGCTCCGTTTACTGCCTGGGGTGTGGCTGTGCCCTGCAGAGGGGCTCTCTACACGTCCTCTTCACCCCTAGGGCGTCACACACACACACACACAGTGAATATAGCTGTGTCTCCAGCTTCATGCAGGTCGGCGTTCAATCCCCCGACCGTCCAAGTGGTTGGCCACCATTCCTAGAGCTGGTCCTGCCTGCCTCGGTGAGTCGAGACCCCCAGGTGATGAGAAAGATTCACTTTCTCAAACAACCACCAGTCACTTTCTTATATAATCACGTTAAATATAACATTAGCTTATATAACGTTTATATAAGGACTGCCGGGGGGCAAACCTAAGTTAACGACCCGAGTCGCGTGGCACGAGACGAGACATCCCCATGCATACTAAGAGAAGGAACGGAAGACTTGTGCTGGTCACTCACTCTCACATATATAAAATGTCACTATAAGGAGAAGTGCCCGAGAGTGGGAAGACGGGCAATATACAAAAAGGAAAAACTTGCGTTAGTAACGTGCAGGATGGTGTCTCTTACTTGAATAAGGTGAAATAATAGAACACGGTGAAAATAATACAATAAGGTGAAAATAATAGAATAGGTGAAAATGATAGAATAATTCAATAAGGTCGCCAAGAACTGCATTTTTGGGGACCTGAACATGGAGTCTTTTAGGACCTTTTATACCACGTATGTCAGACCAATTGTGGAATATGAAGCATCAACATAGCAGTCATTATCTCGTTCAACACAAATCTAAGCTAGAGAAAGTTCGGAGGCATGTCACCAGACTAGTTCCAGAGCCGAGCGATATGAGCTATAAGAAAAGACTAAAGGAATTAAACCGCAAGTTGGAAGAGAAGAAACATGAGGACATGATTACCACGTACAAAATATTCAGTGAAGCCACTAATTACCAAGAGTGGTACCACCGGCGTTAAAATAGCGATCAACTGGAATGATCACTATAGAGTCAGACTCCATATACAGACCTTAAATGTAGATATGACAAGACCACAAATAGGCTCTTATAGAACCTATATGTAGGTCGACTGAAAGTNTGGCTGTAGTGTGGTACACATGGACACATAACCTGGCTGTAGTGGGGTACACATGGACACATAACCTGGCTGTAGTGAGGTACACATGGACACATAACCTGGCTGTAGTGAGGTACACATGGATACATAACCTGGCTGTAGTGAGGTACACATAGACACATAACCTGGCTGTAGTGAGGTACACATGGACACATAACCTGACTGTAGTGGGGTACACATAGACACATAACCTGGCTGTAGTGGGGTACACATAGACACATAACCTGGCTGTAGTGAGGTACACATGGACACATAACCTGGCTGTAGTGAGGTACACATGGACACATAACCTGGCTGTAGTGAGGTACACATAGACACATAACCTGGCTGTAGTGGGGTACACATAGACACATAACCTGGCTGTAGTGAGGTACACATAGACACATAACCTGGCTGTAGTGGGGTACACATGGACACATAACCTGACTTCCTCTCACTGTGTTTTATTGCCTTAAGCTGACGGCATGATACAAGGAGCGGGGGGAGCTGCCCCCCTGGCTCCTGAAAAATGATGGGTCAGGGAGGGAGGACGAAGGTGCCAGAGGGAGAGGAGAACACCGAGGAACAGTGCCGTAGGTAGAGGAGAACACCGAGTAACAGTGCCATAGGGAGAGGAGAACACTGAGGAACAGTGCCATAGGGAGAGGAGAACACCGAGGAACAGTGCCGTAGGTAGAGGAGAACACCGAGTAACAGTGCCATAGGGAGAGGAGAACGCCGATGAACAGTGCCATAGTGAGAGGAGAACACCGAGGAACAGTGCCATAGGGAGAGGAGAACACCGAGGAACAGTGCCATAGGGAGAGGAGAACACCGAGTAACAGTGCCATAGGGAGAGGAGAACACCGAGTAACAGTGCCATAGGGAGAGGAGAACACTGAGGAACAGTGCCATAGGGAGAGGAGAACACCGAGGAACAGTGCCGTAGGTAGAGGAGAACACCGAGTAACAGTGCCATAGGGAGAGGAGAACGCCGATGAACAGTGCCATAGTGAGAGGAGAACACCGAGGAACAGTGCCATAGGGAGAGGAGAACACCGAGTAACAGTGCCATAGGGAGAGGAGAACACTGAGGAACAGTGCCATAGGGAGAGGAGAACACCGAGTAACAGTGCCATAGGGAGAGGAGAACACCGAGGAACAGTGCCATAGGGTGAGGAGAACACCGAGGAACAGTGCCATAGGGAGAGAACACCGAGTAACAGTGCCAGAGGGAGAGGAGAACACCGAGTAACAGTGCCAGAGGGAGAGGAGAACACCGAGTAACAGTGCCAGAGGTAGAGGAGAACACCGAGTAACAGTGCCATAGTGAGAGGAGAACACTGAGGAACAGTGCCAGAGGGAGAGGAGAACACAGGGTACCAACCACACACAGGTAGAAGCTCTTCTACGGAAACATAAGAAAAACAAATGTCGGGCAAGAATGTGAGGCATCTGTGAGGGGGGGGGAGGGGTCGTCTTGCTCCACCTTCTTGCTTCTGTGTAGTCTCTTGGATCCCCCTCTCTTTCCCTTCTTTGCCTCCTCCTCCTCCTCCTCCTCTCTCTCTCCCTCCCTCAGAGAACAAGCCATAGCTTGCTGGGAGACGCTTCTTTATAGTCCACCTCATCTCTATATGCATAAATCCACCCACCTTCCCAGGGATGGAACAAACGGGTGCACCAACCCACCCACTGGTCCGGCCCACCCGCAGGCTGTCCGGCCCACCCACAGGCTGTCCGGCCCACCCGCAGGCTGTCCGGCCCACCCGCAGGCTGTCCGGCCCACCCACAGGTTGTCCGGCCCACCCACAGGCTGTCCGGCCCACTCACAAATCCGGCCCACTCACAGATCCGGCCCACTCCAGCTCAGGGCTGGAGATGCTTCTGAACAAATTTGAAGACTAATCGAGAGTAACTGGAAGCAGCAGTCATCAAGTATTCCCATGTCCACTGACGAAACCTGTACATCTTACCTCGAGCATGGCGGCTCCGTTTGTGTTTACTAAACAGATTACTGTCTCGGAAGGCTAAGGTTATTGTTGGTAACGCCTCGCAGTTCATGAACTGTTTAATAAATGCAAGCCTGCAGGCTGCCTTGATTGAGGGGTATCAACAGCAGCTTGTGGGGGAAAAGTGGTAAACATATGAACAGCGTTTAGGAAACCTAAACAAAAAGACTCATCCAAAACAATTTACACCACCTACGTCAGACCAGCTGCCGAACATGAAGCATCAGCATTGGGTCCGCATTTCATGAAGCCAAAGCACAAACTAAGTGCCGAGGTTAGCGTCAAAGGCTGATGCGCTAACTAATAGGGCTACTACGAGCACATATGTGATCTACTGATCTGTTATCATTTGGGTTTAACACGGGAGGGGTAACAGGAGCAGACGAGCTCTGACTTCTGGTGGCCGCGAGAGAGCTTTCCCTTCCCGTTGCTAAAGGTAAGAGCCTCACCCTACATGTTTCTCGGGAACGTGACCCGCCAATCCATTAACCTAACCTAACCTAACCTAACCTAACCTAACCTAACCTAACCTAACCTAACCTAACCTAACCTAACCAGTCGATTAGCAACCAGGTATCCGCAGTTTCTACTGGGTGAACAAGATCAAACAGTTACATAAGAACATAAGAACAAAGGCAACTGCAGAAGGCCTATTGGCCCATACGAGGCAGCTCCTATTTATAACCACCCAATCCCACTCATATACATGTCCAACCCAAGACATGGGTTTACGGATTGGCGCCCAGTCAATCCTCCCTGTCCAGAAGAATTCTAACCCAGATCAAAGCGGTCGCGAGACGCAGGGGTCAGTGTGTTACCCCTCACGCCACCAGGACCCAAGGCCCCACATAAGACAAGTTGTGAACAGTACATGATCACAACATACAACATACTGAGAAGACTGGACAAGGCGAAAAGAGTTGGCCTCTATAAACTGAGAAGAAATAGGACAAGAGGACATCGCTGACAGAAATATAAAAGAAGTGTTTGTACCCTCGTAGGGCCTCGTAGCCTGGTGGATAGCGCGCAGGACTCGTAATTCTGTGGCGCGGGTTCGATTCCCGCACGAAGTTTCTTTCACCCTGAATGCCACTGTTACCTAACAGTAAATAGGTACCTGGGAGTTAGACAGCTGCTACGGGCTGCTTCCTGGGGGTGTGTGTAACAAAAAGGAGGCCTGGCCGAGGACTCGAGACACTAAGCCCCGAAATCATCTCAAGATAACCCCGCCACCACTTTAAGAGCAGATGCGGCACTACACATGAAAATTAGAGAGATATTCAAACGTTCCAGGTACAAAAAAAAAACAATTAAGCGAAGGGTTGGCACATCGGGGAGGGGTCGAGAGAGGGGGGAGCAAGACTTCTTGCAGAGTACAACCCTTGGGCTGGACGGTAGAGCGACGGTCTCGCGTCACGCAGGTCGGCGTTCAATCCCCAAGACCGTCCAAGACCAAGCAACATCCTTCTCCCCGACCGTCCTTGCTAAAATATCCTGATCCATCCTTTCCCAGTGCTATATAGTCGTAATGGCTTAGCACCCTCTCCTGATAGTTCCCTTCCCCTTTCTTGCATAGTAGGCATAAAAAAGCAAGACACTAACAAGCAAGACACTAACAACCAACCCACTAACAAGCAAGACACTAACAAGCAAGACACTAACAAGCAAGGCACTAACAAGCAGGACACTAACAGGCTTAAGCCTCTACAAAACAGCCACAGTTTCACCTCCAAGCAACTGTGAACAAAAGCCACCACTGACGGTGAAAGATGAAACTCCAGTTTTCTAATTCACTTTTAATGGTAGAAAACAGAACATAAATATATACTGTATATAATTGGTGTGTGTGTGTGTGTGGGTGTCGGGGGCGTTTTGCATTTGTTGGTTTTAGCGCCATATATCTTGTGTGAGCCGCAATCCTGATTGTTTTTAATCTGATGAATGTACAGGTCCCGCGTCGCTCCTTGTCACAATAGTGGCGGTCCCTGCCTGCCCCGCCTGCCTCCCTCCCTCAGTTGGACCTTAATGGTGGCTCCCTGTGGGTGTGTATTAGTCCCCCCCCCCTCCCCCCTCCCCCCCCGTGACCATGATGTGACAACGATCCCCAGAAGCTCACACAAATAATCTGCAGTGTCTTTTCTCGGTGTATATATATATATATATATATATATATATATATATATATATATATATATATATATATATATATATATATATATATATATATATATATATATATATATATAGCACTGGGAAGGGGTCAGGATAAGGATTTAGGATGGGACAGGGGAAAGGAATGGTGCTTGACCACTTGTGGACGGTCGGGGGAATGAACGCCGACCTGCATGAAGCGAGACCGTCGCTCTACCGCCCAGCCCAAGTGGTTGGGCCAGCATGTAAGAAATATATTATCAAAGCTACTTAAAAAAAAAACGAACAAAAATTTCCCTTCGCTAAAAGGCCGATTCCAAATGGTAAGCTTAGGTCAGATTAGTTGTAATATGTACTACTTTGTGTGCCTGGAGTACAGAGATTACAAAACCCTAGCATACGGTCACGGATATTACCCCATGGAACTTTGCGATTTAATTAAACTTACGTGCTATGGAAATCATGTACAGGTAATATGCATCAGAAGTAAGAAAACTTACCAGAACAATGAAAATTGAAAATTCTATGTTGACCAGACCACACACACTAGAAAGTGAAGGGACGACGACGTTTCGGTCCGTCCTGGACCATTGTCAAGTCGATTGTGTCTTTCTTCAGATTGTGCCATTCTCAAGTCTGTAAATCCTATTTTTTTCCCCAAGGAGGGACAGAGGCAAGCTACCTTAGTCCTGGTAATCAAACGATCTGCTTGCAAAATCCTGAATGCACTTGATGTGCTGGAAAAGACATGTATGTATTCGATTCGATAATTGACCGAACTCATTTCAATGACAATAAACAAAATCTGCAGAAATTAAAAACTAAAAAGTTTGAATACTTTGCAGTAATAAACATTATATCATATATATTTTATATCAAGTGGCAGTTGCCTTCTCAAAGAACTTATAGAAGCGAAGATTTAACGAGAATTCTCGTGCACAACGAGAATTCTCGTTAAACCATCAATAGTTAAATAATCAAATTCAGAAAACGTTGTCGAAGAAATGTGACAACAATTCATTTTTGGTAGCAAATATTCCCGCATAAACACAAAACGTAATCACAACGTTTTTTTAACGCTATTACGTTGTCAGAACGTTCTACTAATGTAAAATGTTGTCAAACTAACGTCGGAGTTACGTTTTTTTTGTGTTAGGATACGTCATTTAAATCTAGAAAGTAATCTCGTTCCTGAGAAAGCACTGGTTCTTAGCGTTCATCTTGCTAGACGTTGTTGTTGTTAGAGATTCGCTACCTGGAACAAAGTTCCAAGTAGCACGGGCTATGGTGAGCCCGTAAAACGTTCAGGTCATCTGTATGTACGCGCAGCGTTTCTGCCCGAAACGCTGCGCGTACTAGTGGCTTTACAAGATTGTAAATACTATGCTATGTATTCTCACAAACCCAATGTACCTTCTTGTATATAAATAAATAAATAAATAAATAAATAAATAAGTATGTACCGGCTCCGTCCGCACGACAGTCAGCTGGAGCATGTAAACAAAGACCACGTGGGTGTAGTGTTGCCGGAGCATGTAAACAAAGACCACGTGGGTGTAGCGTTGCTGGAGCATGTAAACAAAGACCACGTGGGTGTAGTGTTGCTGGAGCATGTAAACAAAGACCACGTGGGTGTAGCGTTGCTGGAGCATGTAAACAAAGAACACGTGGGTGTAGTGTTGCTGGAGCATGTAAACAAAGACCACGTGGGTGTAGCGTTGCTGGAGCATGTAAACAAAGAACACGTGGATGTAGTGTTGCTGGAGCATGTAAACAAAGACCACGTGGGTGTAGCGTTGCTGGAGCATGTAAACAAAGAACACGTGGATGTAGTGTTGCTGGAGCATGTAAACAAAGACCACGTGGGTGTAGTGTTGCTGGAGCATGTAAACAAAGACCACGTGGGTGTAGTGTTGCCGGAGCATGTAAACAAAGACCACGTGGATGTAGTGTTGCTGGAGCATGTAAACAAAGACCACGTGGATGTAGTGTTGCTGGAGCATGTAAACAAGGACCACGTGGGTGTAGTGTTGCTGGAGCATGTAAACAAAGACCACGTGGATGTAGTGTTGCTGGAGCATGTAAACAAAGACCACGTGGATGCAGTGTTGCCGGTACAGCCTCCACTGGAATTGTTTACCAGTGTTGCATTCTTCCTCTTCTGTGAAGACTTGTTGACTTCATAGTTTAGAGTGATAAACATGACATTTATGAGAATTCTGAAAGATGCGAACACGGAACAGTATTAAAAATTCTCTCTAATTCCGCAACTACCAAAAGAGTGTGCAGATCACAGGTAGATGTTTATGAAAGAGCCTCGTCGTGACTCCCACAAGAGGGGGCAAACTGGACGGTACAGACTTCTGTGGCACAGGTGAACCACAGAGCTCAGTTTAGGGAATTCTCTCAGTGATACCTTTTTTTTGTCAGGGAGGACAAGTCAAGGGTCAGGGAGGCTGGTGTGAGGACAGGTCAAAGGTCAGGGAGTCTGCACCACCACAACCAGTCATAAGGAGTTAACCACCAACAACTTCCACCACCCGTCGTGGTCATTTAAACTTCCCGGGAGTGTAAATACTCTGACGGCGGCAGCTTTAAATCCCCAGACCTCAGGAGACGTTGATGGGACGATGGTGGGGGAGGAGGCATGATCTAGCCGCCCCTTACCGCCATTGAGGGGCTCTGAGGTGGCATTTGGGTGCTTCCTTTTAGCAAGGAAAACTGACGTCGCTTGAAGAGAAGAGTTTTTGTCCGGGGGGTGAGGGCGGGGAGGCGGAGAGGTGCACACGGTGAACATTTTTAGAAATGTGGAAAATACAGTTGTGATGGCAGGCGGTGTGTACTTACCTAGTTGTATTCACCTAGTTGTGTTTGCGGGGGTTGAGCTTTGCTCTTTCAGCCCGCCTCTCAACTGTCAATCAACTGTTTACTAACTACTATTTTTTTCCACCACACACACACACACACAAGGAAGCAGCCTGTGACAGCTGACTAACTCCGAGCTATTTACTGCTAGGTAACAGGGGCATTCAGGGTGAAAGAAATTTTGGCCATTTGTTTCTGCCTCGTGCGGGAATCGAACCCGCACCACAGAATTACGAGTCCTGCGCGCTATCCACCAGGCTACGAGGTGTGTGTGTGTGTGTGTGTGTACTCACCTAATTGTGCTTGCGGGGGTTGAGCTCTGGCTCTTTGGTCCCGCCTCTCAACCGTCAATCAACAGTGTGTGTGTGTGTGTGTGTGTGTGTGTGTGTGTGTGTGTGTGTGTGTGTGTGTGTGTGTGTTTGGAAGCTAATCTAAGCTACAAGAGTTGTTTCCTGTATTTCAACATGTATACGTGACTATAGATGAATGCTGTGTAGCATTTACATATGTACATAAGCATCTGTGTATGTTTTGATGCTATACTACAGATTTTTTTTGGGGGGGAGGGGGTACAGGATAGCGATTGGTGTAGGGGAGATAGGGGAGGGGGGGTGAGGGCTAGGTTGGGAACGGGAGGGTGGAGAGGGAGGGGGGTTAGGGGAGGGAGGAATAGGTAAGGGGGGGGGGATAAGGGGGGTTAAGGCTGCGTAGGGAGATAGATGAGGAAGGTGAGGGCGAGGCATGAGGTAGAGGCATGAGGGCTGGGTAGGGGTATCAATAGGGTAGATGAGTGTCCACTTCTGGTCCACATCTGTGGGCGGTAGTGGACCCCATACCCATCCCGTGGGCAGCAGTGGGCCCCATAAACATCCCGTGGGCAGTAGTGGACCCCATACCCATCCCTTGGGCAGCAGTGGACCCCATGCCCATCCCGTGGGCAGCAGTGGACCCCATACCCATCCCGTGGGCAGCAGTGGACCCCATACCCATCCCGTGGGCAGCAGTGGACCCCATACCCATCCCGTGGGCAGCAGTGGACCCCATACCCATCCCGTGGGCGGTAGTGGACCCCATACCCATCCCTTGGGCAGCAGTGGACCCCATACCCATCCCTTGGGCAGCAGTGGACCCCATGCCCATCCCGTGGGCAGCAGTGGACCCCATACCCATCCCGTGGGCAGCAGTGGACCCCATACCCATCCCGTGGGAGCAGTGGACCCCATACCCATCCCGTGGGCAGTAGTGGACCCCATACCCATCCCGTGGGCAGCAGTGGACCCCATACCCATCCCGTGGGCGGTAGTGGACCCATACCCATCCCGTGGGCAGCAGTGGACCCCATACCCATCCCGTGGGCAGTAGTGGACAAGGCGACAAGCAAGCACTATATCCTCAAGAACTGAACACTAAGCCACTGGTATTTAGCACCAAAACACAAATTTATGCAATGTAAACCAATAATATTAATGATTCAATTCTTAAATCCAACACCGGGGCCGGTGGCTGAGCGGACAGAACACTGGACGCGTGATCCTGTGGTCCCGGGTTCGATCCCGGCCACCGGCGAGAAACAATGAGCAGAGTTTCTTTCACCCTGATGTCCCTGTTACCTAGCAGTAAATAGGTACCTGGGAGTTAGTCAGCTGTCACGGGCTGCTTCCTGGGGGTGGAGGCCTGGTCGAGCACCGGGCCGCGGGGACACTAAGCCCCGAAATCATCTCAAGATCACCGGGTAATCCGGAAAATGTCGTAAGAAATCCGGTTAAGCGACAAAAAAACAGTTCGCATTGAGTATTCTACACGACAACATCCGGTTGGCCAAGTCTTCACAGATTAGGACGTCGTGAGAACAGGGATGACAGCCTATTGGCGCGCGTACAACAAGCTGCTTCTATTTACAACCAACCAAACTCATTTATGAATGTCTAACCTACGCTGAAACAATCCAGCGATCCCACGTCTATTCTGGTTACCCGGTAGTTTGTTCTATACATTAACAACCCAATTCCCACACCAGTATTTACCCAGGTCTTTTCTCGATGAAAACTCAGCTTCTTTGAATCCATTGTCTCGTGCTCTATTTTGTGCCTATATTTTTTATTGGCATCCCTGGCTTCGGAGAGGTGCACGCAATCCTACCCTCGCCACAGAGAGATGCACCTAATCCCCCCCCCCTGCCACAGAAGTGCACGCAATCCTCCGAGTTGAGATGCACCTAATCCCCCCCCGCCCGAGGCCGTGCCACGTCAGCAACGTGCACCCCCCTGCAATCTCCCTTCACGCAACCCGGTGGGTGCACGCAATCCTACCCTCCCTCCCACGAGAGTGCACTACACCCTGCACAAGTGAGCACTCATTGAAGTGCCGAGCCGTCCCCCTCACGATGAGGGTGTCTGCATAGTGCGAGCCAGGGGGGGGGGGAGGGGAGAGGGGACACAACAATGCAGACAAACGTATGTATAAAATGTATTTAATGCATAAAATCCTGTGAGCGACACACATCCCCTCCTGTAAACACAGAACACTCCCCCCCTCCCCCCCACTAACCCCCCCACACACACACACACGCATGAAAGAATGTGTAATGCTATTCGCTTGGCGTAAGAATATTATGCCAAAAGTATAGGAGATACTTATATATTTTTATACTTAAAAGTATATACTCGTATATCTAGAGTATAGGAGGTACCACCACCCGACAAGCCCACCTTACCTTGCGGTGATTTCGGGGCTCAACGTCCCCGCGGCCCGGTCCTCGACCAGGCCTACACCACGTCGATAAGGAGGTAAATTAACTTGACGCTAGAGAAACTCTCCCGACTAATGTAACCTCGCGGAACCTCAAACAAAACCCCTCTCTGCAACAACAACCCCCCTAACCTCTGCAACAACCCCCACCCCCCCCCTGCAGCACCAACAACACTCCTCCCCCTCCCCCCCCCCTACAACACCAACAACAAACCAACACTCCCTTAGATGTTATAGTTTCCCAGCTCATCACTAGAAAACGGGATTCACTTCCTATATAACACCTTGTAAGTTTCACAATTAACGAAGTCGCTTTCATTCCTCCGTAATTGCAACAAAAATAGGACCCGGTTGCAACATCATATAAGCAGCAAGACTGCCCCCCCCCCATTATTCAATTACTTACAGAGAGAACACAGTGTTGATGTATTTACGAAGACATTTTATAACTGTTTAATACAACGCCCACGACATTCCACTACAGTCACTGGGAACGTTGAAGTATCTGCCAAGAGTCTATATTATATGAACAAATCCAAGGAGCCTTTCATGAGGGTTCGAACCATGCGCGGAGAGTGTTACCAAACGCGCTCTATTGTTCACTGTACCATGACATGGGTTCTGTGTGTGTATTGAAACTTGTGTGTGGCCGGGCTTGACCTGCCACCTGAGTAATGCCTGTCAATCTACCAGCTGTCAATCAAACAGTCAAAACTAGAATATGTCACAACCTAACCCCACCAGCACATACCAAAGTAAATGAGTGTGTGGCGATGTTTCAATCCGTCTTGGACCCTTATGAAGTGAAAATTAAGGACCAGGGATTCGTCAGAAATTTACTCAACCACTTACGAAATCCTGTACATCTTTCCTCCATCATTTTGGCTTTTGCTTACATCTATTAAACAGTCTTATTAAATGACTTCCTAGCTGTTTGGGGGGGGGCTCATAAACTGTTTAATAAATTACAAAAAAATAGATTCAAGGAAGATATACAGGTTTCGTAGTACATTGAAGAACTTGAATGTATTGCATTGAGTATG
>WNGS01063844.1:0-21527 GCA_020271785.1 Procambarus virginalis
GTAGGCGATGAGTCACAATAACGTGGCTAAAGTATGTAGACCAGACCACACACTAGAAGGTGAAAGGACGACGACGTTTCGGTCCGTCCTGGACCATTCTCAAGTCGATTGTGACATTCTCACAATCGACTTGAGAATGGTCCAGGACGGATCGAAACGTCGTCGTCCTTCACCTTCTAGTGTGTGGTCTGGTCTATGGCCTGGTAGCCTGGTGGATAGCGCGCAGAACTCGTAATTCTGTGGCGCGGGTTCGATTCCCGGACCAAGCAGAAGCAAATGGGCAAAGTTTCTTTCACCTGAATTCCCGTGTTACCTAGCAGTAAATAGGTACCTGGGAGTTAGTCAGCTGTCACGGGCTGCTTCCTGGGGTGTGTGTGGTGTGAAAAAAAGTAGTTAGTAAACAGTTGATTGACAGTTGAGAGGCGGGCCGAAAGAGTAAAACTCAACCCCCGCAAGCACAACTAGGTGAATACACACACACACAGGGGTCTCGCGGCTGAGTTGACAACACTCAGGAGTCGTAGTCCAAAGGGGCCCGGGTTCGATCCCCGGCGGAGGCGGAAAATATGGGCAGAGTTTCATTCACCCTGATGCACTTGTTCACCTAGCAGTAAATAGGTACCTGGGAGTTAGACAGCTGTTACGGGCTGTTTCCTGGGAATATGTATTATTGCCGTGTTGCTTAATATACAAGTATTACTTCCCCACGACCCGAGCCAATATATTATCTTCCTCGCTACATTACCAGTGAAGGAAGGTGCCCCGGAAGGTACAAGCGGAGTGTTGACCAGACCACACACTAGAAGTTGAAGGGACGACGACGTTTCGGTCCGTCCTGGACCATTCTCAAGTCATAAACGACTTGAGAATGGTCCAGGACGGACCGAAACGTCGTCGTCCCTTCAACTTCTAGTGTGTGGTCTGGTCAACATACTTCAGCCACGTTATTGTGACTCTTCGCCTGCGTACAAGCGGAGTGTTATATAAATAATAAGTCTGTCAACCGCGCCCTCACACACGCCTCCAGTTGGAAGCAAGTTGACGAAGAACTCGGCAGTTTAAGGCAGGGTCTAGTCATTAGTGGATACTAATGGATATGCTCAAGAAATCATTACAAGGAAGGTGAACCGGCATGTATCCTCAACTAACGAGACAACAGTACATAATTACCGGTCCTCACTATTACAATATTCTACAGGCAGTTCTCCACGGCCCACAACACGGAAGAGAGGATCCTCAACATTATTGAGAGAAATGTGACTCCTACCGACACCAACCATAAGACTAAATTAATAATATATCATAAAACAAAGAAGACTGCCAATGTACTCATGAAAAACTTTACCGATACAAAAAAAGAGTACTTGAAAGAGACATGTTGTCTATGCCTTCACCTGTCCACTTGGGGACTGTCAGCTCTGATGAGCTGAATGTATAAGCAACACAACATCCCATTCAAAGCGCTTAACAATGCACAAACAGCAAGGCCCTATCAATGAACATATAGTCTACACATAACCAGATCATCACAAGAGATATTCTGACAAAATAATTATCAAATAAGCGACTATAGTAGACTGGATGTTGGTAAGGCATTATACGCACGTAAACCATGACATACCAACAGCCAACCAACACTAATGTACACCATGCCATCTGAAACACTATACTCTCCAGCCCTCGAGGAAACAGGAGACTGGTAAGCTACTGGTGCACACGTGAGGTGATTCACCTTCACCTTATCCCTTGCTATATATCCGGCAACACAAACACTTGTAACTATTCTAACTTTGCCTTTGATAATGCTGACAAGGTCAACAAAATGAACTTTGGAGAGATAATTGTTCAACTTCCTTCTCAAGTGAAGAAAACTTGTTCGAGAAGTGCTCGATCATCATCAGTTGAGTCGTGTGTAAACCATTCGGTGGAATGGGTGCATGGAATGAACTTTGGCCTTTGTTTAGGAAAATGGGCTGATAGAGGTAGCAGTGATTAATGATTCCCCACCAAACAATAGAAGGCCGATTGAAGAATACAACAGATACAATGAGAACTGTCTAAAGGTAATGAAAAAAGCAGCCACAGAAGCAAAGAGAAACAAAAGCTAAAATCCTAATAAAGGAGGACTTTAACCACAGGGAAATAGATTAGATAAATATGAATCCCGCGGGTGATGAGACATGGAGAGCAAAACTGGTGGACATGGCTAACAATTCTTGAAGCACATTGTCACAGTACCAGGAAGAGTGAGAGGAGATGATCCACCAGCAACACTAGACCTGCGGTTTTCCTTAAATGAAGCCGGTGTCAAATGCCTGTAGGAGCAAGCAACCACTGCATTGTCATGATTCAATAAACAGTGAAGCTGAAGGAATTGGTTACTTAAAAAAACAGTTGACAAAGAACAGACCTTCCAGACATGGGGACTACAACAGGATCTGAGACTATCTGCGGGAAATCCAATGAGAAAGAGAAATGAAAGAAAGGACAGCAAATGATATGATGGAATTAATTACTGGGGAATGTGCCGATACAACGGGACAGTTCATACTAATCAAGAAGGAAATGAAGAAGGTAAACCCAGGTTCAATAAGCGTTCAACAAAAAACACTGGAAAAAGTGCAGAAAAGAAGAAACAGAAAACAAAGAAGGGCACTAAAGTCAACCAGATATGAATGCACCAGAGTTAGGAGGGGGGCTGAGAGGCAATTTGATAATGACTTTGCTGTAAATACTAAGAAACAACTGAAGCTGTTCCATAGCCATACAAAGAGAAAAATGACAGCGAGAAATCATGTACTCAGATTGAGGAAACAATGGGGAGGTCTCACAGAAAATGATAATGAGGTATGTGAGGAAGTCAATGAAAGATTTCATTTCTTTACATTAGCGTTAAGATAAGGGTTGCAAGATGAAAGGTTGAAGGAAATACTGGATGGCATTGTAGTCACTGTAGCAGCAGTGAAAAAATCCTAGGGGAACTGGATTACACACACACACACACACACACACACACACACACACACACACACATAAATACATAATATATTTTACGACTATTATCTTATGGTGACGTCAAGCTAGAGCAGACTACAAGCCCTTCGTCAAGGGAATTTATACTAAATACTTATAAGCTCGTAAATGACACTTTCCTAAAAAACACTTGAGAGAGAGAAGTGTCATCGAGTTATTGCAACTTATGAGCTACATGTAGCACTCTGATATTAGTCTAGAGCAGGGTTGTTCAACCACTGTTCCGCCTCACACAGTTCTACAGGCGATACTAATTCTAATTACATACAAATATATTTTTCAATGCCTTTCTCTCACTTATCAAGAGAGTGAGACAGAAATCTCAAATCGCCAGTATCAAGAGCAAAGACAGAAATCATCTCCTTTCAGTTGATAATGAAATGTGTGTTTATGTAAAGTTCGACCTACAATTATTTCACGAGTCCAAAGGTTGAAAACACTGGTCTAGCCATTATACTTCAAGTGATGGTTCCTACCATTTCAGCTGCCGACAATGGTGAAGGGTTTGACTGCGGTATGACTTAACATGGTATGACTTGCCACATGTTGCACTTTACATATCCCATAAACTTTCTGGTATTTGTAACATCACTTTCCCTTTATCTATTGTTTTCCTACTGTACTCGTACATTATGGTAATGTTTTACGGACTCGTCACGTGAAATTGCCAGAGCATTAAAGTGAGCCCTGAGGTGCCCTTCCATGTGCTCATCCCAGCCCATCCTCCTCTTTTGGTAGTACTTATAGTAACGTTGAGGGCCATAGTATATACCGACGCGGCAACGTTGAGGACCATAGTATATACCGACGAATAACGAAATTGGAAAGTAGAAATCTGAAATATTGAGTTGGACAAACCGCAAACTATTTTTCACTTGCGCTGCTTTGACAAACTAATCTAACCTAACCTCCCTAAGCCTAATACAAGATATATGAGGTCTAATATAGTACATGTGTGTGCTATACTAGGCCAAGGAATATTTAAGTTTGTTGTTTAGCTTCATTTAAAAACAATTCCTAACTAGACAGTATACTACTATGTAAAAGCTAAGAACACACCAATGTGTGACTATTGACGAGCGTCGTAACAGGTACTATATAAACAGGAGGACGATGGGTTGAGTGATCCACATTAATATGCCTCCAACACCATCTGCTGGTATATATATCTGGACCTGGACACTTTCATGGCTGCCTCTGTTCTCCACAGGGACTGCTACCTGGTCTACGCCCACCTGTTTTGGTTGCAATTAATTTGTAACACTCGGGTTGTACTGGTGATTATAGTATTCATGCAGAAAGCAGGAGTGACAAGTTACCAGCTGGTGTAGAGAAGGCGACGACTGACAGTCCGCAACAGGTGTCCTTACCCTTAACATCACCGTTGTCGTCTCCAACAGAGCTGTAATATCAAAGTTAGGCCAGACGAGCACTACCACAAGAGTGCATAGTTCAGATGCTCTTCCTTGTATCATCTCACATTAACGGTGTACATCGTCCCAAGCTTCACACTTCCAACAACACCAGCGTCAAGTATAATTCACGGCCGCTCTTGTCAAGTCACAACAACAAACCCAGAGTTATGCCATCACGTCATATGAGTAACGGGCGACGTGACCTTGAACCATCAGCGTGGCAGGCAGGTGTGTCGAGGCGGCGAGGCCTGCCGGAGTGTCGAGGCGGCGCGGCCGGCAGGCGTGTAGAGGCGGCGCGGCCTCCTTGTCACAGAGGAAGGCAACAAGCTCTACTCGCAACCCTTCTGAATGTTTCCTGGTGTGTCTCCGAGCGGCCTCCGTCAGCACACGAGCGTATTCCCTCACCTTCCGTGGCTCTCCTCCTCAACTCCCCGCGACATAACGACCCAACGGTAATACAACATCTTGAGGTTATCTTCAGATAATTTCGGGGCTTTAGTGTCCCCGCGGCCCGGTCCTCGATCAGGCCTCCACCCCCAGGAAGCAGCCGTTACAGCTGACTAACACCCAGGTACCTATTTTACTGCTAGGTAACAGACCATAGGGTGAAAGAAACTCTACCCATTGTTTCTCGCCGGCGCCCGGGATCGAACCCGGGACTACAGGATCATAAGTCCAGCATGCTGACCGCTCAGCCGACCCGGCTCCAACATGGAACCCACATTCTGTTGTCATTTTCCATAAGGTCTAATCAAACAAGAAATGTTGTAAATATAAATATATCAAACAAGAAATGTTGTAAATACAAAGAGGCCACAGCTTAACCGCATATTATGCGGTTAAGCTGTGGCCTCTCTCGGTGCACATTGCTTAGTTGGGTTTAGGGATAATTATGATCTTGAATATTGCGTCTTCCCTCTACACACACACACATTTTGTCCTCCCCCCCTCGCCAGCAGGTGGCCCGCCCCCCTCGCCAGCAGGTGGCCCGCCCCCCTCGCCAGCAGGTGGCCCGCCCCCCTCGCCAGCAGGTGGCCCGCCCCCCTCGCCAGCAGGTGGCCCGCCCCCCTCGCCAGCAGGTGGCCCGCCCCCCTCGCCAGCAGGTGGCCCGCCCCCTCGCCAGCAGGTGGCCCGCCCCTCGCCAGCAGGTGGCCCGCCCCCTCGCCAGCAGGTGGCCCGCTCCCTCGCCAGCAGGTGGCCCGCTCCCTCGCCAGCAGATGTATGCACCGCTGGAGACTAGCCTCGGGGGAGTGAATTAGACATTAAAATCAGGTAACTCAAGTGGCCGAATAATTCCAGGAAGGGAACGAAGAAGCTTCCTGACAGTATATTACCGAGTCAACCAGAAACAATAATATTCTGGACTTAGTCCTGGCAAAGAAACAATTGACAATATGGAAATTTGCAACTATTTATGGAATAGTGATAAACTAGATTTGGAATAATTTGGGATAGATGTAAAAAAAACTATGACTACCATAGTCTCAGATTTTCGAAAAGCAGATTACGCAACCTTTACAAATTACGTCTGAATTTCTCTTACAAATTTCGTTTGAATTTCTCTTACAAATTACGTCTGAACTTCTCTTACAAATTACGTCTGAATCTGGCCGTTTGCCCGTATGGCCGAAAATGGACGTAATTTTAAAATTAAAAAAATTTGAAAAAATTTTGGAGTTTTTTTTCCAAAACAGTAAGTTAAGGGTCCTCTGGTGTGTTAGGATGACAGGAAATTCTCCTACGGTTTCAAAACGTCTAGAAAAACGTTAATTGAAAGTTTCCTCTTCTAACCTTTCCGAGTTAGCCGGAGGACTCAAACAGAAAGCGGGACAGTACATCACTTTTTTTCAGCCGATTTCATTTCAAATTACGTCCATTTTTAGCCCTAGCGCAAATACGAGCGAAAAGCGACGTTATTATTAAGAGGACGAGTTGGGTTACGTGCAAGATCAGAGCTCAAACAGGCTGCGAGAGAAGGGTCCAGGAATTGATGGTTCATCCTTAGGTAAATGACGAATGTTGTTGTATATATTCTTACCTTGTATTCTTTTCAAGCAAGAGTGGAGTGATAAGTGAATGTGGGAAAGTGTAGAAAGTGAGATAATGGATAAAGTGTGAGACAGTGGACAAAGTGTGTTTTAGGTAATGTAAGTGATGTTATAGAGTGGGGCTACAACGCGACTTTATGACAACCTCCACAGCACCTCCAACCTCCACAGCACCTCCTACCACAACCATATTATTAATATATCACTTACCAATTCCACCACCTACCACAACTACCAACACCACCTACCACAACTACCAACACCACCTCCCACAACTACTAACACCAACAGATCATCCACTGAATATCCACACTGAAAAGCAGAGGTGCAATTGGTACACAGAGAGACGTTTATCAACATCAAAGGCCCAACACTCCCGCTGCACATAATCTACACATAACTGGCCGACCTCTCACCGTGTTCAAAAGAGAACTCTATGAACACCCCCAAAGGATACCTGATCAACCGGGCTGTGATTCATACGTCAGGCTGCGACCAGCGGCGTTCAACAGTCTGGTTGACCAGACCATCAATTAGGAGGCCTGGTCAGAGACCGGGCCGCGGGGATGTTGATCCTTGAAATCACCACAATGTAGGTAGCCACCACAACAACCATAACTACCATCACCATCTATCAACTACAACACTACCTAACAAAACTACCCCCACCACATACAAAATAAGCAGCAGAGATAACACCACTCCATAAAGGAGAAAATAAGGCAGTGGCAAACAATTACAGACCGATAGCACTAACCACACACAAAAATCTTTGAAAGTGCTAAGAAGTAAGATCACAAAATACATGGAATCACAGCATCTCCATGACCCCGAACAACATGGTTTCGGAACAGGGCGATCTTGCCTGTCAATCACCAATCAGATGTAAATCAGGTCTTTCTATGGGCTACAGAAAATAATATGGTGTTTAACGTAGATTAGTTCCAGCTCATATGCTACGGAAAAAATTAAAATATAAAAACGGAAACCACGTACAAAATACAGTCAAATAACAACACAGAACGAAAAGGCAATGTAAAGGATCTGGGTGTACTCATGTCGGAAGACCTTACCTTTAAAGAACACAATAAAGTAGCCGTCACAACTGCAAGAAAAATGACAGGTTGGATAACAAGAATCTTTCATACTAGAGATGCTATACCGATGATGATACTTTTCAAGACGATAGTGCTCTTTAGAGTGGAGTACTGCTGCACAATGACAGGCCCTTTCAAAGCTGGAGAAATTGCTGACCTGGAGAGTGTGCAGAGATTCTTTACTGCTAGAATCCACTCAGTAAAACATCTAAACTACTGGGACCCACTAAAATGCCTAAATCTGTATTCCCTTGAGCACAGGCGGGAGAGATACATAATAATTTACACGTGGAAAATATTAGAGGGGCTGGTCCCAAACCTGCACACAGAAATACCACCACACGAGACCAGGAGGCATGGCAGGATGTGCAGAATACCCCCGTTGAAGAGCAGAGGTGCAACAGGTACTCTGAGAGAGAACTATCAACATCAGAGGCCCGAGACTGTTCAACACGCTTCCATATATATATATATATATATATATATATATATATATATATATATATATATATATATATATATATATATATATATATATATATATATATATATATATGATTTTACATATTGCCCCCCTGTATTCTGGCTGTGGTCCACAGAGTTCTACCTCCAATGCTTATCTTCAAATGCACAATGAACTCACATTAACCTGATGTATCAATGAGTTAATCAGTATGAGCCATGAGAAACATTCACACCTGCAAACCTAGGATAACCATAGGCCTCCAAGATATATTGATTATATGGCATTCAACGGAACATTGTTGAGGACATCTGAGCTGGAGCCTCAGTAATGTGAGTTGGGACAGTTAGGCAAGTGGTCGTCTCCACAATAATGCAGGAGCCAGTCTGGGTGTGATTAAACTTTGTGGATTGTTTAAAGACTGTGGAAGCGACCATCTACAGAGTCAACAAGGTGTCTGTGTAAATTGTTAGGGCGGGCACGGTCATACTGGCAGACAAAAATATTTAGGCCACAAAGCGGGCCAAATAGATCATGTAGCAGCAGTTGCAGGAAATGTGCGTGAACGATTGCGAGGACGTTGCCGTGGACCTCCCATAAGGAGGAGCAAAAGACACCGTAGCTCACCAAGGAGCGTGTCACCTCAGGTGACGAGATAGTCGCCAGTGGAGAGACTGAGATCGACCCTACCAACAAAGACACAGGGAAAGGATCAGTATAGACAAGCAAAGACAAAGCCCAGTCTGAGGTCATCACAGCCAGAGCTATGATGCCCGCTCTTCCATCACAGTCCTACTCAGGGGCCTGGTCACCCACTCCACAAGCCTGAGAAGGACAAAGGATGTGTTGGGAAGACACCGAGACAGTAATCAGATATTGGACTTCACTACCCTGCACCCCATTCACCAAAGAGCCCAACACGGAGAGGCACAAGCACACGGGCAATCTCTTGGGTAACAGGGACAATATATTTGGGTTACCATTGAACGGTCTGAATAGAATCCCAGAAACAGACTGGGATACCAACTCTACAATGCCCACCTGACCCGATGTATAACCAGACAAGCTAACTAGAGGAGCAGATTGATTTAGATGGGCCACACTGAACTTCCGGTATTAACACTGTTCTCCTGCCAAAGGGGCCGCAGCCGCTACATAGACTTATCATCCAGATGACGCAAAAATGGGGAATGCATGGGTCCCCGTACACGGACGAGCATATGGAGGTGTGTTTCGTTTTTGCACCACCACAGTGGGTAAGAGAGGGGGAGGGGGGCAGGACCCACCCCTACCTATCCACGGGGAATGCACAATAGCTCCCTCACCACGTCAAGGACCCACCCACTGACGGGAGGGGTGTAATAAATATACACAAAATCATTTAACACCAATGTCAAATAAACCCTTAATAGACCAGCGTGTATTACCCATTGAACTGTTACTCGCACAGCTGTTACTTCTTGGCGTGAACTGTTGGCAAAGCTCATTGTTGGTCAACACTTGTACTACATGAACGACTCATCTCACGATAATAAAGCTCCGTGTATAACCACGAATTTATTTTCTACTACATAAATCTCTATAACTTCTCTACACCACTACATACCCTCCCGACATTTTTAAACTATAGAGTGCGCTTGAGGGAGGGAAAGAGGAGTAGACTTACTCTTGTGGTTGGTGGGCGTGGCTCTGCGGTCGTAGTTCCTCAGTAGACTGTCCAAGATCCTGAGGTGAGCTGTCGTCACCTTGTTGGGTCTGTCAGGAGAGAAACTCTGGTCACGGCTTATATCAACTACATCACGCTCTATACTCTACACTATTTATATGACTATTTACACTATCTTACACTTATGACTATCTACACTCTATACTCTATTTACACTCTATATGACGCTCTCTTTCTATTTAGAAAGTCTCCAAGCATTAAGAATAACTTCTGAGTGACAAACATGAAGTAGGATACTAACAATTCAAAACGTATGTTAATTCAGTCATATACGAAAAGCATAATAAAAGTTAAAGTAAGGTAATTACTAAGAGAAAAGTGCTAAGCCATTATGACTATATTGCACTTGGAAAGGGTATGAGGATAAGGATTTGGGAGGATAAAGATACCGATCCTTGAGGTACTCCACTCGTTACTGTTCGCCAGTCCGACTTCTCGCCCTTACCATTACCCTCTGGCTGCTTCCTGTTAGATAGTTCCTCACCCATGCTAGGGCCTTTTCGCTTACTACTTCCTGCCTCTCAAGTTTTGAAAGCACTCATATGTGCGGTACTGTATCAAAGCCTATTGGCAGTCAAGAAATATGCTGTCTGCCCAGCCTTCTCTGTCCTGCTTATCCTTGTTACTTTGTCATAGAATTCTAAAAGGTTGTTAGGCATGATTTCCCTGTCCAGAACCATGTTGGTGCTTGTTTACAAACCCAATGCTCTCCAGGTGCTCAACAGTCTTAGCCTAATTATTCCTTCAAGTATTTGCAGGGGATGCTTGTCAGTGATCGGGTCTGTAGTTAAGTGCCTCCTCCCTATCACCTTTCTTGAAAATCGGTACGACATTTGCCTCCTTCCAGCAACTGGGCAATTCTCCCGACATAAGTGACCATTAAAGATCATTGCCAGAGGCACGCTGAGAGCCTGCGCTGCCTCTTTAGTATCCACGGTGATACTTTGTCTGGTCCAACCGCTTTAGTTGCATCCAGTGTTGTCAACTGTTTCAGTTACTCCTCTGCTGTCACCTCAATATCTGATAGTCTTCCATCTAGGGTAACCTCTTCTAACAATGGAAGCCACTCAGGCTCGTGTGTGTGTGTGTGTGTGTGTGTGTGTGTGTGTGTGTGTGTGTGTGTGTGTTTACCTGGGGACTCATCTTTCTAGCGGCCTCGACGGGAACAGGTAGCCGGCGGCTTGTCAAAAATCCAGCCAATGTTCCCAAGGATTTGAACTTGGCGTTTACGGCTTCAGCGGATAGGTTTCCCCGATGGGTTTATATCTGTATGGATGAAAATGCGTCTCCTGTTTTCAGTCCTACATTGTGCCCTGTTGAGCTTGAACCTCTTGCCCATTGTGTTACATATGACTTCTTAAGACCTTGTGTTACCTCTAATTGGTTCCGAGATTCAACGTCTCCGCGACCTGGTCTCTGATCAGCAGTCAGACGCAGCTGCTCGCAACCTGACGTATGAATCACAGCCTGGTTGGTCAGGTATATATCATTTGGAGGTGTTTATCAAGTTCTCTTTTCAATACTACGAGTGGCCGGCCAGTTATGCCCATTATGTGCAAGGGGAGTGTTGAAAAGTCTGAGACCATTGATATTGATGTAGTTCTCTCAGGGTGCCAATTGCACCTCCACTTTTCAACATGGAAATTATGCACTTCCTGCCATGCCTCCTGGTCAGGTGTGGTGTTATTTCTGTGTGCAGATTTGGAACCAGCCCCTCCTTTTCCCTAAAAGCGTAGATACAAATTAATGACTGAACTATGAACTAATTCCTAGTGGTACATAATACAGCGCAGGTGAGCTAACATTTAGTGCAGTAACCAGGAACGCATGAAAAAAACATTGTCTTACATTCCATGATTGAGAATCCGCTATTTATACTACATACATATAACTTTAAAAAATAAATATGATTTGCTGTTGTTTCCAAAATTCAAGAGCAATCAACAATTATAATTATTTTATTTAAATTCAGCACGTTAAAATGCACGATAAACGTATCTTAATCTCAGAAGCACACAAATGTTGAAAATATCGTTGACCAGTATTAACGTTCAAGAAAACGTCACCAGGTTAATAATCAGAATTTCTTTTGAACAAAACCATGTTGTGATGATTTTACTATATGTTTACGGCGAGATGAAGGCGTTCCCTTCCTCAGGACACACTCCGTGGCCTTGCAGATATGCGAGGCCAGGCTGGAGGGTTCTGC
Source organism: Procambarus virginalis (assembly GCA_020271785.1). Lineage (NCBI taxonomy): Eukaryota > Metazoa > Arthropoda > Malacostraca > Decapoda > Cambaridae > Procambarus > Procambarus virginalis. Next base: position 11,992 of record WNGS01063844.1, read on the forward strand.
TGGGCTCGCCCATCAGTTTTGAAGATAAGGAGGGGAATTACATTTGCAGATTTCCAATCAAGGAGGATATTCTTTGGTCCAGAGTTCTTCTGTGGTACACACAGTTCCTCAGCCAGTTCCTTTAAATTTTGAATTAAATACCATCCTCACCTGGGGGCTCTAGATGCCTTTAATTGTTCAGTGTTCTTCTCGACTGTTGTGCATGTTATAGGAATATTCAATAATTCATCCTCTTCACCTGCTTCAAACGTTTGTGAGGTCTTCACCTGCTTCAGACGTTTGTGAGGTCTTCACCTGCTTCAGACGTTTGTGAGGTCTTCACCTGCTTCAGACGTTTGTGAGGTCTGCACCTGCTTCAGACGGTGAGAGGCGGGACCAAAGAGCTAAAGCTCAACCCCCGCAAGCACAACTAGGTGAGCACACACACACACACCACCCACACCACTAAATCACCAGTTGATAAATGTATCTGATGAAAGGAAACAAATCCTGTTGATAATCCCACAATCAGCCGCCAGTCTCTCCTAAGGACGCTCGCGTTTCCCCCAAGTTGTTTGTCTTTAATTCATTAGTGTAAACAAAACAATATTGCTCATTGTTTGCCAAGCTGTAGGGCTAACACGCTAACCCTCCAGAAAGTATAAACCAAAAACGCGAATCAAACTAAAATCATCTGTTCCGTTGCATTCTATTTGCAATTCTTCTTAACTTGTGGGCCTGTGGTTAGATATTTCTCCAAACACTATTTTCTAGCACTTTGGTGAACATTTGCTTCGTCTTCAGCGAGACGAGAGAACTGAGGTTGTTGTTCTGTGGAGATGTTTAATTGTTTAATTTATCAAATAATTCTTTTTGTCTGGGGGCAAGAAGCCTGGGAAGAAATTTTATATATATATATATATATATATATATATATATATATATATTATATTACACTAGCGTACCGGGTCAAGCGTTGCTAAGTTATTCCCTACTCCAATGTCCCCTCGTCTCCCCACCATTCCCCACTCCCTCATCCGATGCATTCCCAAATGATCTGATGTTCCCATCAGAAAATGAGGAACATGAAATGATCTGATGTTCCCATCACTGAAATAAAAGCAGTTAAAAAACGAAATGAAAAAACAATGAAAAAATAAAAAATAAACAATACACACAAAATTAACAGTATGGTAAACAACACAGCTCAATTCCAACACAATGCCACACAAAATAATTAAAGCGAAAATAATCATAATCTATGAAAATTCAATTCATCAATGCAATTGGAAACATTGAAATGGAATTAAAACATTTAGTATAGCGTGTACTGCTCTTACGTGCAGCAGATGATGCCGTTTCTTAAAAAAAAAAGTTTTTACCTGTCATAGTTGTGGCATCTATACGTTACCATACTGTTCATTTCATAAGTATAACAACACAACTCAATTCCAACGCAATGCCACACAATAATTAAATGAAAATGAAAATTAATAGAAATCTATGAAAATTAATTTTATCAATGCAATTGGAAACAATAAAATGGAATCATAACATATTTAGTATAAAGTGTATTGCTATAATGTGCAACAGATGGCACTGTTTTAAAAAAAATTAAGATTTTACCTGTCACAGGTGTGGTATCTATATAGTAGGTATATAAAAACATGTGCGTATTCGAATGGAACGTTGTGTCAAAATTTCAGAGCAATCGGTGAAGAACTTTTGGAGATTACAGCATGTGTTGCTCTTATGTCCAACAGATGGCGCTGTTTATAAAAAAAAATCCTGTCACATGTGAGGCATGTATATAGTAGGTATGAGAAACACGTGCCTATTCGAATGCTATTTTGTGTCAAAATTTCAAAGCATATATAAAAATGATTACAAAAACACTGATCCAAGTATGCGGAAAACCATATGTGAAAAATAGAAATGCTTAACGCGTTTTCGGAATTTGCCTTCATCAGAGCAAAGTAGAATGATTCTACTTTGAAAAATCCACAAGGGCCGTGACGAGGGTTCGAACCTACGTCCGAGAGGATTCCAGACGCTGCCTTAATCGACTGAGCTACGACATGGTAAATGAATTGCAACCGTAAGTTCTACTGACCATATTTGGATCCTGCAGCCTCTCCGAGACAAACCAGGATTTTACACAATTCCCCCATGCACCCGAGCTCTATCAATATGCTGTTCTACCTCTTCGCCCTTACTTCATTACACACAGAAATCACAATAGCGTGATGGATCAAATGAACAAATCCACAAGGCCGTGACGAGGGTTCGAAGCTACATCCGAGAGGATCCCAGACGCGGCCTTAATCGACTGAGCTACGACATGGTAAAAGAATTGCAAACGGAAGTTCTACTGAACTGCCGGTTGCATATTATATATATATATATATATATATATATATATAATATATATATATATATATATATATATATATATATATATATATATATTATATATATGCGAACAAGCCTGAATGGTCCCCAGGACTATATGCGAATGAAAACTCTCACTCACTTCTCAGAAGTGAGTCACTTCTGGGGTGTGAGTTTTCATTCATATTATATAATATATATATATATATATATATATATATATATATATATATATTATATATATATATATATATATATATATATATATATATCATTTTGGTTTGTATCGAGGTACCCCCAAGAGAATGCACCTGAACAACAGTGGGGCCCATTCCCGGGCACCTATTTTTGCTAGGTGAACAGCAGCATTAGGTGAAAGGACATTTCTGTCCCGCCCAGGATTCGAACCCGGGATCTGTAATTTTGATGAAGAATGAAGCTACCTGTACTGTGAATGGAGGCAACCTGAAAGCCTAACAACCTCGGAATGGTTATTAAGGCCACCATTAAGAGATTAAACTCATCATCCGCAACTCTACTTTCGCCCTTAACATAGATCAGGACTATTAGGTTGTTGTTGTTGTTATAGATTCAGCTACTCTGAACAAGTTCCAAGTAGCACGGGTTATGGTGAGCCCGTAACTTACCTGGCACAGGAGCTGGGCAAGAAGCACGGGCTATAGTTAGCCTCGTGGACAGGAGATGTCTCCCGTGTGGACTATTAGGGTAAACTCTCAGTATATATACATTGAGAAGTGGGATACACCTCTCTGTGAACAACCCGTCCTCAGTTCAAGTCCATTCCATCCAGCGCTCGACCCCAAGGACGCATTCAGCAATTTTAACATACTGTTCATTCAAAATTGGAATTTTCTCAAATATTTATTAATATTGTTATATATATTAGCAAACAGTGCATCTTTAGGCACTGGTTAGGTTAGATGTTTAGGTTCTGTTGGCGATTATTTGTATTTGTAGTACGTGATGAAGTTTGAAATTTGTAGTATGGCGTTGTAGTTCTAACAAAAGTCGTCAATGAAGTCTTGTTCCGAAAGTGTTTGGACGTCATCAGTTGTGCGTCGTGTGTAAACCATTTTTCATTCATATACAGGGGGGTTTGGCAGCTGCATGGAATGGCCTTTGTTTACGAAGAGGAACTCCTGTGTACACACACCCTTGATGGCTACAAGTGCCACACAGGCTTCACACTCGTTACTGGCAACACAAGGCTTCAGGCTTCATTTACTGGTTTCACGCTCCAATAAAGAACATGAAATGATAGACATTGTCATTACAAGTACCAACTACAATTGATGAATTTCGCAGACCAAGTTAGCCGTGAATTGTGCATGTGTGTTCCATGCCGAGGCGGGGAGCGCTGGGTTAGACCAGGTGTCAACACACTTCGTTTTAACACACGGGTGAATATGGTGGCTCACATTTATATTATTTGCATATATAAACATTTATTACTCTCGAAATTTGTGTACTACTAAATAGTTTTGTTATTTTAGGATTCCATGATATACCACACAGGCTCGATTATGTCCTGCGGCCTCCACCACCCTCTCGTACACCTGCGGCTCCACCACCCTCTCGTACACCTGCGGCCTCCACCACCCTCTCGTACACCTGCGGCCTCCACCACCCTCTCGTACACCTGCGGCCTCCACACACCCTTCGTACACCTGCGGCCTCCACCACCCTCTCGTACACCTGCGGCCTCCACCACCCTCTCGTACACCTGCGGCCTCCACCACCCTCTCGTACACCTGCGGCCTCCACCACCCTCTCGTACACCTGCGGCCTCCACCACCCTCTCGTACAGGCCTTTGTGATGGTGGCCGTCAGTAAGTTCAGGTAAAGGTCCCCTCAACTGCTGGATGAAAACAGCAATGTGTTTGTAAATTTATACTCTTAATGTGTTAAACAAAGTGGCTGTTCAGTGTTGCTGGAAAACTTCCCAGATAACCGATCTTATCTGGCTCTTGTTAATCCTTCCAAGCTGATTTATACACTGAAGAACACGAGGCTCATTTGAAACTAAACTATTATAATATTTAATCTAATCTCATTGTTACGACATATAACAAAAAATACCAAACTTTTATTAAGTTACCCCTAACAAATATTTGCTTCCATCATATCTCGGCATTTTCTTAACATTTAACACATGTTAAAAAACGTTAATTTCTCACATTATTCACCACCACAAAACTGTGCCTAATAACCTTAAAGTGATGAACCAGAAGCTCCAGTAATGAAAACTGTCCTTTAAGTAAACATCATTTAACTAAATTAATAGGCCTAAGAGTCGAATATCTAGAAATGCGACATATTAGACTGGTCGGTAGATGGAGTGACTCTATATGAACAAGACAAGCACCAGGCCACGAGTGGGAGGGAGCTGGTTAGCTCTCACCCTCCTCTGATGACCCGCATTAACTGTCACCCAAATTAATTTCCAGCATATTGGTGCCAGAAATCATATTATGATCGATATATTCGTTTTTTGGCCGGTGAGGGAAAGACGCGTTAATTAGTTTGTGAGGGGCTTCAAGGAGCTGGTTTGTGGTGAAGGTGGTGGTGGTGGTGGTGACGGTGGTGGTGACGTAGTGGTGGTGGTGGTAAAGGTGGGTGGTGGTGGTGAAGGTGACGGTGGTGGTGGTGGTGAGGACGATGGTGGTGACGATGGTGTGCTTACCTAACATTCACTATGAAGAAGCCAGGTATGGCTTCGTGACCTGTCGAGTAGTCTTGTTGTAACTTACGGTATTATTGTCATATTCTGACGTTCGAATTCTTTGTCGAATCTGTGAGTCGAAGCCTAAGTAGTAGATGAAGGAGGAAGTTTTAACAATTTCTTTTAATTCATTCCTCTTGACCATCCATACAAGGTATGAGTATTTCCTTACATTTATAAATGTATTTTCAATGCATATCTTCGTTTGCATTTCCAATTTCCACCCCCTTGTTCTACTTTCTCTCAGTTTAAGCTATCTTTGCTCACCTTGTCTCATCCTCTAAGTATCTTTTATGTTGTGGTCGTGTACACTTTGTTCTCTCCTCTTGGGTTGAGAGATTTTATTACCCTAATCTACGGAGTTAACTTTGCTTCTCTCGTCCACCTCCCTCGTCAGTGGGATGAATTGCTCCGTTTACTCTGCACATTACTGAGCGATGAATTGTATCATCTCGTGTGTTGCTTTCTTGCAGTTTTCTCCCCACTGGACTCTTGAGAGTCCCTCACCTCCCTGGAGCCCATATATATACTCAACATGATGCAAGAGAGCTGAAGGTGACACGATGCAAGAGAGCTGAAGGTGACACGATGCAAGAGAGCTGAAGGCGACACGACGCAAGAGAACTGAAGGCGACACGACGCAAGAGAACTGAAGGCGACACGACGCAAGAGAACTGAAGGCGACACGATGCAAGAGAGCTGAAGGCGACACGACGCAAGAGAGCTGAAGGCGACACGACGCAAGAGAGCTGAAGGCGACACGACGCAAGAGAGCTGAAGGCGACACGACGCAAGAGAGCTGAAGGTGACACGATGCAAGTGCAAAAGGTGACACGATGCAAGAGCTGAAGGTGACACGATGCAAGAGCTGAAGGCGACACGATGCAAGAGAGCTGAAGGCGACACGATGCAAGAGAGCTGAAGGCGACACGATGCAAGAGCTGAAGGTGACACGATGCAAGAGAGCTGAAGGTGACACGACGCAAGAGAGCTGAAGGTGACACGACGCAAGAGAGCTAAAGGCGACACGACGCAAGAGAGCTAAAGGCGACACGACGCAAGAGAGCTGAAGGTGACACGACGCAAGAGAGCTGAAGGCGACACGACGCAAGAGAGCTAAAGGCGACACGATGCAAGAGAGCTGAAGGTGACACGATGCAAGTGCAAAAGGTGACACGATGCAAGAGCTGAAGGTGACACGATGCAAGAGAGCTGAAGGTGACACGACGCAAGAGAGCTGAAGGCGACACGACGCAAGAGAACTGAAGGCGACACGACGCAAGAGAACTGAAGGCGACACGACGCAAGAGAGCTGAAGGCGACACGACGCAAGAGAACTGAAGGTGACACGACGCAAGAGAACTGAAGGTGACACGACGCAAGAGAACTGAAGGTGACACGACGCAAGAGAACTGAAGGCGACACGACGCAAGAGAGCTGAAGGCGACACGACGCAAGAGAGCTGAAGGCGACACGACGCAAGAGAACTGAAGGTGACACGACGCAAGAGAACTGAAGGTGACACGACGCAAGAGAACTGAAGGCGACACGACGCAAGAGAACTGAAGGTGACACGACGCAAGAGAACTGAAGGTGACACGACGCAAGAGAACTGAAGGCGACACGACGCAAGAGAACTGAAGGTGACACGATGCAAGAGAACTGAAGGTGACACGATGCAAGAGAACTGAAGGCGACACGACGCAAGAGAACTGAAGGCGACACGACGCAAGAGAACTGAAGGTGACACGACGCAAGAGAACTGAAGGCGACACGACGCAAGAGAACTGAAGGTGACACGACGCAAGAGAACTGAAGGCGACACGACGCAAGAGAGCTGAAGGTGACACGACGCAAGAGAACTGAAGGCCAGATGTATGATAAGCGAGTTGAAGGTTTGTTTTACTAATTTAAATTTATTAAGGACCATTACCACACTACTTAATGGTCCAGGACGGACCGGAACGTGGTCGCTTCTCCGTCTTCTGGTTTGGTGATCTTTTCTTCAGCCAGGTTATTGTGACTCATCGTCGCCATATTGTATCTCCTGGATATTGCCCCATCGACCTTCTGGTGATGTATACAATTCGGATACAGAATGGCCAGGGTTGGTTATTGCTAGCACTTGGGGATAACATTCAATTTGTTGTGCTTAAAAGGAGGCATCATTACACAGCACGTCCCAAGATTTCCCAACGTCAAAAAACTGTCGTACTAAAGTGCCCTTATCCTAACCTAGCAAAGGACCCAAAACAGAAAACGGAACAGTATGTCAATTTTGCGAGCTGCTACCATTTTCTAATACGACGATTTTTGGCCTTAGAGCATACGTCAAAATGTGACGTTCTATTAGGACAAGTTTGATTACAACATAGTCAATTTCCCTGAGAATTGTGTGGAGACTAAGTAAGATTACATGGACTGAGTGGTACACGAACAAGGGGATTTGAGACAAGTACCCAAATGAGGTACAGAGATATTAGAAAGAATTTGTTGTGTCACGAACAAATTTTCCTGTGAACCTTTTCACTAGTTGATTGAGAGGTGGGATCAAAGAGCCGAAGCTGGATCCCAGCTAGCACATTGAGGCGATTACTTCTGCCCCAACCAATCCTACTCAACCCCGCCTACACCCAACCCATCCCTGCTGTCGTTATACCCCATGGGTAGCAGGGGGTAGTCATGGGTAGGGTGACGTGGGTAGCAGGGGGTGGTCAAGGGGAGGGTGACGTGGGTAGCAGGGGGTGGTCAAGGGGAGGGTGACGTGGGTAGCAGGGGGTGGTCAAGGGGAGGGTGACGTGGGTAGCAGGGGTGGTCAAGGGGAGGGTGACGTGGGTAGCAGGGAGTGGTCAAGGGTAGTGTGACGTGGGTAGCAGGGGGTGGTCAAGGGTAGTGTGACGTGGGTAGCAGGGGGTGGTCATGGGTAGGGTGACATGGGTAGTGTGACGTGGGTAGCAGGGGGTGGTCAAGGGTAGTGTGACGTGGGTAGCAGGGAGTGGTCAAGGGAACTGGTGTAGGTAGCCTCTTACAAATTACGTCGCTTTTCCCCTCTCGTGCGCACTCAGGCAACAAATTTACGTAATTCAAAATGAAATCGGCTCACGAAAGTGATGTACTGGCCCGTTTTCTGTTTTGGGTCCTCTGCCTTTGGCTTTTAGGTTAGGAGAGGAAACTTTCAATTATCGGTTTTCATGACGTTTTGAATCCTTAGGAGACCTTCCTGCTCTCCTAACCTACCAGAGGACCCGTAAGTTGCTGTTGTGGAAACAAAAATTCAATATTTAATTGGAAAATAAATTTCCATTTTGAATTACATTGGTATTTGGCCGTAGCGCGTACGAGCGAAAAGCCACGTAATTTGTAAGAAGACAGGTCGTCGAAAAATATTCCCCGGCCCACAGTTTGTCACTAAACAACTTGAGAACGTTCAAGTGATCATTCAGGTGCACATTGGTTTTTGACAATAACTATTTTCTGATAATTAAATCTGTGGTACAAACCTGAGCTTTGTGGTACTTGGAGCAAGTTCTAGTTACGATGTCTAGTCTACTGGCTATCTGGGACAAACCTGTGTTCTGTGGACACCGTCTTGGGTGTCCCACGTTGGGATATCCACGTTGGAGTGTCCCACGTTGGGGTGAACCACATTCACTATAATATTTTTATCACTGAAGTGTGAACTTTTACACAGCTGTTTTTAACTGTCAAAAGTTATTTGTTGAATAACGACTTTCCTTCACTGTATCCACCGTATTTAATTCTTACTGTGTCCATAGGCACTGTGTATTCACCGTTTCATAATCATTTTATATATAAAAAAAAACACAGTAGAGGAGCGAGTGCGAGCCACTACCCTCCCCACCGGGACACAGCCACGCACTGCCTGTCTGTGTCTGGTTCCCGCCACAGCCAGTTACCAGGAGCTAACACTGTTGGTGATGTATACAGTCTCAGATACTCAGATATTAATTAATGCATTATTCTTTCTATTTATTACTTATATTATTAACTCATTGCAGATTTAATGTTAATTATCAGACGGAAAGGATTGTGTTATATTTATTACCTATTTTATTAGCACTTCCTGGGCAGAAATGTGGCAGGGTCGCCAAGCGCTCATTAAAATATTTTTGGTGGCTAGGCTTGGTTGTCTACTAATGACGTAACTAACTTTTTTCTATACTGATAACGCTATACAAATTTATTCAAATATAATTAGGAAGACACTCTGACCCTTGTATTTATAAATGATATAACGGCAACTATTCAGTTAGAAAAGCCTAAATAGTCAAATGCTGGAAATTTCCTGGTGACCATATTGGAAATTTTCTGGGAATGAAGCATTGGTAATATTGCAATGTTCAACCCGTCCTCGACTCATGTCCATTACATCCAGCGGTCAACCCCACAGACGCATTCATAA
>WNGS01063848.1:8598-18892 GCA_020271785.1 Procambarus virginalis
AGTGACCTATTATACACCATAGAGAGCGGCACACTTAGTGCTTCTGCACCTTCCTTTAGTATCCATGGTGCAGATTCTGTCAGGCCCAATAGCCGTTGTCACATCCAGTCCAGCAGAAACGTTTGACCTCATCACTGGTTGGTCAAATTCCTCCAAGGTTGCTTGGTTTGCCGCCTCCTCATTTAGTGCAGGGGCATCTCCTTGTTCTATTGTGAGGACCTCTTGGAATCTCTTGTTGAGTTCTTCACACACCTCCTTGTCATTCTCTATGTATCTGTTCTCTCTTTTCGCAGCTTCATCACTTGTTACTTCACTGCTGTTTTCCTCCTGATGCGGCTATGGAACAGCTTTGGTTGGGTCTTGGCTTCACTCGCGATGTCATTTTACAAACTGTCTCTCTGCTTCCCTCCTCACTCTGAGGTACTCATTTCTGGCCCTCTGGTATCTCTCTCTGCTCTCTGGTGTTCTGTTATTTCTGTAGTTTCCCCATTTCTGGTGTTGCTGGTGTGGCTTGGTTTTGGTTTGTGGTTTTGTGTGTGGTGTGTGTGTGTGTGTGTACTCACCTAGTTGTGCTTGCGGGGTTGAGCTCTGGCTCTTTGGTCCCGCCTCTCAACCGTCAATCAACAGGTGTACAGGTTCCTGAGCCTATTGGGCTCTATCATATCTACACTTGAAACTGTGTATGGAGTCAGCCTCCACCACATCGCTTCCTAATGCATTCCATTTGTCAACCACTCTGACACTAAAAAAGTTCTTTCTAATATCTCTGTGGCTCATTTGGGCACTCAGTTTCCACCTGTGTCCCCTAGTGCGTGTGCCCCTTGTGTTAAATAGCCTGTCTTTATCAACCCTGTCGATTCCCCTGAGAATCTTGAATGTGGTGATCATGTCCCCCCTAACTCTTCTGTCTTCCAACGAAGTGAGGTTTAATTCCCGTAGTCTCTCCTCGTAGCTCATACCTCTCAGCTCGGGTACTAGTCTGGTGGCAAACCTTTGAACCTTTTCCAGTTTAGTCTTATGCTTGACTAGATATGGACTCCATGCTGGAGCCGCATACTCCAGGATTGGTCTGACATATGTGGTATATAATGTTCTGAAAGATTCCTTACACAAGTTTCTAAAGGCCGTTCTTATGTTAGCCAACCTGGCATATGCTGCTGATGTTATCCTCTTGATATGAGCTTCAGGGGACAGGTCTGGCGTGATATCAACCCCCAGGTCTTTCTCTCTCTCTGACTCTTGAAGTATTTCATCTCCCAAATGATACCTTGTATCTGGTCTCCTGCTTCCTACCCCTATCTTCATTACATTACATTTGCTTGGGTTAAACTCTAACAGCCATTTGTTCGACCATTCCTGCAGCTTGTCCAGGTCTTCTTGAAGCCTCAAGCTGTCCTCCTCTGTCTTAATCCTTCTCATAATTTTGGCGTCGTCAGCAAACATTGAGAGGAATGAGTCTATACCCTCTGGGAGATCATTTACGTATATCAGAAACAGGATAGGTCCAAGCACAGAGCCCTGTGGGACTCCACTGGTGACTTCACGCCATTCTGAGGTCTCACCCCTCACTGTAACTCTCTGCTTCCTATTGCTTAGGTACTCCCTTATCCACTGGAGCGCCCTACCAGTTACTCCTGCCTGTTTCTCCAGCTTATGCATCAACCTTTTATGGGGTACTGTGTCAAAGGCTTTCCGACAGTCCAAAAAAATGCAGTCCGCCCATCCTTCTCTTTCTTGCTTAATCTTTGTCACCTGATCGTAGAATTCTATCAAGCCTGTAAGGCAAGATTTACCCTCCCTGAACCCATGTTGATGGGTTGTCACGAAGTCTCTTCTCTCCAGATGTGTTACTAGGTTTTTTCTCACAATCTTCTCCATCACCTTGCATGGTATACAAGTTAAGGACACTGGCCTGTAGTTCAGTGCCTCTTGTCTGTCACCCTTTTTAAATATTGGTACTACATTAGCAGTCTTCCATATTTCTGGTAGGTCTCCCGTTTCCAGTGACCTACTATACACTATGGAGAGTGGCAAGCAAAGTGCTCCTGCACACTCTTTCAATACCCATGGTGAGATTCCATCCGGCCCAACAGCTTTTCTCACATCCAGCTCCAATAGGTGCTTCTTGACCTCATCTCTTGTAATTTCGAACCTTTCCAAGGTCACCTGGTTTGCTGCCACCTCTCCTAGCGCCGTGACTTCTCCCTGTTCTATTGTAAAGACCTCCTGGAACCTTTTGTTGAGTTCTTCACACACCTCTTTGTCATTCTCTGTGTACCTGTCCTCGCCCACCCTAAGTTTCATCACCTGTTCCTTCACTGTTGTCTTCCTCCTGATGTGACTGTGTAGTAGCTTTGGTTCGGTCTTGGCTTTATTAGCTATATCATTTTCATACCTTTTCTCAGCTGCTCTTCTCACACTAACATACTCGTTCCTGGTTCTCTGGTATCTCTCTCTACTTTCTGGTGTTCTGTTATTACGGAAGTTCCTCCATGCCCTTTTGTTCAGCTCCTTTGCTTTCATACATTCCCTATTAAACCACGGATTCTTCCTTTGCTTCTCTGTTTTTTCCTGTTGGGCTGGGACAAACCTGCTTACAGCCTCCTGACATTTTTGGGTGACATAGTCCATCATGTCTTGTACGGACTTGGTTCCGAGTTCTGTGTCCCAATGTATATCCCATAGGAATTTATTCATCTCCTCATAGTTTCCCTTTCGGTACGCCAGCCCTTTGTTTCCCAGTTCTTTTTTGGGGGTGATAATTCCTAGCTCAACCAGGTACTCAAAGCTCAATACACTATGATCACTCATTCCCAAGGGGGCTTCCAACTTAACTTCCCTTATATCCGACTCATTTAGGGTAAATATCAGATCAAGCAAGGCTGGTTCATCCCCTCCTCTCATTCTTGTCGGTCCCTTGACGTGTTGACTTAGAAAGTTTCTTGTTGCCACATCCAGCAGCTTAGCTCTCCATGTGTCTGGGCCTCCATGTGGGTCTCTGTTCCCCCAATCTATCTTTCCATGGTTGAAGTCTCCCATGATTAGTAGCCTGGATCCGTTCCTGCTAGCCACAGAAGCTGCTCTCTCTATTATATTGATGGTGGCCAAGTTGTTTCTATCATATTCCTGTCTGGGTCTTCTGTCATTCGGTGGGGGGTTATATATGACTACTACTATAATTTTCTGTCCTCCAGTTGCTATGGTGCCTGATATGTAGTCACTGAAACCTTCACAGTTCTGAATTACCATCTCTTCGAAACTCCAACCTTCTCTTAGTAGCAAAGCTACACCACCTCCTCCTCTCCCTTCTCTCTCTTTCCTCACTACATAGTAGCCCTGTGGAAACACTGCGTTTGTTATGGTGTTTGTTAGCTTTGTTTCTGTGAGTGCTATTATGTCTGGGTTTTCTTCTAGTGCCCATTCTCCGAGTTCACTTGTTTTATTTGTAATCCCATCTATGTTAGTGTACATTGCCTTGAAGCTCACTTTCTTCAGTTCATTTTCTTGTCCCTTTCTTGGCGAGCATTCTGCTGGTGTGGGAAGCTTTTCCGTGGGTGAGAAGATCTGTGAGGTGGTTTGCAGGGTCTCAGAGGAGTTTGGGGTGAGGGGTGGGGGTTTCAGGGAAGGGGGGACAGGTAGGGTGTGGGTTAAGGAGATAGGGGGGACATGGAGGATACGGGGTGAGGGGGGAGGAGGGATAGGGAGGGTATGGGATGAAGGGGGAGGGGGGACAGGGGGGAAAGGTGGGAGGGGGGATGGGAATGGGGAAGGGGTGACAGGGTAAGAATGGGGTGGGGGGGGAGGGGGTTGGGTGGGGGCAGGTAGGGTGAGGGGAAGGGAGGGTTTCTATGCAGAGGGGGGTGGTGGTGTTGCCCTCCCCTCTGGTGTTGCTGGGATGCTGGTTTTGGGTTCGCCTCTTGTCTCTAGGACTGTTGTGTTGGGGGCTGTGATTTCCTGGTTTGCTCCTCTCTCCCTGCGCTTCCTCCTTGCCTCTGCTGCCCTGGCTCTCTCCTCCTTCGTCCTGTCCCTCTGCAGGAATACTTTCTTGTATCCCTCCACATGCTGCAGTCGACTCTTCCTTTCGAGAATATCCTCCTTCGTGGTTTCGTTTGTAAACACCACCTTTACAAGTCGGTTTCTGTCCTTGTTGTACCAGCCCAACCTGAAAACCTTCTCAATGTTTCTTTCAGCCCCTTCCATCTGTAACCCCTTCAGTAGCCCCTGTACTGCCTCTCTATCCTTGCTATTCCATTCTTGCCTGTTGGATCCTTCCTGTTCTTTGATGCCAACAACTACCACTGATCTTTTTCTCTCCAGCATCTGAGTGGTGCACCTTGCTGCTTCCTGTGAGGTGGCTGCTTGCATGGCTACCTCCCTCACTGTGTCCATAGCTTCTGAGCTCTTTTTCAGTATGTCCGCAAATGTTTCAGTTATGGAGGCATTACCTTCCAATGTAACATTCCCACCTTCCCTTTGGATGATAGTCTGATGTTCGGTCTCTTTATTTTTCTCTGTGAGGTATTTGATCTCCTCCCTTGCTGATGTCAGCTCACTTTGCAGGTTGTTAATTGTAATCCTCATTTCCTGCATCTCCTTCCTGAATTCCTCCAGAACTTGGGTTAACATGTCCTTCGTATGGTCACTCTGGCTGTTCCCTGTGTCCCTGTTGCGTCCACCTGCCATTTTGCCCCTGTCAAGAGAGAGAGAGCAAGAGAGAGAGAGAGAGAGAGAGAGAGAGAGAGAGAGAGAGAGAGAGAGAGAGAGAGAGAGAGAGAGAGAGAGAGCAAGAATAGTCCTAGTGTGAGAGTGGGGGTGGGGGGGAGTGTTTTGGAGAGTGGGAGTGGTGGGGGGGGGGAGTGTGTTGGGAGAGTGAGATGGGGGGGTTAATAGGTGGGTGAGGTGTAGTCTTCAGATTACGGCGGGGGGGGGGGGGGGAGGATTAGCGGCTTATCTGGGTTCCCAGTGAGCTCACAGTTGCTGTCCCTGTTACCTGTCTACCACGATTGTATTATTACGATTGTATTATTGAATGGAATGCAATAGTGTCTATGATATGATATTATATAAACCTTGCACACTGTTGGAGACTTATGAGAGACACTTACCAGCCAGCCCCCCACAAGCACTCTAGGTGAATACACGGCGTGACGTCGGTAATCCTGTGAGGTCTTCAGGTCTCCACGTGGGTCCCGGCTGATGCGACTGATGCTGCCTCAACCAGGTATCAACTTCAAGAAGTCGATCTTCACTAGCTATCTTCTCTAAATTCACTAAGATAATTCACCACGAGATGTGATCAATGTGCTGCATTACAATGTCACTGTTCAATTTACACTGTCCCGATTCTCACTGCACAGTACACCCGCTCCCTTGACCCTTGGATCATTTCCTTAACTAAACTTATTCGCCATTCAAGAGAAAATGGCCATGTTCATCATGTTTTGTCCTTTTGTTTTTTTTACACTAAAAAAACACTTTTCTGAACTGAAAATAGTCACTCTCATCAATGTTTTCTTATCCCTTCGTAAGTAAAATAACACTTCTCTTAGCTGAATATTCTGTCCTTAACTAAAATTATTCTTCCCCTAAATAAAAATAGTAAAAATGTAACTTCATTACCACTTTTATAACTAACAGTATACTTTTTTGAGTAGTAAGAAAAATTGGTCACATCCCATCTTCTTTCACTACTTTCGTAATTAACAGCATCCTTGGAGTAAGAAATATAGTCAAAGGCAACACTCAGAGACAACAAAAATACTCTTCGAGACGTCAGTGTCACAATCAAGAGACATCAACTAACACCGTGTTAACATGTAAAAAAAGCTACTCGCATCCTCAAAGTTATTCTCAGAGTCATCAAAGTTGTTCTCTAGGACATCAAAGTTATACCAGTCATCAAAATGTATTCTCATGTCCTCAAAGTTAATCACTATGTCATCAAAATTATTCTCAGTCATCAAAGTTGTTCTGTAAGACATAAAAGTTATTCTCAGTAATACAAATGTAATCTCTAACTCACCTTCGTTCATCAAAGTTGTTCTCTAAGACATTTTCAGGCATAATATCTCTCCAAAATGTAACTAGTTCAGCTTTCATATCAAACATAAACTTCTTTAAAATATATATCTAACCTAACCTTTTCTACCCTATTCCACCCCTCCCCTAACCCAACCCAGCCTAACCTAACCTATCCTAACTTAACCTAACCTAGCTTAACCTAAAATAACTTAACCTAAAATAACGTAACTGCATAACCTAACGTATCCTAACTAAACGTATCAAACCTAACTAAACGTATCAAACCTAACTTAACCTAACCTAACTTAACTTTCTTAACCTAACATAACTTTCATAACCTACCCTTCTAACTTGATGTATCTTACCTAACCTAACCTAACCAAACTTAACCTAACCTAACTTACTGCATACCTAACCTAACTTAACTTACATAACCTAACCTAACCTACTAACCAACCAAACCCAACCCAACATAACTTAACCTAACCTTACATAACCTATCTAAGCTTGCTTAACCTAACCTATCCTAACTTAATAACTAACCAACCTATCCTAACTAACCCTAACCTACTCTAACTTAACTAACCTAACCTAACCTATCAGAGCTTATGTATCTTACCTAACCTATCCTAACTTAACGTAAATTACCTAACTTAACGTAAATTACCTAACTTAACCTAACTTAACTTAATCTAACCTAACTTAACTTGCATAACCTAACATATCCTACTAACTAACTAACCTAACCCAGCCCATCTAAGCTTATCTAACCTAACCTAACATAACTTGCCTATCCTAACTTAACTTACCTAACCTAATCTAACTTAACCTAACTTATCTGGCATAACCTAACTAACTGACATAAATTAACTAACCTAACTTACCCAAACTGACATGACCTACTTACAACCACACTAACTTACATAAATATTCCTGCTTATCTTTTGTGTTTCGTCAACAGTGTCTCATAATCATGTATTTTCGTTCAAGGGTTCATTTCTCACTGCTTATGCATTTCAAGGGTTATTTGTTAAATATTGGTATTTTACCATTTAAGGGATATTTGTTAGATATGGCAGTTTATACAGTTTGTAATCTTTTTACTTAAAATTCCTTAAGTTGCTCAATAAGTTTGCATTTATTATGTTTGTAATAATCATTCTTATTGTTCCCTTTTAACCTAACCTCTTGTGATCATAGTGTATTTATTATGTTTATATAATTTGTTCTTATTCTGTGACTTTTAACCTAACTTTTCAGATGTAGTTTATTGTGTTGACATATTTTGTTGAATATATTGTCCTTATCCTAACCTTACAGATATAGTTTTGTTTCTTCCTTTTATATACATTACTCAAACCCACCTTGGGTTAGGATAGGTTAGGTTAGGTAAGATCAGTTAGGTTAGGTTTGGATAAGTTACAATTCATGTAAGTTAGGTTAGGATAAGTTATATTAGTTTAGGGTTAGTTAGGTTAGGTTAGGGTAAGTTTGATAGCGTAAGTTACCATCAATTAGGGGAGAATAGAATAGAATAGAATAGATTAGGTTCGGTAACAAACTCTTTAACGGAAGTGCAAGTGTGATATGAAAAGCTAAACTAGTTACATTTTTGAGAGAAGTTTTATCCCTGAAGATGTCTTAAAGAACAACATTAATGTCTTAGAGAACAACATTGATGTCTTAGAGAACAACATTAATATCTTAGAGAACAAAATTGATGTCTTAGAGAACATCTTTAGATGTCTTAGAGAACAACTTTGATGAACGAAGGTGAGTTGGAGATTACCTTTAATGATTTGAGAATAATTTTGATGAACGAGATAACTTACAGAACGACTTTGGTGACTGAGATTAGCTTTGCTGACTTAGAGATTAACTTTTGAGGACATGAGAATACCTTTGATGATTCTGAGAATAACTCTGATGTCTTAGAGAACCACTTTTGTTGACTTTGAGAATAACTTAATGCACGAAAATGAGTTAGAGATTATCTTTGATGACTCTGAGAATGACTTTTGATAACTCTGAGAATACTTTGATGACCGAGGATAACTTTGATGATTGAGATTAACTTAATTTGGCTCTGAGAATACATTTGATGTCTTAGAATACCTTTGATGAACGATCTTAGAATAACTTTGATGAACGATCTTAGAATAACTTTGATGAACGATCTTAGAATAACTTTGATGAACGATCTTAGAATAACTTTGATGAACGATCTTAGAATAACTTTGATGAACGATCTTAGAATAACTTTGATGAACGAAGGTGACCTTGATAATAATTTTGATGCCTGAGAATAGCTACTGATGGCTTAGAGATTAACTTTTGACCGCTCTGAGAATAACTTTTGATAACTCTGAGAATAAGTTTTGATAACTCTGAGAATAACTTTTGATGTCTTAGAGAATAACTTTTGAAGACATAAGTAGTACTTTGACGTCTTATGATGTGTTATTGCTGTCTTTGATTATGTTATTGGTGTCTTTGGGTGTGTCTTTAATGTATCGAAGAGTAACTTTGGTTGTCTTGGACTCTGTTATTGATGTCTCGAAGAGTGTTCTTGATGTCTCGAAGAGTGTTCTTGATGTCTTGAAGAGTGTCCTTGATGTCTTGAAGAGTGTCCTTTATAATTTGAAGAAGGTCTTTGACTATTTCTTACTCCACGAAGTATACTGTTAGTTACGAGAGCGCTGAAAGAATTTACATTTTGACTCTTATTGTACTCTAAGAAGTATGCTGTTAGTTAAGAAAGTATTGAACGAAGCTACACTTGACATGAAAAGATGATTAAATTGACTATTTTTTAGTTGATTGACGATGGATAAAGTTAGTTATGAACAGTGTTTGAAAGTTTCCTTTGACTATTTAGCTAAGAGTAAAAGGTTTATTTTAGTTAAGGATTGTATTGAACGAGGTTACTCCTGACTATTTTTTAGTTGAATGACGATATTTAAATAAAATTAAGAATATGACTATTCTAAGTTGATTGGAGAATACTTTTTATTTCCCTTGACTATTTTTTTAGTTGATTGGCGAATTATTTTAGTTAAGGAACGTTAAGAAATGAATGTCTTGGTACATATGATTTTAATAACATGTAAGAGAATGAACACAGTGAACATATGGAGAACAAGATAAAGAACATAGAATGTAAAAAAAGCTGATGAACACAGTGAACATGGAGAATATGGTAAAGAACACAGGGAACATGGAAGAGAAAGCGAAGAACACAATGAACATGGAAGAGAAAGCGAAGAACACAGTAAACTTGCGGGAATATGAGCTTACAGAGAACATGAAAACATGATAAAGACATAGGAAAATATAATTAGAATGTGCAGAGAACATTATGAGACTATGACAGAGATCAGAAGAAAATGGAGAAAGTGGTGAAAAATATGAACTGAACATGCTGCGAATATTTGTTGAACATGGAGTGAACATAGATGAGAATGTGATGAACATAGTAAATAGAGAAAATATACAATTACAGTAAGATTATTGAAGGTTTGGATAAGATGGGAATAGAGGGAATGAGGGGGGAGTAGGGGGGAGGGCGAGATGAAGGGGAGTTGGGGGAGTTAAGGGATGGGAAGGTCAGGGGGAGGGGGAAGGTTAAGGGAGTGGGAAGGTCAGGGGGAGGGGGAAGGTACTGGTATGGAAGTTCAGGGTGAGGGGGTAAGGTAAGGATGGGAAGGTAAGGGGGATGGTAAGGGGAGAGAATATAAGGGAGGGAAAAGGTAAGGGGGGAGAAGGAATGGGAGGGAATAGATAAGGTGTGATTTCTGACCGTGTGATTATTGCATAGTTGAGCAAACACAAGGTACTGAAGGTAAGGTGCGATATGACCGTGTGACTTTAATTACTGTGTGAACATTAGCTCGTTACTGATTATTTACAAAGCTGAGTACAAAAAGAACAGGACGTTTACTTTTGATAGACTGGAGAGCATCTTGATCTGAACTAATTTGATGAACTAAGTGGAGGACCTGAGCTGAAACTGGGTAATTTACTTGTTGATTTATTCTACAAGGTCTGAAATGTAGCGATCTTAAATCTTGGGAAATTTGGGTTGATATAGTGAATTTACAAGAGTGAACTAAGGAAGGTGAGAAATGCTGAAACTCAGTAATTGTCTAGGCCTTATTTACTGCATCTGAAATAGCTTTTTTTAAATTTTAAGGAATTTGGTTAGATACTAAAGAAGATACGAGAGGGAACTAAGGTGGGGAACAAGAACTGGAGCTCGGTAAATTGTTTGGAT
>WNGS01063848.1:21566-32104 GCA_020271785.1 Procambarus virginalis
CCTCCACAACTCTGGCCAACATGGAGACCAATGACCTCCACAACCCTGGCCAACATGGAGACCAATGACCCCCACAACCCTGGCCAACATGGAGACCAATGACCCCCACAACCCTGGCCAACATGGAGACCAATGACCTCCACAACCCAGGCCAACATGGAGACCAATGACCTCCACAACTCTGGCCAACATGGAGACCAATGACCTCCACAACCCTGGCCAACAGGGAGACCAATGACCTCCACAACCCTGGCCAACAGGGAGACCAATGACCTCCACAACCCAGGCCAACATGGAGACCAATGACCTCCACAACCCTGGCCAACATGGAGACCAATGACCCCCACAACCCTGGCCAACATGGAGACCAATGACCTCCACAACCCAGGCCAACATGGATTTAGAGCGGGAAGGTCATGCCTCTCACAGCTACTTGACCGCTACGACAAAATCACTGAGGCATTAGAAGAAAAACAGAACGCAGATGTGGTATACACGGACTTCGCAAAGGCACTCGATAAATGTGACCATGGCGTGATAGCACACAAAATGAGGTCAGAAGAAATATCACGTAGATTATGGCGATAGATATTCAGTTTTCTGCTAAAGAGAACGCAAAGTCAGCCAAATAAAATAGAGTCCAAGAACAGTGAAAAGCTCTGTACCTCAAGGCACAGTCCTTTCGTCACTGCATTTCCTTATTCTCCTACATATATAGACAAAAATACAACTCACAGTTGAGTGTCATCTATTGCAAATGCCTGTAAAATCAGCAAGAAATTTACTTCTTTAAAAGACATTGAAAAACTACAAGCCGATTTAAATAAAGCTTTCGACTGGGCACCAGAAAATAACATGATATTTTAACATTTTTAACATGATGTTATAACATGATTTTAAATTCCAGATACTATTATTTACGATAAAAATAACGACCTTAAATATAATACAGGGTACAAAACACAATCAAATCTGCCCATAGTAGGAAAGCAGCATGTCAAGGATTTGGGAATAATGATGTCCGACGACCTAACGTTTAGGGAGCATAACCAAGCAAATATTGCGTCAGCCAGAAAAATGATTGGATGGATTACGAGAACTTTCAAATCCAGAGATCCAATCACAATGGTTGTACTCTTCAAATCACTGGTGCTGTTGAGTACTGCCATAGGCACAATCAGAGAACACTGAACATCAGAGGTCCGGCTGTTCAACACCCTAACAGCAAGTATAAGAAATATTGCCGGAACAAAGGTGGATATCTTTAAGTAAAAACAGGATAGTTTTCAGCAAGAAGTGCCGGACCAACCAGGCTGTAGTGGATATGAGGGCCTGCGGGCCGCTCCAAGCAACAGCCTGTTGGACCAAGCTCTCACAAGTAAAGCCTGGCCTCGGGCCGTGCAGTGAGAAGAACTCCCAGAACCTTATCCAGGTATAATCCATGTAATCATTCAAAACAATCCAGTCAGTCAATCCACACTATCACAAATAATCCATCAATCATCCCAAACAATCCTACACGACCTGGAAACAATCCTACACGCCAACAATCCTCCTCCAGAGCCTGACAATACTTTGGAGACAAGAGAAGCTTATACGAGCCTAGTCTTCTCTATCCAATTACACAGCATCAGAACCTCTCCTTAACGATGTAAGTTGGCTAGTCTGTAGGTTGTATGTGTATGTTGTATGGGTCATGTCTCTGGTGCTCTATGAGGCACGGGTCTGTTCTCTGGTGCTCTATGATGTCCCAATTAACACTCACACCGGAGAGACACACATAAACAGGATAACATCAGCCCATATGGGACGCTGACTAACATAAGAACATCGTTTACAAGCCTGAAAGGACTCCTTCAAGGCAATCTACACAACATTTGTGAGACCAACGCTGGAATATGCAGCACGGCATGGAATCCACACCTTGAGAAGCATAAAGCTAAAATTAAAAAAAAAAGTACAACATTGCAACAAGACTGGTGCCGGAGCTAACAGTTTTAAGCTACTGGGACGGCTAATCTCTCGACCCTAGAAGACAGAAGGAACAGAGGGATATGACCACGACATACAAGATAAATGAGGAATACAGTGGACAATGATAGCGTCTTGAAACTGAGAGAACGTAGGACAAGAAGACGCAGGTGGGAACGGGTGGAATGTATGGAAGGAGAAGTCGTGGAAGCCACCTCCAGCCACAACCTGAAGGCCAGGTCGACCAAGAACTTGACGGTCATAATAGTTAAGTTGTACAGCTACAGTACAAGAGGGCTGGTGGGCCGGGCACCGGGAGCTACACCTCACTACCTCGTAGTCACTGATATGTAAGTACAATATTAACCCTATGGTAAAATAGATACTTTATGGTAAAGTAGATTACTTTATGGTAAAATAGTTACTGTATGGTAAATAGATTACTTTATGTAAAATAGATCTTTATGGTAAAATAGATTACTGTATGGTAAAATAGATACTTTATGGTAAAATACATTATGCCATGGTACAATATATTACCCCTATAGTGCAATACATTACCTGCAAATATATGATTCAATACTATAGTGAGATAATTATGTGTGGTGGTGGTGAGCTGCCTGCAAGTGGGTGGAGGTTCTGCTCACACTGGGGTAAACGGATCAAAGAAAGTTATAAGATCAAGAATAAGGAGGTTCTTGAGAGTTAATGAGGAAAATTGTGAGGAGGAGGAGTTAGAACTAGATGTGCCTCCTTCCAGACGAAGCGGGAAATCCCAAGAAATCCAAGGTGCTCGTGACCTAAAATGAGCAAGAGGAAGCGGCGTGGACCAATCAGCATCTTGCAAGATGGTGACGTCAATGGAGAAGACGGTGAGCTGGACAGTTCACTCCCGACCACGAGAGGTGACGCACGTCCGGTGCGAGCCAAGATTAGTTCAGGCGAGAGTCTCAGGAGGACTGCGGTCCAAAACCTGCCTCGTTTGTTGACAGATTGGCCGGAATGATCTGGAAGGTGAGCTGAGGACGTGACACATTCTGAGGACCAGGAGCTATACCCACTAAGGCGGTCAGTTGTCACCAAGACCGGCGGTTCTTCACTTGTCAAATTCACACTTTAAAAAAACTCAGAAGGAAAAAAGATAAATAGAAGCCAAAGAAGAGACTCAGTTGTCGTCAAGTGTGAGCCACCATCAGCCAGGGGACAGGAACTGGAGCCCAACCACTTGGGCTGGACGGTAGAGTGACAGCCTCGCTTCATGCAGGTCGGCGTTCAATCCCCGACCGTCCAAGTGGTTGGGCACCATTCCTTTCCCCGTCCCATCCAGAGTTAAGGAGTGTCTGAGAGACGTGAACAAACACAGTGAATACTGAGCTAAATAAAGTCCATCTCTGGCTCACTGCCAACAAACTCACCCTCAACATTGACAAAACTTTCTATATTTTGTTTTGCAATAAATCCTCAAATCAAATAAATCTCAGGATAAATAATACCCAAATTTGTAACAAAGTAGATGGCAAGTTCCTTGGCGTTCTCATTGATCACAAGCTGAATTTCCATGGACACATTCTAAATATATAAAAAAAACTTTCAAAAACTGTTGGCATTCTTTCTAAGATCAGATATATGTACCCCGACCTGCCTGGTGACACTCTATTACTCCCTCATCTATCCTTATCTCAACTATGGTATTTGTGCTTGGGGTTCTACTACCCAAAATCATTTACGTCCTCTAATTACTCAACACAAAGCTGCTATTAAGACAATATCTAACTCTGGCCTCAGACATCACACGGCACCCTTACTCAAATCTCTGAATATGTTAGATATTAGTCACTGCACATCCTCTCATGTGTATTATATATATATATATATATATATAATATATATATATATATATATATATATATATATATATATATATATATATATATATATATATATATAACTGAAAACTCACACCCCAGAAGTGACTCGAACCCATACTGCCAGGAGCAACGCAACTGGTATGTACAGGGACGCCTTACAGCACACCACACAGATGTACAGCACACCCGTTGGACCACCAACACACCAGGAGGACCACCAACACACCAGGAGGACCACCAACACACCAGGAGGACCACCAACACACCTGTAGGACCACCAACACACCAGGAGGACCACCAGCACACCAGTAGGACCACCAACACACCAGTAGGACCACCAACACACCTGTAGGACCACCAACACACCAGGAGGACCACCAGCACACCAGGAGGACCACCAACACACCTGTAGGACCACCAACACACCTGTAGGACCACCAACACACCTGTAGGACCACCAACACACCTGTAGGACCACCAACACACCTGTAGGACCACCAACACACCTGTAGGACCACCAACACACCAGGAGGACCACCAACACACCAGGAGGACCACCAACACACCAGTAGGACCACCAACACACCAGGAGGACCACCAACACACCAGGAGGACCACCAGCACACCAGTAGGACCACCAACACACCTGTAGGACCACCAACACACCAGGAGGACCACCACACACCAGGAGGACCACCAACACACCAGGAGGACCACCAGCACACCAGGAGGACCACCAACACACCAGGAGGACCACCAACACACCTGTAGGACCACCAACACACCAGGAGGACCACCAACACACCAGGAGGACCACCACACACCAGTAGGACCACCAGCACACCAGGAGGACCACCAACACACCAGGAGGACCACCAGCACACCAGGAGGACCACCAACACACCTGTAGGACCACCAACACACCTGTAGGACCACCAACACACCTGTAGGACCACCACACACCAGGAGGACCACCAGCACACCAGGAGGACCACCAACACCCTAGGACCACCAACACACCTGTAGGACCACCAACACACCTGTAGGACCACCAACACACCTGTAGGACCACCAACACACCTGTAGGACCACCAACACACCTGTAGGACCACCAACACACCTGTAGGACCACCAACACACCTGTAGGACCACCAACACACCAGGAGGACCACCAGCACACCAGGAGGACCACCAACACACCTGTAGGACCACCAACACACCTGTAGGACCACCAACACACCTGTAGGACCACCAACACACCTGTAGGACCACCAACACACCTGTAGGACCACCAACACACCTGTAGGACCACCAACACACCAGGAAAACCACCAACACACCAGGAGGACCACCAGCACACCTGTAGGACCACCAACACACCAGGAGGACCACCAACACACCAGGAGGACCACCAACACACCAGGAGGACCACCAGCACACCAGGAGGACCACCAACACACCAGTAGGACCACCAACACACCAGGAGGACCACCAGCACACCAGGAGGACCACCAGCACACCTGTAGGACCACCAACACACCAGGAGGACCACCAACACACCAGGAGGACCACCAGCACACCAGTAGGACCACCAACACACCAGGAGGACCACCAGCACACCTGTAGGACCACCAACACACCAGGAGGACCACCAGCACACCTGTAGGACCACCAACACACCAGGAGGACCACCAACACACCAGGAGGACCACCAACACACCAGGAGGACCACCAGCACACCAGGAGGACCACCAACACACCAGTAGGACCACCAACACACCAGTAGGACCACCAACACACCAGGAGGACGACCAGCACACCAGGAGGACCACCAACACACCAGTAGGACCACCAACACACCAGGAGGACCACCAACACACCAGGAGGACCACCAACACACCAGGAGGACCACCAACACACCAGGAGGACCACCAACACACCAGGAGGACCACCAACACACCAGTAGGACCACCAACACACCAGTAGGACCACCAACACACCAGTAGGACCACCAACACACCAGGAGGACCACCAACACACCAGTAGGACCACCAACACACCAGTAGGACCACCAACACACCAGGAGGACCACCAACACACCAGGAGGACCACCAGCACACCAGGAGGACCACCAACACACCAGTAGGACCACCAACACACCAGTAGGACCACCAACACACCAGTAGGACCACCAACACACCAGGAGGACCACCAGCACACCAGGAGGACCACCAACACACCTGTAGGACCACCAACACACCAGGAGGACCACCAACACACCTGTAGGACCACCAGCACACCAGGAGGACCACCAACACACCAGGAGGACCACCAGCACACCAGGAGGACCACCAGCACACCTGTAGGACCACCAACACACCAGGAGGACCACCAGCACACCAGGAGGACCACCAACACACCAGGAGGACCACCAGCACACCAGGAGGACCACCAGCACACCTGTAGGACCACCAACACACCAGGAGGACCACCAGCACACCTGTAGGACCACCAACACACCAGGAGGACCACCAGCACACCAGGAGGACCACCAGCACACCTGTAGGACCACCAACACACCAGGAGGACCACCACACCAGTAGGACCACCAACACACCAGGAGGACCACCAACACACCAGGAGGACCACCAGCACACCAGGAGGACCACCAGCACACCAGGAGGACCACCAACACACCAGGAGGACCACCAGCACACCGGTAGGACCACCAACACACCAGGAGGACCACCAACACACCAGGAGGACCACCAACACACCAGGAGGACCACCAACACACCAGTAGGACCACCAGCACACCAGGAGGACCACCAACACACCTGTAGGACCACCAGCACACCAGGAGGACCACCAACACACCAGTAGGACCACCAACACACCAGGAGGACCACCAACACACCTGTAGGACCACCAACACACCAGTAGGACCACCAGCACACCTGTAGGACCACCAACACACCAGGAGGACCACCAACACACCAGGAGGACCACCAGCACACCAGGAGGACCACCAACACACCAGGAGGACCACCAGCACACCAGGAGGACCACCAACACACCAGGAGGACCACCAGCACACCTGTAGGACCACCAACACACCAGGAGGACCACCAACACACCAGGAGGACCACCAGCACACCAGGAGGACCACCAACACACCAGTAGGACCACCAACACACCAGGAGGACCACCAACACACCAGGAGGACCACCAACACACCAGGAGGACCACCAACACACCAGTAGGACCACCAACACACCAGGAGGACCACCAACACACCAGGAGGACCACCAGCACACCAGGAGGACCACCAACACACCAGGAGGACCACCAACACACCAGGAGGACCACCAGCACACCAGGAGGACCACCAGCACACCAGTAGGACCACCAGCACACCAGGAGGACCACCAACACACCAGGAGGACCACCAGCACACCAGGAGGACCACCAACACACCAGGAGGACCACCAGCACACCAGGAGGACCACCAGCACACCAGGAGGACCACCAACACACCTGTAGGACCACCAGCACACCAGGAGGACCACCAACACACCTGTAGGACCACCAGCACACCAGGAGGACCACCAACACACCTGTAGGACCACCAGCACACCAGGAGGACCACCAGCACACCTGTAGGACCACTAACACACCAGTAGGACCACCAACACACCAGGAGGACCACCAGCACACCAGGAGGACCACCAGCACACCTGTAGGACCACCAACACACCTGTAGGACCACCAGCACACCAGGAGGACCACCAACACACCAGGAGGACCACCAACACACCAGGAGGACCACCAACACACCAGGAGGACCACCAGCACACCAGGAGGGGGGAGAGCTGCCCCAGCAAGGCTCTTACTCCCCCTACAAGCGTCCTCCGTCGCCACCATGACTGTTGTCGTCAATAATATAATGATGGAGCCAGGTAGTGGTGCTGGACCCGGAGCGTCGTCCCCTCTTGTACAGAGTGGTGTTGTACACCTGCCCGCTCTCCCTTCTCCTTCTCCACCTCTCACCTCTCCTCTCATATTATATATATATATATATATATATATATATATATATATATATATATATATATATATACATATATATATATATATATATATATAATACACAAATCAACACAAATTTGTAAAGTATGTGTACTCATCTAGTTGTGCTTGCGGGGGTTGAGCTCAGGCTCTTTGGTCCCGCCTCTCAACTGTCAATCAACAGGTGTACAGATCCCTGAGCCTACTGGGCTCTATCATATCTACACTTGAAACTGTGTATGGAGTCAGCCTCCACCACATCACTGCCTAATGCATTCCATTTGTCAACCACTCTGACACTAAAAAGTTCTTTCTAATATCTCTGTGGTTCATTTGGGCACTCAGTTTCCACCTGTGTCCCCTAGTGCGTGTGCCCCTTGTGTTAAACAGCCTGTCTTTATCAACCCTGTCGATTCCCCTGAGAATCTTGAAAGTGGTGATCATGTCCCCCCTAACTCTTCTGTCTTCCAACGAAGTGAGGTTCAATTCCCGTAGTCTCTCCTCGTAGCTCATACCTCTCAGCTCGGGTACTAGTCTGGTGGCAAACCTTTGAACCTTCTCCAGTTTAGTTTTATGCTTGACTAGATATGGACTCCATGCTGGAGCCGCATACTCCAGGATTGGTCTGACATATGTGGTATATAATGTTCTGAAAGATTCCTTACACAAGTTTCTAAAGGCCGTTCTTATGTTCCAACCTGGCATATGCTGCTGATGTTATCCTCTTGATATGAGCTTCAGGGGACAGGTCTGGCGTGATATCAACCCCCAGGTCTTTCTCTCTCTCTGACTCTTGAAGTATTTCATCTCCCAAGTGATACCTTGTATCTGGTCTCCTGCTTCCTACCCCTATCTTCATTACATTACATTTGCTTGGGTTAAACTCTAACAGTCATTTGTTCGACCATTCCTGCAGCTTGTCCAGGTCTTCTTGAAGCCTCAAACTGTCCTCTCTGTCTTAATCCTTCTCATAATTTTGGCGTCGTCAGCAAACATTGAGAGGAATAGTCTATACCCTCTGGGAGATCATTTACGTATATCAGGAAAGGATAGGTCCAAGCACAGAGCCCTGTGGGACTCCACTGGTGACTTCACGCCATTCTGAGATCCCCCTCACTGTAACTCTCTGCTTCCTATTGCTTAGGTACTCCCTTATCCACTGGAGCGCCCTAAGTTACTCCTGCCTGTTTCTCCAGCTTGTGCATCAACCTTTTATGGGGTACTGTGTCAAAGGCTTCCGACAGTCCAAAAAAATGCAGTCCGCCAATCCTTCTCTTTCTTGCTTAATCTTTGTCACCTGATCGTAGAATTCTATCAAGCCTGTAAGGCAAGATTTACCTCCCTGAAGCCATGTTGCTGGGTTGTCACGAAGTCTCTTCTCTCCAGATGTGTTACTAGGTTTTTTCTCACAATCTTCTCCATCACCTTGCATGGTATACAAGTTAAGGACACTGGCTGTAGTTCAGTGCCTCTTGTCTGTCACCCTTTTTGTATATTGGTACTACATAGCAGTCTTCCATATTTCTGGTAGGTCTCCCGTTTCCAGTGACCTACTATACACTATGGAGAGTGGTAAGCAAAGTGCTCCTGCACACTCTTTCAATACCCATGGTGAGATTCCATCCGGCCCAACAGCTTTTCTCACATCCAGCTCCAATAGATGCTTCTTGACCTCATCTCTTGTAATTTCGAACCTTTCCAAGGTCACCTGGTTTGCTGCCACCTCTCCTAGCGCCGTGACTTCTCCCTGTTCTATTGTAAAGACCTCCTGGAACCTTTTGTTGAGTTCTCCACACCTCTTTCATTCTCTGTGTACCTGTCCTCGCCCTAACCCTAAGTTCACCCTAAGTATCATGTTCCTTCACTGTTGTCTTCCTCCTGATGTGACTGTGTAGTAGCTTGGTTCGGTCTTGGCTTATTAGCTATATCATTTTCATACCTTTTCTCAGCTGCTCTTCTCACACTGACATACTCGTTCTGGTTCTCTGGTATCTCTCTCTACTTTCTGGTTTTGTTATTACGGAAGTTCCTCCATGCCCTTTTGTTCAGCTCCTTTGCTTTCATACATTCCCTGTTAAACCACGGATATTCCTTTGCTTCTCTGTTTTTTCCTGTTGGGCAGGGCTTACAGCCTCCTGACATTTTAGGGTGACATAGTCCATCATGTCTTGTACGGACTTGGTTTCGAGTTCTGTGTCCCAATGTATATCCCATAGGAATTTATTCATCTCCTCATAGTTTCCCTTTCGGTACGCAGCCCTTTGGTTCCAGTTCTTTTTTGGGGGTGATAATTCCTAGCTCAACCAGGTACTCAAAGCTCAATACACTATGATCACTCATTCCCAAGGGGGCTTCCAACTTAACTTCCTTATATCCGACTCATTTAGGGTAAATATCAGATCAAGCAAGGCTGGTCATCCCCTCCTCTCATTCTTGTCGGTCCCTTGACGTGTTGACTTAGAAAGTTCTGTTGCCATATCCAGCAGCTTAGCTCTCCATGTATCTGGGCCTCCGTGTGGGTCTCTGTTCCCCAATCTATCTTCCATGGTTGAAGTCTCCCATGATTAGTAGCTGGATCCGTTCCTGCTAGCCACAGAAGCGGCTCTCTCTATTATATTGATGGTGGCAAGT
>WNGS01063848.1:33446-57247 GCA_020271785.1 Procambarus virginalis
TTCCAATTACCACATGGTGTTCCAAGCACTAATTGTATCTAGATCAATTTGAAGAACATTATAATCGTCTGTGTCTCCTGTCTTGCCCAGTATCTTAGCACCATCAGCAAAGCATCTTCATATAATTCTGTATTTCTTCTGGTTATGTAGACAAGTAAAAGATTTTTCTGACGTCTCTGTCACTCATTTGTGTCATTAGTTTCCGTCCATGAACCATCGTTCTGTTGTTCCTTGCGTTAAACAATGAGGCTTTGTCTACTTTGTCACTATTAGGCGAGTTTTTTAACTCAACCAGACAAAGTAAGAGTTGTTTAACTCTACCTCGGCGGACCTAACACACACACACACGACCATGTGTGTGTGTGTGTGTGTGTGTGTGTGTGTGTGTGTGTGTGTGTGTGTGTGTGTGTGTGTGTGTGTGTGTGTGGTGTGTGTGTGTACTCAACTATTTGTGTCTGCAGGATCGAGCATTGACTCTTTGATCCCGCCTTTCGAGCATCG
Organism: Procambarus virginalis; assembly: GCA_020271785.1. Taxonomy (NCBI): domain Eukaryota; kingdom Metazoa; phylum Arthropoda; class Malacostraca; order Decapoda; family Cambaridae; genus Procambarus; species Procambarus virginalis. The sequence continues at coordinate 33,948 of WNGS01063848.1, forward strand.
GTTGTTTACAGCAATGACTCCTGTCCTATTTCCCTATCAAACCTGGTTTTAAAATTATGAATAGTGTTTGCTTCCACAACCTGTTCCTTAAGTGCATTCCATTTTCCCACTACTTTCACGCTAAAGGAAACCTTCCTAACATCTCTGTTTCTGTTACTATTCCGTGCGAACATTTCGTCTATGTCCACTCTGTCAATCCCCCTGAGTACTTTTATATATTCCTATCATATCCCCCCCTCTCCCTTCTTTTTTTCTAATGTCGTAAGGCTCAGTTCCTTCAGGCGCTCTTCATACCCCATCCCTCGAAATTCTGGGACGAGTCTCGTTGCAAACCTCTGAACCTTTTCCAGTTTCCTTATGTGTTTCTTCAGGTGAGGACTCCGCGATGAGGCGGCATACTCTAAGACTGGTCTCACTTAGGCAGTGTAAAGTGCCCTAAATGCCATTACTCTCTGGCTCCTTCCTGTTAGGTAGTTCCTTACCCATGCTAGGGCCTTTCCGCTCACTCCTGCCTGCCCCTTAAGTTTGAACAACAGTCTCATGTGTGGTACTGTATCAAAGGCTTTTTGGCAGTCTAGAAATGTGCAGTCTTCCCAACCTTCTCTGTCCTGCCTTATCCTCGTTATTTTATCATAGAAATTGCAAAAGGTTTGTTAGGCATGATTTCCCTGTCTGTCCAGAACCCATGTTGGTGCTTGTTTACAACGTGTTGTTGTTGCTGTTGTGTGTGTGTGTGTGTGTGTGTGTGTGTGGTGTGTGTGTGTGTGTGTGTGTGTGTGTGTGTGTGTGCGCGCGTGCGTGCGTGTTCACACATTCATACAAGTGTATCATCAACCTCTGCCAAGCGTAACAAGCCCATGACCAACACACCACACACAATACAACACATTCACCACACACACAGCTCACAAAACCCATCATTCATCACAGTATACACCAAAAACTATACAAGTGCCACAAAAAACCTCATAGAGCACAATACACACACAAAAAAAACTCCTAATGACATAACTGAAACATTAATCATAACATTACCTCGGTCCACTGACCTCACCGGCACATATACGTATATACCGGTTATACATATACCGGTTTGATACGTGAAGATTACTGTATTGAATGGTACTAATGGTATGGGCATCAATGGGGGTATATATACCAGCGGTACCAACGGTATGGGCATCAATGGGGGTATATATACCAAGGGTACCAATGGTATGGCCATCAATGGGGGTATATATACCAAGGGTACCAATGGTATGGCCATCAATGGGGGTATATATACCAAGGGTACCAATGGTATGGCCATCAATGGGGGTATATATACCAAGGGTACCAATGGTATGGCCATCAATGGGGGTATATATACCAGCGGTACCAATGGTATGGCCATCAATGGGGGTATATATACCAGCGGTACCAATGGTATGGTACCAATGGTCCTGGAAATGTTCATGTCTGAATGTCGGAAAAATGAACACATTACCACCGAGTGAACAACGGTGGTCCCGCTGAACGGGTGAACAACCCTACACAGAGAATGGAGAGTGGGTGGAGTGGTGGCGGCGGGTGAGCGATTGATGGTCGACAGTTCAATTCCAGGGAAAGAGAGGGGGTTCGAACCCCACGGTAAGTGGGGTCAAGCCGCACTCTTTTACGGTGAGGGAGATGGCCAGTGTGGGGTGATGTGGCCAGGGCGGCCGCCGGTCTCCCTGCTGACCTATTGGGAGGGGGGGGGGGTGTTGTGGGTGTGTGTGTGTGTGTGTGTGTGTGTGTGTGTGTGTGTGTGTGAGAGAGAGAGAGAGAGAGAGAGAGAGAGAGAGAGAGAGAGAGAGAGAGAGAGAGAGAGAGAGAGAGAGAGAGAGAGAGACCAATGACCTCCACAACCCAGGCCAACATGGAGACCAATGACCTCCACAACCCAGGCCAACATGGAGACCAATGACCTCCACAATCCAGGCCAACATGGAGACCAATGACCTCCACAATCCAGGCCAACATGGATTTCGAGCGGGAAGATCATGCCTCTCACAGCTACTTGACCACTACGACAAAGTCACTGAGGCATTAAAAGAAAACAGAACGCAGATGTGGTATACACGGACTTCGCAAAGGCACTCGATAAATGTGACCATGGAGAGATAGCACACAAAATGAGGTCAGAAGAAATATCACGTAGATTATGGCGATAGATATTCAGTTTTCTGCTAAAGAGAACGCAAAGTCAGCCAAATAAAATAGAGTCCAAGAACAGTGAAAAGCTCTGTACCTCAAGGCACAGTCCTTTCGTCACTGCATTTCCTTATTCTCCTACATATATAGACAAAAATACAAGTCACAGTTGAGTGTCATCTATTGCAAATGCCTGTAAAATCAGCAAGAAATTTACTTCTTTAAAAGACATTGAAAAACTACAAGCCGATTTAAATAAAGCTTTCGACCGGGCACCAGAAAATAACATGATATTTTAACATTTTAACATGATGTTATAACATGATAAATTCCAGATACTTTTATTTACGGTAAAAATAACGACCTTAAATATAATACAGGGTACAAAACACAATCAAATCTGCCCATAGTAGGAAAGCAGCATGTCAAGGATTTGGGAATAATGATGTCCGACGACCTAACGTTTAGGGAGCATAACCAAGCAAATATTGCGTCAGCCAGAAAAATGATTGGATGGATTACGAGAACTTTCAAATCCAGAGATCCCATCACAATGGTTGTACTCTTCAAATCACTGGTGCTGTCCCGTCTTGAGTAATGCCATAGGCACAATCAGAGAACACTGAACATCAGAGGTCCACGGCTGTTCAACACCCTCCCAGCAAGTATAAGAAATATTGCCGGAACAAAGGTGGATATCTTTAAGTAAAAACAGGATAGTTTTCAGCAAGAAGTGCCGGACCAACCAGGCTGTAGTGGATATGAGGGCCTGCGGGCCGCTCCAAGCAACAGCCTGTTGGACCAAGCTCTCACAAGTAAAGCCGGGCCTCGGGCCGTGCAGTGAGAAGAACTCCCAGAACCTTATCCAGGTATAATCCATGTAATCATTCAAAACAATCCAGTCAGTCAATCCACACTATCACAAATAATCCATCAAACATCCCAAACAATCCTACACGACCTGGGAACAATCCTACACGCCAACAATCATCCTCCAGAGCTTGACAATACTTTGGAGACAAGAGAAGCTTATACGAGCCTAGTCTTCTCTATCCAATTACACAGCATCAGAAACTCTCCTTAACGATGTAGTTGGCTAGGCTGTATGTTGTATGTTGTATGTTGTATGGGTCATGTCTCTGGTGCTCTATGAGGCACGGGTCATGTCTCTAGTGCTCTATGGTGCACAGGTCATGTCTCTGGTGCTCTATGATGCATGGGTCATGTCTCTGGTGCTCTATGAGGCACAGGTCATGTCTCTGGTGCTCTATGAGGCACAGGTCGTGTCTCTGGTGCTCTATGATGTCCCAATTAACACTCACACCGGAGAGACACACATAAACAGGATAACATCAGCGCCATATGGGACGCCAACTAACATAAGAACATCGTTTACAAGCCTGAACCAGGACTCCTTCAAGGCAATCTACACAACATTTGTGAGACCAACGCTGGAATATGCAGCACCGGCATGGAATCCACACCTTGAGAAGCATAAAGCTAAAATTAAAAAAAAAAGTACAAAATTTGCAACAAGACTGGTGCCAGAGCTAACAGTTTTAAGCTACTGGGACGGCTAATCTCTCAACCCTAGAAGACAGAAGGAACAGAGGGATATGACCACGACATACAAGATAATGAGGGGAATACAGTGGACAATGATAGCGTCTTGAAACTGAGAGAACGTAGGACAAGAAGACGCAGGTGGGAACGGGTGGAATGTGCTGGAAGGAGAAGTCGTGGAAGCCACCTCCAGCCACAACCTGAAGGCCCGGGTCGACCAAGAACTTGACGGTCATAATAGTTAAGTTGTACAGTTACAGTACAAGAGGGCTGGTGGGCCGGGCACCGGGAGCTACACCTCACTCCGTCGTAGTCACTGATATGTAAGTACAATATTAACCCTATGGTAAAATACATTACTCGATGGTAAAATAGATTACTTTATGGTAAAATAGATTACTTTATGGTAAAATAGATTACTTTATGGTAAAATAGATTACTTTATGGTAAAATAGATTACTTTATGGTAAAATAGATTACTTTATGGTAAAATACATTATGCCATGGTACAATATATTACCCCTATAGTGCAATACATTACCTTGCAAATATATGATTCAATACTATAGTGAGATAATTATGTGTGGTGGTGGTGAGCTGCCTGCAAGTGGGTGGAGGTCTGCCACACTGGGGTAAACGGATCAAAGAAAGTTATAAGATCAAGAATAATGAGGTTCTTGAGAGTTAATGAGGAAATAATTGTGAGGAGGAGGAGTCAGAACTAGATGTGCCTCCTTCCAGACGAAGCGGGAAATCCCAAGAAATCCAAGATGCTCGTGAACCTAAAATGAGCAAGAGGAAGCGGCGTGGACCAATCAGCATCTTGCAAGATGGTGACGTCACGTGGAGAAGACGGTGAGCTGGACAGTTCACTCCCGACCACGAGAGGTGACGCACGTCCGGTGCCGAGCCAAGATTAGTTCAGGCCGAGAGTCTCAGGAGGACTGCGGTCAAAACCTGCCCTCGTTTGTTGACAGATTGGCCGGAATGATCTGGAAGGTGAGCTGACGACGCGACACATTCTGGGGACCAGGAGCTAGGCCCACTAACACGTCAGTTGTCACCAAGACCGGCGGTTCTTCACTTGTCAAATTCACGTTTCAAAAAAACTCAGAAGGAAAAGAAAGATAATAGAAGCCAAAGAGACTCAGTTATCGTCAAGTGTGAGCCACCATCAGCCAGGGAACAGGAACTGGAGCCCAACCACTTGGGCTGGACGGTTCAGTGACGGCCTCGCTTCTTGCAGGTCGGCGTTCAATCCCCGACCGTCCAAGTGGTTGGGCACCATTCCTTACGTCCCATCCAGAGTTAAGGAGTGTCTGAAGAGACGTGAACAAACACTGAGAATACTGAGCTAAATAAAGTCCACCTTTGGCTAACTGCCAACAAACTCACCCTCAACACTGACAACAAAACTTTCTATATTTTGTTTTGCAATAAATCCTCAAATCAAATAAATCTCAGGATAAATAATACCCAAATTTGTAACAAAGTAGATGGCAAGTTCCTTGGCGTTCTCATTGACCACAAGCTGAATTTCCAGGGACACATNGCTGACAGCTCCTTACCCAGTGGTGGCTGACAGCTCCTTACCCCAGTGATGGCTGACAGCTCCTTACCCAGTGATGGCTGACAGCTCCTTAGCCCAGTGATTGCTGACAGCTCCTTAGCCCAGTGATGGCTGACAGCTCCATACCCCAGTGATGGCTGACAGCTCCTTACCCCAGTGATGGCTGACAGCTCCTTACCCCAGTGGTGGCTGACAGCTCCTTACCCCAGTGATGGCTGACAGCTCCTTACCCCAGTGATGGCTGACAGCTCCATACCCCAGTGATGGCTGACAGCTCCTTACCCCAGTGATGGCTGACAGCTCCACACCAGTGATGGCTGACAGCTCCATACCCCAGTGATGGCAGACAGCTCCTTACCCCAGTGATGGCTGACAGCTCCCACCAGTGATGGCTGACAGCTCTACACCACAGTGATCGCTGACAGGATATCCATTTGGAAGTAACGTATGACCCTGAGACCTCTGCGTAACAATTCCAGCCTGTTCTCTCCACTGTTAAAAACCCAACTGTAGGTTACTAGAACCTATGAACCCACCCAACCCCCTAACCCATCGAGTCTGATGCTCAAAAACGTTAATAATACGGCGTTTTAATTGGTACTAACACGTCGAATATTTGATAGATTGAGGGATTCCGTAAAGTGTTCTCTCCGGGGCGCAGAGCCAGGTAGGTCGATATGGAGGAGAAGCTGTTACCCATGCAGCAGGGGCCCCCAACCCCTCTCCGCGATGATGAAATTTTCCAATGGAAAGGCAAACGCCAATACGTTGGGTTCCAGCGCCGTTGCAGAGCTGCCAGAGCGAGTTTGAAGTTCACTTAAAGTCCACTACGTCCCTCAACCGTAAAAGTCCGCGACGTTATTAGTTGAAAGGACAATTACCGCAGACCGACATTTCGAATCAAATCTCCACTTTTATGGGAAAAGAATGAACTTAACAACCCTGGTCGACACGGATTTAGAGCGGGAAGATCAACCACTGTGACAAAATCACACAGGCATTAGAAGACAAGCAAAATGCAGATGTTGTATACACAGACTTTGTAAAGGCGTTCCACACCTGTGACCATGGAGTGATAGACCATAACATGAGATCATTGGGACGATGGGGTAAAGAGGGACGATGGATTTCAACTTTCTGACAAACAGAATAGAGAGAGTGACGGTCAGTCAATCATGATCAAGTTCAGGTGCAGTGAAAAGCTCTGTACCCCAAGGCACAGTCCTGGCACCACTGCTCTGTACCCCAGGGCACAGTCCTGGCACCACTGCTCTGTACCCCAGGGCACAGTCCTGGCACCACTGCTCTGTACCCCAGGGCACAGTCCTGGCACCACTGCTCTGTACCCCAGGGCACAGTCCTTGCACCACTGCTCTGTACCCCAGGGCACAGTCCTGGCACCACTGCTCTGTACCCCAGGGCACAGTCCTGGCACCACTGCTCTGTACCCCAGGGCACAGTCCTGGCACCACTGCTCTGTACCCCAGGGCACAGTCCTTGCACCACTGCTCTGTACCCCAGGGCACAGTCCTGGCACCGCTGCTCTGTACCCCAGGACACAGTCCTTGCACCACTGCTCTGTACCCCAGGACACAATCCTTGCACCACTGCTCTGTACCCCAGGGCACAGTCCTTGCACCGCTGCTCTGTACCCCAGGGCACAGTCCTGGCACCGTTGCTCTGTACCCCAGGACACAGTCCTTGCACCACTGCTCTGTACCCCAGGACACAGTCCTTGGACCACTGCTCTGTACCCCAGGACACAGTCCTGGCACCACTGCTCTGTACCCCAGGACACAGTCCTGGCACCACTGTTCTGTACCCCAGGACACAGTCCTGGCACCACTGCTCTGTACCCCAGGGCACATCCTGGCACCACTGCTCTGTACCCCAGGACACAGTCCTTGCACCACTGTTCTGTACCCCAGGACACAGTCCTGGCACCACTGCTCTGTACCCCAGGGCACAATCCTGGCACCACTGCTCTGTACCCCAGGGCACAGTCCTTGCACCGCTGCTCTGTACCCCAGGGCACAGTCCTGGCACCACTGCTCTGTACCCCAGGACACAGTCCTTGCACCACTGCTCTGTACCCCAGGGCACAGTCCTTGCACCGCTGCTCTGTACCCCAGGGCACAGTCCTTGCACCGCTGCTCTGTACCCCAGGGCACAGTCCTTGCACCGCTGCTCTGTACCCCAGGACACAGTCCTTGCACCACTGCTCTGTACCCCAGGACACAAGCCTTGCACCACTGCTCTGTACCCCAGGGCACAGTTCTTGCACCACTGCTCTGTACCCCAGGACACAGTCCTTGCACCACTGCTCTGTACCCCAGGACACAATCCTTGCACCACTGCTCTGTACCCCAGGGCACAGTTCTTGCACCACTGCTCTGTACCCCAAGACACAGTCCTTGCACCACTGCTCTGTACCCCAGGACACAGTCCTTGCACCACTGCTCTGTACCCCAGGACACAGTCCTTGCACCACTGCTCTGTACCCCAGGGCACAGTCCTTGCACCGCTGCTCTGTACCCCAGGGCACAGTCCTGGCACCACTGCTCTGTACCCCAGGACACAGTCCTTGCACCACTGCTCTGTACCCCAGGGCACAGTCCTTGCACCGCTGCTCTGTACCCCAGGGCACAGTCCTTGCACCGCTGCTCTGTACCCCAGGGCACAGTCCTTGCACCGCTGCTCTGTACCCCAGGACACAGTCCTTGCACCACTGCTCTGTACCCCAGGACACAATCCTTGCACCACTGCTCTGTACCCCAGGGCACAGTTCTTGCACCACTGCTCTGTACCCCAGGACACAGTCCTTGCACCACTGCTCTGTACCCCAGGACACAATCCTTGCACCACTGCTCTGTACCCCAGGGCACAGTTCTTGCACCACTGCTCTGTACCCCAAGACACAGTCCTTGCACCACTGCTCTGTACCCCAGGACACAGTCCTTGCACCACTGCTCTGTACCCCAGGACACAGTCCTTGCACCACTGCTCTGTACCCCAGGGCACAGTCCTTGCACCACTGCTCTGTACCCCAGGACACAATCCTTGCACCACTGCTCTGTACCCCAGGGCACAGTCCTTGCACCGCTGCTCTGTACCCCAGGACACAGTCCTGGCACCACTGATCTGTACCCCAGGACACAGTCCTTGCACCGCTGCTCTGTACCCCAGGGCACAGTCCTTGCACCACTGCTCTGTACCCCAGGGCACAGTCCTTGCACCGCTGCTCTGTACCCCAGGGCACAGTCCTGGCACCACTGCTATTTCTCATTCTTATCTCGGATATAGACAAAATACTAGTCACAGCTTCGTGTCATCCTTTGCTGATGATACAAAATTCATCATGAAATTTCCTTACTAAAAGACAAGAGAAACTGCAACTCGGTATAAATAGTCTTCGACAAGGCAACAGAAAATAACATGATGTTTAACAGTGACAAGTTCCAGGTACTGAGGTGTGGTGGAAACGAGGCAGTTAAACGAACAACAGGGTACAGGACACAGGGTACAGGACACAGGGTACAGGACACAGGGTACAGGACACAGGGTACAGGACACAGGGTACAGGACACAGGGTACACGACTCAAGGTACAGAACACAGGGTACAGGACACAGGGTATAGGACACAGGGTGCACGACTCAAGGTACAGGACACAGGGTACAGGACACAGGGTACAGGACACAGGGTACACGACTCAAGGTACAGAACACAGGGTACAGGACACAGGGTATAGGACACAGGGTGCACGACTCAAGGTACAGGACACAGGGTACAGGACACATGGTACAGGACACAGGTTACAGGACACAGGGTATAGGACACAGGGTACACGACTCAAGGTACAGGACACAGGGTACAGGACACAGGGTACAGGACACAGGGTACAGGACACAAGGTACAGGACACAAGGTACAGGACACAAGGTACAGGACACAGGGTACACGACACAGGGTACAGGACACAAGGTACAGGGTACAGGACACAGGGTACAGGACACAGGGTACAAGACACAATCAGACACAATCACAGAAGGAAAGCAACATGTAAAAGATCAGGGAACTATGATGTCTGACGACCTGACATTTAGTGAACATAACCAAGCAAATATAGCGGCGGCGGCGGCGGCGGCGGCGGCGGCGGCGGCGGACAATGATAGGATGGATTATGAGAACGTTCACATCCAGAGACACCACAGCAATGTTAATACTATTTACATCACTGGTGCTGTCCCGTCTTGAGTAATGTCATAGACACAATCAGAGAACACTGAACATCAGAGGTTCACGGCTGTTCAACACCCTCCCAGCAAGCATTAGGCTTCCCCCTAGGGCGTCACTTTAGCATAGTGTCAGGTGATGCACATCCTAGTGTAGTCCTGGAGACCTGGTCGAGGACCGGGCCGCCTGGATGCCAAGCCCCGCAACCAGCTGAAGGTAAGGTAGTGCCAGTGGTTGGTGGCCCCGCCTGGCACAGTCCAGCGTGGCACTCACTACTACCAACACCAAGATGCCAACGTTGACGACCCTGCTCAAAACTCCACGCCCATCAGGTTAATCTGATTAATCTTTATATATTCTCCCGTTTTTCCGCTTTATTCGTCCGCATTTACTTCCCCTATTTATGCCCTATTCTTCCCCCCGCACTCCTCACCTATATGTATTATGTACCTGACCTTCCTAATGGCATAAACCCAACACGTCCAGTACAGTTCCCATGTTGCAATCCCATTAAATGACACAGTTGATGAAATTGCTAAATTGTCAACTGGTGATCCAGTGATCCACAAAACACTCCAACCTGAGCCTAGAGAACACAGACACCATCACCACCAAAACTCTCTCACCTCAACACAGCCCATCTACACCAGAGAGCAGCGCAAGGGTCGCCCTCTACACTCTGGTCACACCTCAACACAGTCCATCTACACCAGACAGTAACTCTAGGGTCACCCTCTACACTATGGTCACACCTCAACACAGCCCATCTACACCAGACAGTAACTCAAGGGTCGCCCTCTACACTATGGTCACACCTCAACACAGTCCATCTACACCAGAGAGTAACTCAAGGGTCGCCCTCTACACTATGGTCACACCTCAACACAGTCCATCTACACCAGAGAGTAACTCAAGGGTCGCCCTCTACAATATGGTCACACCTCAACACAGTCCATCTACACCAGACAGTAACTCAAGGGTCGCCCTCTACACTATGGTCACACCTCAACACAGTCCATCTACACCAGACAGTAACTCAAGGGTCGCCTTCTACACTATGGTCACACCTCAACACAGTCCATCTACACCAGAGAGTAACTCAAGGGTCGCCCTCTACACTATGGTCACACCTCAACACAGCCCATCTACACCAGAGAGCAGCTCAAGGGTCGCCCTCTACACTCTGGTCACACCTCAACACAGTCCATCTACACCAGACAGTAACTCTAGGGTCACCCTCTACACTATGGTCACACCTCAACACAGCCCATCTACACCAGAGAGTACCTCAAGGGTCACCCTCTACACTATGGTCACACCTCAACACAGCCCATCTACACCAGACAGTAACTCTAGGGTCACCCTCTACACTATGGTCACACCTCAACACAGTCCATCTACACCAGACAGTACCTCAAGTGTCGCCCTCTACACTATGGTCACACCTCAACACAGCCCATCTACACCAGACAGTACCTCAAGGGTCGCCCTCTACACTATGGTCACACCTCAACACAGCCCATCTACACCAGACAGTAGCTCAAGGGTAACTCTACACTATGGTGTCTTCAGGCCACCAAGTTAAGACAGGTTAAATATCCCAAAAGGAATCCAGCGGGAAATAACAGTTGGGTTATAGAGACAACGTCTGGCTTACAGGGGCTACTGGGAGATTGGTGAACCCCGACACAGAGAACACATCTTGTGCCAAACTGTCTCAGACAAGCCACTACTGCACTACCTCCTGCAATGTGCAACAACCAACTGTCTCAGACAAGCCACTACTGCACTACCTCCTGCAATGTGCAACAACCAACTGTCTCAGACAAGCCACTACTGCACTACCTCCTACAATGTGCAACAACCAACTGTCTCAGACAAGCCACTACTGCACTACCTCCTGCAATGTGCAACAACCAACTGTCTCAGACAAGCCACTACTGCACTACCTCCTACAATGTGCAACAACCAACTGTCTCAGACAAGCCACTACTGCACTACCTCCTGCAATGTGCAACAACCAACTGTCTCAGACAAGCCACTACTACACTACCTCCTACAATGTGCAACAACCAACTGTCTCAGACAAGCCACTACTTAACTACCTCCTGCAATGTGCAACAACCAACTGTCTCAGACAAGCCACTACTTCACTACCTCCTGCAATGTGCAACAACCAACCACCTTACAAGAGCTTTAAGAGTCACTGACTCTTGCATTAATCACACTAATATTTATTATTTGAACCATTAATATTTCAAGTGCAGGGGCCTGACAGCTGAGTGGACAGCGCTTCAGATTCGTAGTCCTGAGGTTCCGGGTTCGAACCCCGGTCGAGGTGGAAACAAAAATGGGCAAAGTTTCTTTCACCCTGATGCCCCTGTTACCTAGCACTAAGTAGGTACCTGGGAGTTAGACAGCTGCTACGGGCTGCTTCCTGGGGGTGTGTAACAAAAAGGAGGCCTGGTCGAGGACCGGGCCGCGGGAACGCTAAGCCCCGAAATCATATCAAGATAGCCTCAAGATAACCCTGAAGCCATCAACACTGCCACTCTTCTGGTCAGAAAAGGTGTCCAGCAGCTGGAGACCCTCATAAATACTGTCCAGCAGCTGGAGACCCTCATAAACACTGTCCAGCAGTATCCCCCCCCCCCCCCCCCCACAATAGCATCCTGACGATTAAATGCGACCTCAGCATAGCATACATTTACTCCCCCAAAAATTCTTCCACTTACGGGCTATTCATACCCGTGCCACCTCTTGGGTGGCTTAATCTTCACCAATACAGTTCCAGGACCCACCAGCTTCTGGGGACCCCGAGCCAACGACCCCCTGGGAGCCCTCACCGTCCGGCCACAGCGACTCAGCAGTTCTTAAGCTTGTCCCACTGACAGGGGCGGCAGCAGCAGCAGCAGCGCCCAGACAGAGCTGACCACGACGCCGACTCTGCAGACTCGACCGACTCCTGTGCTTCAGTCGATGTCACCTGCTTTCCCGCCCCTCAAGCGGCCGCCCGGGCACCAGACCCCCACACCGGCCGCACGGACATGCTACCTCCTCCAGGTATAGCCGGCGTGGCCGGGCACTTTCCCAGCAGGACCGACAGCATAACTCCATAATCCACACAACGACTTCTGCGAATACAAGTGCAGGCAAGCAGGATGGATCCTTCGCATGGTCGTCCCTCAAGAACGGCTCGACCACCTCTGCGACTTCGACACCTTGAGGAAGGAAATTCCACCAGATTACCACCTTCGGGGGACTGGGATAAGGAAACAAATCGTCTTGTAACACCCGGACATCTCCCCCCCTAGGCCCACCGACTGTGGCCAGCCCTGCTGACAGTCTTACTGACAGCCCTGCTGACAGTCCTGCTGACAGTCTTACTGACAGTCCTGCTGACAGTCCTGCTGACAGCCCTGCTGACAGCCCTGCTGACAGTCCTGCTGACAGTCTTACTGACAGTCCTGCTGACAGTCCTGCTGACAGTCTTACTGACAGTCCTGCTGACAGTCCTACTGAGTCTTACTGACAGTCCTGCTGACAGCCCTGCTGACAGCCCTGCTGACAGTCTTACTGACAGTCCTGCTGACAGTCTTACTGACAGTCCTGCTGACAGTCCTGCTGACAGTCTTACTGACAGTCCTGCTGACAGTCTTACTGACAGTCCTGCTGACAGTCCTGCTGACAGTCTTACTGACAGTCCTGCTGACAGTCTTACTGACAGTCCTGCTGACAGTCTTACTGACAGTCCTGCTGACAGTCTTACTGACAGTCCTGCTGACAGTCTTACTGACAGTTCTGCTGACAGTCTTACTGACAGTTCTGCTGACAGTCATATTGACAGCCCTGCTGACAGTCTTACTGACAGTCTTACTGACAGCCCTGCTGACAGTCTTACTGACAGCCCTGCTGACAGTCTTACTGACAGTCCTGCTGACAGCCCTGCTGACAGTCTTACTGACAGTCCTGCTGACAGTCTTACTGACAGCCCTGCTGACAGTCTTACTGACAGTCCTGCTGACAGTCTTACTGACAGTCCTGCTGATAGTCCTGCTGACAGTCCAGCTGACAGTCTGCTGACAGTCCTGCTGACAGCCCTACTGACAGTCCTGCTGACAGTTTTACTGACAATCCTGCTGACAGCCCTGCTGACAGTCCTACTGACAGCCCTGCTGACAGTCCTGCTGACAGTCTTACTGACAATCCTGCTGACAGCCCTGCTGACAGTCCTACTGACAGCCCTGCTGACAGCCCTGCTGACAGTCCTGCTGACAGTCCTGCTGACTCCTGTGGCACTCAGCTGTGAGCCACGTCTGTTATACCCCAGCCTATGGTCACGGACCCCATCCCCAGATCTCCAGTATCAGCTATTGATATTGATAATGGCTCCAAAGAGCCTCCACTTACGGGCTCACCATAGCCCGTGCTACTTGGAACCTTTTGTTCCCAGTAGCTGAATCTAAAACAACAACAGTTCCCTCACTTGAGAATGAACCATGGAGGTTCGAAACGTTGTGTAAATTTGTAGTTAGTGTAATACATTCTACATTTCATTACTCTTTTTAGTTTACCTCGAACAAATATGACATCTGGAGAACTACTCTTCAAATTAAACCCAGATGCAAGAGTCAGAGGGATAGAAGCCTTAAACAAGAAAATTATCAACACAACATGCATAGTCAATGAAACATATATATGTGCATGTATGTGTATACAGGATATGTGGAAGCTGGTCACAATTGTGTTTCACCTTTGTAAACACATATTACTGACACTATGTAAAAAAAAAAAAGACACCTCGAACCCTGTTTATGTAGAACTGACGTAAATCTGTGTAATTATGTATTTATGTTTGTAAGTTAGATTAGCATTTTAAAAGCACTACAACATTTTACAAACAGATCTCTCACCCTGTCCATGGAGGACAGAAGAAAATGTATATATTCTGGTTAGCATTGTAAATGTGTGGCCACGTCTGTGGTAGAGGGGGGGGAGGGAACTATCAGGGGAAAGCGCCTAGCCATTACTACTATATCCTATAACCTTTTATATGATTAACTATAACGACTCTTAGTCATATAACCTTTTGAAACTACTGATAGTTCTGGCCTCCACCACCTTCCCACTTAACTTGGCCCAACCGTCTACCACTCAGGAAATTAAAGCTTTCTAATATTTCAGCGGCATCTTTGTTTCCTTAGCTTGAATCTGTGTCCTCTTGTTCTCAAAGTTGCTGGTTTCAGGAATTAATTTTGTCATTTTGGTCAATCTTTGTTAGTATTTTGTAGTGGAGATCATATCACCTCTTTTTTCTTGAATCTTCTAGTTTTGGCATGTTTAACACCTCTAGTCTCTTCTCGTAAGTCTTGTGTTCAGTTCCATTGTGTAGCGTGCCGCTGTATCTTTTACAGTTTCTTTATGTGCTTCTTGAGACTTGGGGCACCACACAACTGCTGCATATTCCAGTTTTGGTCTGAAAACAGTTATGAGAAGTTTCTTTAGTATTTCACCATCTATATAATTAAAACCGATTCTGAAGTTGTAAAGTGACACACGCGCTCCTCTCACAATGTTCTTTGTGTGCCTCTGGCGACACTTTACTATCCAAAACCAACTTTTAGATCTCGTTCTTTATTACAGTTCTTTAATTTCTTTCCCCATAATTTGTAAGTTATGTGTGGTCTATTTTCTCCTATTCCACATTTCTTAACAGGAGAAGTAGTGAATATGGTTGTACCTGCTTGATGGAGTTCTGGGAGTTCTTCTACTCCCCAAGGCCTTGTGAGAGTTTGGTCCACCAGGCTGTTGCTTGGAGCGGCCCGCAGGCCCACATACCCACCACAGCTCGGTTGGTCCGGCACTCCTTGGAGAAAACTATCTAGTTTCCTCTTGAAGATGTCCACGGTTGTTCCGGCAATATTTCTTATGCTCGCTGGGAGGATGTTGAACAACCGTGGACCTCTGATGTTCATGCAGTGTTCTCTGATTGTGCCTATGGCACCTCTGCTCTTCACTGGTTCTATTCTGCATTTTCTTCCATATCGTTCACTCCACTACGTTGTTATTTTACTGTGCAGATTTGGGACCTGGCCCTCCAGTATTTTCCACGTGTATATTGTTTGGTATCTCTCTCGTCTCCCTTCTAGTGAGTACATTTGGAGAGCTTTGAGACGATCCCAATAATTTAGGTGTTTTATCTCGTCTATGCGTGCCGTATATGTTCTCTGTATTCCCTTTATTTCAGCAATCTCTCCTGCTCTGAAGGGGGAAGTGAGTACTGAGCAGTACTCAAGACGGGACAACACAAGTGACTTGAAGAGTACAACCATTGTGATGGGATCCCTGGATTTGAAAGTTCTCGTAATCCATCCGATCATTTTTCTGGCTGACGCAATATTTGCTTGGTTATGCTCCCTAAACGTTGGGTCGTCAGACATTATTATTCCAAATCCTTTACATGCTGCTTTCCTACTATGGGCAGATTCGATTGTGTTTTGTACTCTGTATTATGTTTAAGGTCCTCATTTTTACCGTACCTGAGTACCTGGAATTTATCACTGTTAGACATCATGTTATTTTTTTCTGCCCAGTTGAAAACTTTATTAATAATATCTGCTTTTAATTTTTCAATGTCTTCAGCAGAGGTNTATACCCAGCTTCTGAGTGTATATACACTGAGAGGTGTATACCAGCTACTGGTGTATATACACTGAGAGGTGATACCCCAGCTACTGGGTGTATATACACTGAGAGGTGTATACCCCAGCTTCTGGGTGTATATACACTGAGAGGTGTATACCCAGCTGCTGGGTGTATATACACTGAGAGGTGTATACCAGCTACTGGGTGTATATACACTGAGAGGTGTATACCAGCTACTGGGTGTATATACACTGAGAGGTGTATACCAGCTTCTGGGTGTATATACTGAGAGGTGTATACCCAGCTACTGGGTGGTATATACACTGAGAGGTGTATACCCAGCTACTGGGTGTATATACACTGAGAGGTGTATACCCAGCTTCTGAGTGTATATACACTGAGAGGTGTATACCCAGCTACTGGGTGTATATACACTGAGAGGTGTATACCAGCTACTGGGTGTATATACACTGAGAGGTGTATACCCAGCTACTGGGTGTATATACACTGAGAGGTGTATACCCAGCTTCTGAGTGTATATACACTGAGAGGTGTATACCCAGCTACTGGGTGTATATACACTGAGAGGTGTATACCCAGCTACTGGGTGTATATACACTGAGAGGTGTATACCCAGCTTCTGGGTGTATATACACTGAGAGGTGTATACCCCAGCTTCTGGGTGTATATACACTGAGAGGTGTATACCCAGCTTCTGGGTGTATATACACTGAGAGGTGTATACCCAGCTTCTGGGTGTATATACACTGAGAGGTGTATACCCCAGCTTCTGGGTGTATATACACTGAGAGGTGTATACCCAGCTTCTGGGTGTATATACACTAAGAAGTAGCTACTTTGTGGAGATTCCGAGGATCAAAGGCCCCGCGGCCCGGTCTCCAACGAGGCCTCCCAGTTGGTCGACTGGTCAACCAGACTGTTGGACCTGTCGGAGATTGGTAGGCCTTAATCTCAATATGTTACACACCCCCAGGAAGCAGCCCGTGGCAGCTGTCTAACTCCCAGGTACCTTTATACTGCTAGGGTGAACAGGTGCATCAGGGTGAAAGAAACTCTTTCCCCATACCCCATCCTGTACCCCTACAGGATGGGTATGGGGGGTCCACTACCACCCACAGGATGGGTATGGGGTCCACTACCACCCAAAGGATGGGTATGGGGTCCACTACCACCCACAGGATGGGTATGGGGTCCACTACCACCCACAGGATGGGTATGGTGTCCACTACCACCCACAGGATGGGTATGGTGTCCACTACCACCCACAGGATGGGTATGGGGGTCCACTACCACCCACAGGATGGGTATGGGGTCCACTACCACCCAAAGGATGGGTATGGGGGTCCACTACCACCCACAGGATGGGTATGGGGTCCACTACCACCCACAGGATGGGTATGGTGTCCACTACCACCCACAGGATGGGTATGGGGGTCCACTACCACCCACAGGATGGGTATGGGGTCCACTACCACCCAAAGGATGGGTATGGGGTCCACTACCACCCACAGGATGGGTATGGGGTCCACTACCACCCACAGGATGGGTATGGTGTCCACTACCACCCACAGGATGGGTATGGGGGTCCACTACCACCCACAGGATGGGTATGGGGTCCACTACCACCCACAGGATGGGTATGGGGTCCACTACCACCCACAGGATGGGTATGGGGTCCACAACCACCCACAGGATGGGTATGGTGTCCACTACCACCCACAGGATGGGTATGGTGTCCACTACCACCCACAGGATGGGTATGGTGTCCACTACCACCCACAGGATGGGTATGGGGGTCCAGTACCACCCACAGGATGGGTATGGAGTCCACTACCACCCACAGGATGGGTATGGGGGTCCACTACCACCCACAGGATGGGTATGGGGTCCAATACCACCCACAGGATGGGTATGGGGTCCACTACCACCCACAGGATGGGTATGGGGGTCCACTACCACCCACAGGATGGGTATGGGGTCCATTACCACCCACAGGATGGGTATGGGGTCCACTACCACCCACAGGATGGGTATGGGGTCCACTACCACCCACAGGATGGGTATGGGGTCCACTACCACCCACAGGATGGGTATGGGGTCCACTACCACCCACAGGATGGGTATGGGGATCCACTACCACCCACAGGATGGGTATGGGGTCCACTACCACCCACAGGATGGGTATGGGGTCCACTACCACCCACAGGATGGGTATGGGGTCCACTACCACCCACAGGATGGGTATGGGGATCCACTACCACCCACAGGATGGGTATGGGGATCCACTACCACCCACAGGATGGGTATGGGGTCCACTACCACCCACAGGATGGGTATGGGGTCCACTACCACCCACAGGATGGGTATGGCGTCCATTACCACCCACAGGATGGGTATGGGGTCCACTACCACCCACAGGATGGGTATGGGGTCCACTACCACCCACAGGATGGGTATGGGGTCCACTACCACCCACAGGATGGGTATGGGGTCCACTACCACCCACAGGATGAGTATGGGGTCCACTACCACCCACAGGATGGGTATGGGGTCCACTACCACCCACAGGATGGGTATGGGGTCCACTACCACCCACAGGATGGGTATGGGGTCCACTACCACCCACAGGATGGGTATGGGGTCCACTACCACCCACAGGATGGGTATGGGGTCCACTACCACCCACAGGATGGGTATGGGGCCCACTACCACCCACAGGATGGGTATGGGGTCCACTACCACCCACAGGATGGGTATGGGGTCCACTACCACCCACAGGATGGGTATGGGGTCCACTACCACCCACAGGATGGTATGGGGTCCACTACCACCCACAGGATGGGTATGGGGTCCACTACCACCCACAGGATGGGTATGGGGTCCACTACCACCCACAGGATGGGTATGGGGTCCACTACCACCCACAGGATGGGTATGGGGTCCACTACCACCCACAGGATGGGTATGGGGTCCACTACCACCCACAGGATGGGTATGGGGTCCACTACCACCCACAGGATGGGTATGGGGTCCACTACCACCCACAGGATGGGTATGGGGTCCACTACCACCCACAGGATGGGTATAGGGTCCACTACCACCCACAGGATGGGTATGGGGTCCACTACCACCCACAGGATGGGTATGGGGTCCACTACCACCCACAGGATGGGTATGGGGTCCACTACCACCCACAGGATGGGTATGGGGTCCACTACCACCCACAGGATGGGTATGGGGTCCACCACTACAACATTTGCCTAACTCACAAGTACATATTACACTACATAAACAAATGCATTAAATTTGTCCATCAGAAGTGTATATATTTTATAGATTTTAGGTTTAAACAAAATATTTGGGTTTGGCGGCCTCATTACGAGCCTCTGATCTGTGAAGAAGCGTGAAATAGAGTAGTACACATAGACTGAGGACCATTCATGCTTTACACATACATACATACATACATACATACATACATACATACATACATAATACATACATACATATACAGTATATAACTAACATTTTCCAAATTACAGTTTCATTGTTAATCTTGAGAACAATCTTGTATGGCAACACTTCTCAGGAACAGCCAATGAGAACCCACAATAACCACCAGCCAATGAGAACTCACAATAACCCCCCAGCCAATGAGAACCCACAATAACCCACCAGCCAATGAGAACCCACTATAACCCACCAGCCAATGAGAACCCACAATAACCCACCAGCCAATGAGAACCACAATAACCCACCAGCCAATGAGAACCCACAATAACCCACCAGCCAATGAGAACCCACAATAACCCACCAGCCAATGAGAACCACAATAACCCACCAGCCAATGAGAACCAACAATAAACCCCCAGCCAATGAGAACCCACAATAACCCCCCAGCCAATGAGAACCCACAATAACCCCCAGCCAATGAGAACCCACAATAACCCACCAGCCAATGAGAACCAACAATAACCCCCCAGCCAATAAGAACCCACAATAACCCCCCAGCCAATGAGAACCCACTATAACCCACCAGCCAATGAGAACCCACAATAACCCCCCAGCCAATGAGAACCCACAATAACCCCCCAGCCAATGAGAACCCACAATAACCCCCAGCCAATGAGAACCCACAATAACCCCACCAGCAATGAGAACCCACAATAACCCCCAGCCAATGAGAACCCACAATAACCCACCAGCCAATGAGAACCCACAATAACCCACCAGCCAATGAGAACCCACAATAACCCACCAGCCAATAAGAACCCACTATAACCCCACCAGCCAATAAGAACCCACTATAACCCACCAGCCAATGAGAACCCACAATAACCCACCAGCCAATAAGAACCCACTATAACCCCACCAGCAATAAGAACCCACTATAACCCACCAGCCAATGAGAACCCACAATAACCCACCAGCCAATGAGAACCCACAATAACCCACCAGCCAATGAGAACCCACAATAACCACCCAGCCATGAGAACCCACAATAACCACCCAGCCAATGAGAACCCACTATAACCCACCAGCCAATGAGAACCCACTATAACCCACCAGCCAATGAGAACCCACAATAACCACCAGCCAATGAGAACCCACAATAACCACCAGCCAATGAGAACCCACTATAACCCACCAGCCAATGAGAACCCACAATAACCACCAGCCAATGAGAACCCAATATAACCACCCAGCCAATGAGAACCCACAATAACCACCAGCCAATAAGAACCCACAATAACCACCCAGCCAATGAGAACCCACAATAACCACCAGCCAATGAGAAACCCACAATAACCCCCCAGCCAATGAGAACCCACAATAACCCACCAGCCAATGAGAACCCACAATAACCCCCAGCCAATGAGAACCCACAATAACCCCCAGCCAATGAGAACCCACAATAACCCACCAGCAATGAGACCCACAATAACCCCAGCCAATGAGAACCCACTATAACCCCCAGCCAATGAGAACCCACTATAACCCACCAGCCAATGAGAACCCACAATAACCACCAGCCAATGAGAACCCACTATAACCCACCAGCCATAAGAACTGGCGTGGGTGCTAGGAAGATAATCTCCCTGACGGTGGTGTATAAAGGTGAGCGGGAACGACTGATTGCCGACACAAATCCCTAGGCGATTGTAGGAGCCCCAATTGCTGACAGCTCCTTACCCCAGTGATGGCTGACAGCTCCTTACCCCAGTGATGGCTGACAGCTCCTTACCCTAGTGATGGCTGACAGCTCCTTACCCCAGTGGTGGCTGACAGCTCCTTACCCCAGTGGTGGCTGACAGCTCCTTACCCCAGTGATGGCTGACAGCTCCTTAGCCCAGTGATGGCTGACAGCTCCACACCAGTGATGGCTGACAGCTCTACACCACAGTGATCGCTGACAGGATATCCATTTGGGAAGTAATGAATGACCCTGAGACCTCTGCGTAACAATTCCAGCCTGTTCTCTCCACTGTTAAAAACCCAACTGTAGGTTAACTAGAAACCTATGAACCCAACCAACCCCCCCCCTAACCCATCGAGTCTGATGCTCAAAAACGTTAATAATACGGCGTTTTAATTGGTACTAACACGTCGACTATTTGATAGATTGAGGGATTCCGTAAAAGTGTTCTCTGCGGGGCGCAGAGCCAGGGTAGGTCGATATGGAGGAGAAGCTGTTACCCATGCAGCAGGGTCCCCAACCCCTCTCCACGATGATGAAATTTTCCAATGGAAAGGCAAACGCCAATACGTTGGGTTCCAGCGCCGTTGCAGGAGCTGCCAGAGCGAGGTTGAAGTCCACTTAAAGTCCACTACGTCCCTCAAACCGTAAAAGTCCGCGACGTTATTAGCTGAAAGGACAAGTACCGCAGACCGACATTTCGAATCAAATCTCCAATCTCCATGGGAAAAGAATGAACTTAACAACCAGGTCGACACGGATTTAGAGCGGGAAGATCAACCACTGTGACAAAATCACACAGGCATTAGAAGACAAGCAAAATGCAGATGTTGTATACACAGACTTTGTAAAGGCGTTCCACACCTGTGCCATGGAGTGATAGACCATAACATGAGATCATTGGGACGATGGGGTAAAGAGGGACGATGGATTTTCAACTTTCTGTCAAACAGAATACAGAGAGTGACGGTCAGTCATCATGATCAAGTTCAAGTGCAGTGAAAAGCTCTGTACCTCAGGACACAGTCCTGGCACCACTGCTCTGTACCCAGGGCACAGTCCTGGCACCACTGCTCTGTACCCCAGGGCACAGTCCTGCACCACTGCTCTGTACCCCAGGACACAGTCCTTGCACCACTCCTCTGTACCCCAGAACAGTCCTTTCCACCACTGCTCTGTACCCCAGGGCACAGTCCTGGCACCACTGCTCTGTACCCCAGGGCACAGTCCTTGCACCACTGCTCTGTACCCAGGGCACAGTCCTGCACCACTGCTCTGTACCCCAGGACAGTCCTGGCACCACTGTTCTGTACCCCAGGACACAGTCCTTGCACCACTGTTCTGTACCCCAAGGCACAGTCCTGGCACCACTGCTCTGTACCCCAGGGCACAGTCCTTGCACCACTGCTCTGTACCCAGGACACAGTCCTTGCACCCACTGCTCTGTACCCAGGACACAGTCCTTGCACCACTGCTCTGTACCCAGACACAGTCCTTGCACCACTGCTCTGTACCCCAGGGCACAGTCCTTGCACCACTGCTCTTACCCCAGACACAGTCCTGGCACCACTGCTCTGTACCCCAGGACCAGTCCTTGCACCACTGCTCTGTACCCCAGGACACAGTCCTGGCACCACTGCTCTGTACCCCAGGGCACAGTCCTTGCACCACTGCTCTGTACCCCAGGACACAGTCCTGGCACCACTGCTCTGTACCCCAGGACAGTCCTGGCACCACTGCTCTGTACCCAGGACACAGTCCTGGCACCACTGTTCTGTACCCCAGGCACAGTCCTTGCACCACTGCTCTGTACCCCAGACACAGTCCTTGCACACTGCTCTGTACCCCAGGGCACAGTCCTGGCACCACTGCTCTGTACCCCAGGGCACAGTCCTGGC
>WNGS01063848.1:75042-86327 GCA_020271785.1 Procambarus virginalis
AGAGATGGTAATTCAGAACTGTGAAGTTTCAGGGACTACATATCAGGCACCATTGCAACTGGAGGACAGAAAATTATAATAGTAGTCATATATAACCCCCCACCGAATGACAGAAGACCCAGACAGAATATGATAGAAACAACATGGCCACCATCAATATAATAGAGAGAGCAGCTTCTGTGGCTAGCAGGAACGGATCCAGACTTCTAATCATGGGAGACTTCAACCATGGGAAGATAGATTGGGGGAACAGAGACCCACACGGAGGCCCAGACACGTGGAGAGCTAAGCTGCTGGATGTGGCAACAAGAAACTTTCTAAGTCAACACGTCAAGGGACCGACAAGAATGAGAGGAGGGGATGAACCAGCCTTGCTGGATTTGATATTTACCCTAAATGAGTCGGATATAAGGGAAGTTAAGTTGGAAGCCCCCTTGGGAATGAGTGATCATAGTGTATTGAGCTTTGAGTACCTGGTTGAGCTAGGAATTATCACCCCCAAAAAAGAACTGGGAACCAAAGGGCTGGCGTACAGAAAGGGAAACTATGAGGAGATGAATAAATTCCTATGGGATATACATTGGGACACAGAACTCGGAACCAAGTCCGTACAAGACATGATGGACTATGTCACCCAAAAATGTCAGGAGGCTGTAAGCAGGTTTGTCCCAGCCCAACAGGAAAAAACAGAGAAGCAAAGGAAGAATCCGTGGTTTAATAGGGAATGTATGAAAGCAAAAGAGCTGAACAAAAGGGCATGGAGGAACTTTCGTAATAACAGAACACCAGAAAGTAGAGAGAGATACCAGAGAACCAGGAACGAGTATGTCAGTGTGAGAAGAGCAGCTGAGAAAAGGTATGAAAATGATATAGCTAACAAAGCCAAGACTGAACCAAAGCTACTACACAGTCACATCAGGAGGAAGACAACAGTGAAGGAACAGGTGATTAAACTTAGGTGGGCGAGGACAGGTACACAGAGAATGACAAAGAGGTGTGTGAAGAACTCAACAAAAGGTTCCAGGAGGTCTTTACAATAGAACAGGGAGATATCACGGCGCTGGGAGAGGTGGCAGCAAACCAGGTGACCTTGGATAGGTTCGAAATTACAAGAGATGAGGTCAAAAGCACCTATTGGAGCTGGATGTGAGAAAAGCTGTTGTTGGGCCGATGGAATCTCGCCATGGGTATTGAAAGAGTGTGCAGGAGCACTTTGCTTACCACTCTCCATAGTGTATAGTAAGTCACTGGAAACGGGGGACCTACCAGAAATATGGAAGACTGCTAATGTAGTACCAATATACAAAAGGGTGACAGACAAGAGGCACTGAACTACAGGCCAGTGTCCTTAACTTGTATACCATGCAAGGTGATGGAGAAGATTGTGAGAAAAAACCTAGTAACACATCTGGAGAGAAGAGACTTCGTGACAACCCATCAACATGGGTTCAGGGAGGGTAAATCTTGCCTTACAGGATTGATAGAATTCTACGATCAGGTGACAAGAATTAAGCAAGAAAGAGAAGGGTGGGCGGACTGCATTTTTTTGGACTGTCGGAAAGCCTTTGACACAGTACCCCATAAAAGGTTGATGCATAAGCTGGAGAAACAGGCAGGAGTAACAGGTAGGGCGCTCCAGTGGATAAGGGAGTACCTAAGCAATAGGAAACAGAGAGTTACAGTGAGGGTGAGACCTCAGACTGGCGTGAAGTCACCAGTGGAGTCCCACAGGGCTCTGTACTTGGACCTATCCTGTTTCTGATATACGTAAATGATCTCCCAGAGGGTATAGACTCATTCCTCTCAATGTTTGCTGACGACGCCAAAATTATGAGAGGATTAAGACAGAGGAGGACAGCTTGAGACTTCAAGAAGACCTGGACAAGCTGCAGGAATGGTCGAACAAATGGCTGTTAGAGTTTAACCCAAGCAAATGTAATGTAATGAAGATAGGGGTAGGAAGCAGGAGACCAGATACAAGGTATCATTTGGGAGATGAAATACTTCAAGAGTCAGAGAGAGAGAAAGACCTGGGGGTTGATATCACGCCAGACCTGTCCCCTGAAGCTCATATCAAGAGGATAACATCAGCAGCATATGCCAGGTTGGCTAACATAAGAACGGCCTTTAGAAACTTGTGTAAGGAATCTTTCAGAACATTATATACCACATATGTCAGACCAATCCTGGAGTATGCGGCTCCAGCATGGAGTCCCTATCTAGTCAAGCATAAGACTAAACTGGAAAAGGTTCAAAGTTTGCCACCAGACTAGTACCCGAGCTGAGAGGTATGAGCTACGAGGAGCGACTGCAGGAATTAAACCTCACTTCGTTGGAAGACAGAAGAGTTAGGGGGGACATGATCACCACATTCAAGATTCTCAGGGGAATCGACAGGGTTGATAAAGACAGGCTGTTTAACACAAGGGGCACACGCACTAGGGGACACAGGTGGAAGCTGAGTGCCCAAATGAGCCACAGAGATATTAGAAAGAACTTTTTTAGTGTCAGAGTGGTTGACAAATGGAATGCATTAGGAAGCGATGTGGTGGAGGCTGACTCCATACACAGTTTCAATGTAGATATGATAGAGCCCATTAGGCTCAGGAAACTGTACACCTGTTGATTGACGGTTGAGAGGCGGGACCAAAGAGCCAGAGCTCAACCCCCGCAAGCACAACTAGGTGAGTACAACTAGGTGAGTACACACAACACTCAACACCACACCACCACACACCCACACACCCACACACAGACACTCCACACCCACACACTGACACACAACACCACACACACACAGTATCTGAGTATCTGATGGAAGAAGGGTTAATGACTCGAGGAGGGCACTGAACCAAAGTTAGCATACCGAAAGGGAAATTATAAGAGATAAGAAAATTCCAACAGATATAGCATGGGAAACGAGCTCAGGGAAGACGGCCCAAGATAGATGCTACATCACGCAGAGTGCAAGACGCAGCAAACAAGTTTGTCCCAGCCCAAAAGGAAACAGTGAAATGAAGATGAGAAACCCATGGTTTAATCAGAGATGTAGCTAGCTAAGCAACAAAGTAAAAGGCCATGGAGAAACTATAGGAATAACAGGACACTGGAGAGCAGAGAAAGATACCAGAATGCCAGGAATGAATATTCAGGATGAGAAGAGGCAAAAGACAATACGAAAATGACATCGCAAGCAAGGCAAAGACTCAGCCTAAATTGTTGCATAGCCACATCAGGAGAAAAACAACAGTAAATGAACAGTTATGAAATTAGGATAGGGGCGGAAGGATTCACTACAAACGACAAGGAAATATGTGAGGAACTGAAAGAAACTCCAGGAGGTCTTCACCTTAGAGCAGGGAGACATTCCAGAGATAAAGTGGGGATAGCTAACCAGGAACCACTGGAAGAGTTTGAGATTACCAGCGGGGAAGTAAGGAAGTGTTTACTAGAGTTGGATGTGACAAAGGCTATAGGCCCAGATGGAATCTCCCTTGGATACTAAAGGAAGGAGCAGAAGAACTGTGCCTGCCACTCTCCATAGTGTATAACAAATCACTGGCAACAGAGGAACTGTCAGAATTTGGAAAGCACTAACGTAGTCCCGGTATACCAGAAAGGGGATAGACAGGAGGCACTGAACTACAGGCCATGTCCCTAACCTGCATACCATGCAAGCTGATGAGAAGATTGTGCGAAGAAAGTTAGTGGAACATCTGGAGTGAAGAACTTTGTAACACAGCATCAACATGGTTCGGGATGCAGGTCCTGCCTCACAGAGTTACTTGAATTCTACGACCAGACAACAAAATCAGGCAAGAAAGAGAAGGGTGGGCAGACTGCATATTTTTGGATTGCCAGAAAGCCTTTGATACAGTGCCACACAAGAGGCTAGTGAAAAAGCTGGAGACGCAGGCTGGAGTGAAAGGAAGATACTCCATTGGATAAAGGAGTACCTAAGCAACAGGAGACAACGAGTCACGTGAGGGGTGAGGTCTCAGGTTGGCGAGACGTTACAAGTGGAGTCCCGCAGGGGTCAGTCCTGGACCTACACTGTTTCTGATATATGTAAATGGTCTCCCAGAGGGTATAGACTCGTTTCTCTCAATGTTTGCTGATGATGAAAAATTATGAGGAGGATTGAAACAGAGGATGATAGTAGGAGGCTACAAGATGACCTAGACAGATTGAATGAATGGTCTAACAAATGGCTGTTAAAAAAATTCAACCCGAGTAAATGCAAAGTAATGAAACTAGGCAGTGGAAACAGGAGGCCAGACACAGGATACAGAATAGGAGATGAAGTACTTAATGAAATAGACAGAGAGAAAGATCTAGGAGTTGATATCACACCAACCTGTCTCCTGAAGCCCACATAAAAAGAATAACGTCTGCGGCATATGCGAGGCTCGCTAACATCAGAACAGCCTTTAGGCAACTGTGTAAGGAATCATTCAGAATCTTGTATATCACGTATGCAAGACCAATCCTGGAGTATGCGGCCCCAGCATGGAGCCTGTACCTTGTCAAGCACAAGAAACCCTTGTCAAGTACCTTGTCCAGTACTTTTTCCAGGAAGCTGGAAAAAGTTCAAAGTAGATTAGTCCCAGAATTACGAGGCATGAGTTATGAGGAAAGGCTGCGGGAAATGCACCTTACGACAGTGGAAGACAGAAGAGTAAGGGGAGACATGATCACAACCTATAAAATCCTCAGGGTAAGCTACCGGGTAAACAAGGATAAACTATTCAACACTGGTGGGACGCGAACAAGGGGACACAGGAGGAAACTGAGTACCCACATGAGCCACAGAGACGTTAGAAGGAACTTTTTCAGTGTCAGAGTTGTTAACGGGGAATGCTTTAGGCAGTGATGTGGTGGAGGCTGACTCCATACACAGTTTCAAGTGTAGATATGATAGAGCCCAGTAGGCTCAGGAACCTGTACACCAGTTGATTGACAGTTGGGAGGCGGGACCAAAGAGCCAGAGCACAACCCCCTGCAAGCACAACTAGGTGAGGGAGGAAATATCAAGGAAAAGCGCCAAGCCAATACGACTATATAGCACTTGGAAGGGGTCAGGATAAGCATTTGGGATGGGACAGGGTGGGGGGGATGGTGCCCAACCACTTGGATGGTTGGGGATTGAACGCCGACCTGCATGAAGCGAGACCGTCGCTCTACCGTCCGGCCCAAGTGGTTGGGGAGGAGAGTCGATGGAATGTTTGGGCTGGACCTGGTGACCGTCAGGACTCCGGCGGTGATTTGTACTCACCTAGCACAACTAGGTGAGTACACACACACACACACACACACACACACACACACACACACACACACACACACACACACACACACACACACACACACCACAAACACACACACACACACACACACACACACACACACACACACACACACACTTTATTTATTACACAGGTACGTACAGGTGTAACTATGAAACGATAAAATACAAAAAAAAACACGACTGCAGTTAGGTTCGGTTTCTGGAGGTCCTCAGTATAGAAAGGTCCTGTAGGACTTATTCTTAACCTTAAAGAATAATTCTTACGAGGACGCGTCAAGTACACATTTGTATTTCGCCAAGATGTTCTTGCCCAAGACGAAGGGAAACGTATCTTCTGGGTTCGGGTGGATACATAAGTCATCATTCACATACACGTTGTCCCTCATGTGTATCCGGAGCTTTTTGGGAGGACATTTGTCGAGTCCTATTCTCTTCAAATATAACAGAGAAACCCATGTCTTGGTCGTCACCGTGTCAATGTGAATTGTGTCTGAGCATTCGTCCTGTTTTGATGACGTTGGCAGAGGAATCCTGAGATAAGCGGTCCTGCAAGTACACAACCCAAACACTTTACTCTTAAATCTTCGGGGGTTCTTGAAATATAAATTCGAGTTTTTGCGTCTAAATTTTTAAATGACGTGGTATTTAGTCATCATTGGGAAAGTGAAGTACAGGACAGGGCCCAAGGCTGTGTCGAAGAAACTATCCATTTCTGGCGGGGAAATTTCAACTTTGGTAACCAACTTTCTGCTGTTTTGTAGGCATATTTTAACATTCCCCACACTCCTGAGTGTGAGGTTTCTCACATTGTCAAAGAATTCAACTTTTTAGTTCTCGCTAGAGGATACATTCTTATCCAGACCCAGTTCTCTTGCGTGACTGTCCTCTATTACACTGTCAGTAGCGCCGGTGTCCACAAACATTTTACAGGATTTGCCCTTCACCTTGGCTGGGAGGTAATTATGGCCCTCCAGGGCAATCTTCTCCAAGTCCTTCAGAGATGGTGGCTTAGTACGTACAGGAGGGTGAAGTAGGTAGATTGTTAGCACCTCTCCGTCGGGGCTGACCTTATATATAGTGCGGTCATCAGTATACTTTGGTCTTTTTTCGCGACCATTGATGGTCTGGCAGCCATCCTCCTTCCTCTTGCAGCCACGACCCCGCACTTCCTTCTTGTGTGTGTCCATAACTAGAGGGGTGAAGGGAGAGGAGGAGGACATGAGCTAAAGCACGACTCTTCGTTCTCACTTATCTTACAGTGAGTCGCGCTCTCTCACTACCAAATTATATCCCACTTACATTAAATTTAGTCAAGCAACATTATCATCTTTAAGTTTCAACTTATCTTTTATATTTGTAAACAAATATAACACTTTATGTATTACCAAATACTCTTTGGTAAATACATCAGCACTATATAGTTTGTGTTACAAATATTTAAATAGTTGAGAAGTGCCTCCAAATCTGAATATTTTGCGCCGTTTTGGAGAGTAAACAAAGTACGAGAAGGTGCAGCCCCGCTGGACGAGTTCCAACAACGCGCGCCCATATTGGTAAACAAACATTTAACCTCAATTATCACGTCTTTCCTTGTAACATTTTCTATACAATATGACATTTAGCTCAACAGCACTACTGCTATATAGTACACAAGACACACACACACACCCTCGCTGTGCGTTTTAATCCTGCTTTGCAAGTTAAATCTGACTCTGGACTCTCTAGCAGCCGACAGTATGGCGTTATGTCGATCGTTAGACGAACAGAGGCGGAGGAGAGCAGTTTCTCCGCGTAGACGAACGATCATAACTACCCCGTCGAGATTACTCCTGCCCGTCAGTGTCGTTATTTAACACAGCAAGCTGGAAAACAGGAGCAGGAGCAGTGAGTAGTATATATATATATATATATATATATATATATATATATATATATATATATATATATATATATATATATATATATATATATATTGAGGAGATATGAGTGTTATACTTTGCAACATTGGTTATAGAAGTGTCTCTGAATTCACTTATCTTTTCGCACTCCATCACATAGTGACGGAGGGTGTGCGAATAATTTTGTTGACACAGTTTACATTTGGTCAGGTCTACATCGGCAGATAATGAGAATTCCCAGAGATACTTGTAACCGAGTCTAAGCTGAGCAGCAGTAACATCTAGAAGTCTACTGATTTTATTGGATGATCCATAGATGTGTGGCTCCTCTTGCATGATAGTATGATGATAGATGGAATTACTGGTGTCAATTTCACTTTGCCTCAGATCTACAAGATCTTGTTGAAGTTCTCGGTGTACTGCTGCTCTCAGATTGCTCATTGACAATCCAAGGTTACACTCAACGGCTCCTTTAAAGGCAGATTCTTTGGCTAACTTATCAGCTCTATCATGCATTCGGAGGTCAACATGAGATGGAGACCACATGAAATGGACTCTGTTACCATCCTTAATAATTTTGTTGTATTTGTGTCTAGCTTCGGACACGAGCATGTTACAGTTATGTCTTAAAGAGTTGAGAGCATTTAAGGATGATAAAGAGTCGCTTACAATTAATGTAACAAGTTTGGAGACTTGTACACATTTCAGTGCAAGGACTGACTTTCGCCCTCCTGGGCTAAGGTATGCTGAACTGTGTAATTACTATATGAGTACTGGAACACTTGATGATATATTGGACTTGTTCCAAGATCGACCATGTAATGTATCAATTATACACTGTATGTATGTGATGTAACTATATAACCTGAGCTTGTAAAAGCACCTTAATCACCTTTAGTGATTAAGTGCTTAATTGCACACTAGTTTCTCTATCAGCTATCTCACCCAGTCAGAGACAAATGTATATGAATGCATGTGTGTGTATATATGTATGTATATATGTATATGTACGTATACGTGTGTGTGTATGTATATGTATGTGTATAAAATATATATGGAAGCTGATCAGAATTACATTTCACCTTTGTAAATCCACATTAATGACACTAAGTAAAAGACACATCGAACACTTTATGTAAGACATACGTAAATCTGTGTATCTATGTATTTACGTATATAGGTTAGCTTAGCATTTTAAAAGCACCGAATCACCTTCTGTGGCTGATTGTTCAATAAACCCCTGAACTATATGTTTAACACATCTCTAACCCTGTGCATGGAGGACAGAAGAAAATGTATATATTCTGGTTAGCATTGTAAATGTGTGGCCACGTTTGTGGTAGAAAATAATAATAATAAAGAAAGAAATAAAGAAATAATAAAGAAAAAAGTGCAAGGAGCAAGGCAAATAGTTCGGTGTGAAGGGTAGAGGCCCAGTTGTTTATACGGACTCAAAATATAAGTCATCGCCCATTGTCAGGACAACTGCACTTCCAGGTGCACCCGTGGGACGGTGTAGGGTATATAAGTGTATATATATATACTGTATATAAGTGTAGCTGTATGTTTGGTCTTATATAAGTGTAGCTGTATGTTTGGTCTTATATAAGTGTAGCTGTATGTTTGGTCTTATATAAGTGTAGCTGTATGTTTGGTCTTATATAAGTGTAGCTGTATGTTTGGTCTTATATAAGTGTAGCTGTATGTTTGGTCTTATATAAGTGTAGCTGTATGTTTGGCCATATATAAGTGTAGCTGTATGTTTGGCCTTATATAAGTGTAGCTGTATGTTGCACCATACCTTCGGAATCTCCTCAGGTTTCCTAATGCTGTTTTGGCTTTATTTAGTCTGTTCTTTACGTAAATTTGTATCCCTGTTCTATTGCTCATGAGAGTCAGCATTCTGCCTACCTCAGCATATTGGATCGGGCGGTTGTCTAAGATAATGCGGTCTGGGTTTCTTTTTGTTATGTATATAATCTGGAACTTTTGCTTATTATTGCTTATTTTTCCATTGCTTCTCAAAGTTATTTATGAATTCAATTGCTGCCTTGGTCTTGTTTGCTAGTAGCGGCTTTGATGGTTGCCATATTATTTGGGTGACATCGTCAGCGTATGTGATGTATTCTCCATGTTGGAGTTGGGGTAGGTTAGCTGTATATATGTTGAATAGAGTGGGGGAGAGGCAGCTTCCTTGTGGTACTCCACTTTTTAGTTCTATTCCGTCACCAAGTAGCTGCCGATATTGAGCCTAGCAGTCCTGTTGTCTATAAAGCTGCAGTAAGTAGCAGTAAATCTCTGTGGGAGTCCTTGCTCAGGTATCTTATATTTCAGGCCTGTGTGCCATACTTAGTCGAAGGCTTTCGAAACGTCTTTAAGCAATATATTACAATATTCTTTTTTCGATATTGCATTGGCTATATGTTCGTAGATCAGGGCTATAGCTGTGTGGGCCCCTCTGCGGTGTCTAAGCCCATGCTGCCTGGTGTTATACTTCCCTTCCTCTTCCATGTATTTCATAAGTCTCTGATTAATGATTTTTTCTAATATTTTTCCTGGTACTTCGAAGAGGGAAATTGGCCTGTAATTTTCAGTTTGGGTTGGGGGGGTTTACCTGGCTTGGGGATAAATCTGACTGTAGCATTTTTGAAGTGTGGGGAATAGTCCAAATGCAAGAGCTGTATTTACTATACATGTGTTTTGATGGAGTGCAGTCACTGGTAGGTTGGTTAATACCAATTTATTTATCCTTCTGTTGCCCGGCGCCTTGTTCTTGAAACCTATGAGTGTTTTATGGACCTCTGCAATGGTTATGTGTTTCGTAAGGTGGCATTCATCGTGAATGTTACAGTCTATTGTGTGTCAGGAGTAGTGTTGCAGCTCTGTTACCGACTTGAGTTGTAAATTTCCCTTTCATTGATGGGGCAAAAGTTTACATTTCTTCTGGGTTTATCCTGAATATTTTTCCCAGAACTTCCTGAATTCACGTTCTTGTTCTCTCTCCTCGTAGAGTTTATTTCCTGAGGCATCTTTGATTTTGGGTGTTTCCTCAGAAGAGTTTCCCATCAGGGTTTTACTTTTTCAAAAACTTCCCTGGGTTTCTGTAGTCCATTTTAATTTGGTTTATTAGCTCATTCCAGCTTTTGTGTACTACTCTGTTTTGCATACTCTTGCAGCTCATCTTTAGTTCCCTTGAAGTCTTTTGCGCTCGTCCGCCCACTCATTGTGCGTTATGAGTGTAGAAGGTGTTTTATTCTGGTTTGCAGTGTTGGGAGTGCCTCGGTGGCTGGGGGGTGAGGAGTGTTATATGATGAGCTACGGGGATGTGATCAATCATGCATTTTCTATGTGCTAATCCGTGTATTAAGTCAGCGTTTATGCATGATGTTTCCTTCCCAGTAAGTCGTAACATTGATTTCCTGTGCACTGGTTTTGAACGCTTCCCAGTCGTTTTAGTGTATTGAGGTCTTGGTGGTGAGGGTTTCTGAATGGGTTAGTTGACAGCGTCATTATTATTGGTAGGTGGTCGCTTGTGCTCACAGGGCCCCTTACTATGCGGGTGTTTAGAAAGTGGTTGTTTGACAGTATTATGTCTGGTTTACCACTGTGGCCTTGTCTGACGTAAGTTGGGAAGTCTGGGCCCAGGTGGGTTAGATTTCCGTTCCTTATCATATTGTGGATGGCTTCTCCTGCTTGGTTGTTCCTTCCATGTCCCAATGTTCTGTGCTTGGCGTTCAGATCTCCCCAGGAAGTAGGCAGGTCTGTTCCTTCTGGTAAGTTTCATGATGTCGGCCAGGGGGAGGTAAGGACGTCTTGGTGGTTGGTAGTATGTTCCTATGAAGATTATACCTTTCTTAGTTTGGAGTTCAATTGCCAGGAAGTTTTCTTGAAAATTATCTAGAACGTTGTGTAGAACATTTCTCCTTACAGCAATTGCTGCTCCATCGTTGGCCTGGAAAGTTCAGATCTGGTAAGTTTTGTAGTGGAAGATCTTTATCTTCTCATTTTCCTTTTTCCCCATGGTTGTTAATGAGTATTATATCCGGGTCTATTTTTCTGTACAAGTTGCTGAGTTCCAA
>WNGS01063865.1:7055-25908 GCA_020271785.1 Procambarus virginalis
AGCACAATTTCACAAATCTTGGGATCAAAGAAGACTTTAAACAACAAACCAACACTCCTGTCTAATAACGATGGTCAGCTTTCAGCCTCTGATTCTGCTATTGAGTTCAATAGGTTCTTCTCTTCCATTGGGTCATCCCTTGCAAATGATATTCCATCTTCCAGTACTGATGTTAAGGACTACCTTACAGGTAACTATCCACAGTCTCTGTACCTAAAGCCTACTAATTCCAGTGACGTCAATGAGATAATCCTTTCCCTCAAAACCAAGTCTAGTGCCCTTGACGAGATTCCGACATTAATTTACAAAAAAGCCTCCAGATCCTTAGCCCCTGCAATTGCATTGCTCTTCAACAAGTCACTTGAACTCCAAACCTTTCCAGATATTCTAAAAAAAGCGAGAGTAACCCCTGTCCACAAATGTGGTGATCCTACAGATGTTAACAACTACAGACCTATTTCAATACTGCCTAACTTATCAAAAGTTTTTGAAAAACTAATCTACAAGCAGCTCTACTCTTATCTAGCCAAGCACAATATACTTAGCTCTTGCCAATATGGCTTCAGACCTAAAAAAGCACTAACGATGCACTTATTAGTATGATTAACTTAATTCATGCAGCTCTTGATAAAAATGAGTTCCCTGTTGGGTTATTTGTGGACCTGCGTAAGGCTTTTGACACTGTCAACCACCAAAACCTTCTTCTTAAATTACATCATTATGGAGTCAGAGGACTCTCCCTGCAATACCTCAAATCTTACCTTACTGACAGACTCCAGTATGTTTCTGTGAACAATTCAATTTCTCCTACCCTACCCATCAACATTGGTGTTCCTCAGGGCAGTATACTTGGCCCTCTCCTCTTTCTCATCTACATTAATGACCTTCCAAATGCCTCCCAACACCTTAGACCAATTCTATTTGCTGACGACACAACCTTCATTTACTCCAGTCCTGACCCCCTTGCTCTAAATGCCACAGTAAATACCGAGCTTAATAAAGTCCATCTTTGGCTAACTGCCAACAAACTCACCCTTAACATTGACAAAACTTTCTATATTCTGTTTGGCAATAAATCCTCTAATCAAATAAATCTCAAGATTAACAATACCCAAATTTGTAACAAATTAGATGGCAAATTCCTTGGCGTTCTCATTGATCACAAGCTTAATTTCCAGGGTCACATTCTAAATATATCAAAAAAAGTTTCAAAAACTGTTGGCATTCTTTCTAAGATCAGATATTATGTACCCCGCCCTGCCCTGGTGACTCTCTATTACTCCCTCATCTATCCATATCTCAACTATGGTATTTGTGCTTGGGGTTCTACTACCCAAAATCATTTACGTCCTCTTATTACTCAACACAAAGCTGCTATTAGGACAATATCCAACTCTGGCCCCAGACATCACTCGGTACCCCTACTCAAATCTCTGAATATGTTAGATATTAAGTCACTGCACATTCTCTCATGTGTATTATACACATATAAAACGCTGAACTGTAATGCCAATCCTGACCTCAAAAGCTTCATTGAAAGCTGTAACAGAACCCATGAGCACCACACCAGAAATAAATACAGTTTTGATATTCCAAGAGTACGTCTTAATCAAACTAGAAATGCTCTACAAATCAAGGGACCCAGAATGTGGAATGACCTTCCCAACCATGTTAAAGACTGTACCTCTCTCAACCAGTTTAAGATTAAAACTAAACACTACCTGATTAATTCCCTGTAACCTACCTTACCACTCTATTGTCAACCCATGTCTGTTATTTTTTTTTTTTTATTCAACGCTGTTTGTCTACCTATTGTATTTGTGCTGCTTTTTCAGTCATGTTCCCCCCTTTTTTTATTTTTATTTGTATCTGTTCTCAATACATTTTATTCTTTTTGCTCAATTAGTATTAAGTTTTAGATATTAATGTTTTTCTTGCCCGAAACGCATTGCGTAATAGTGGCTTTAGGCATTGTATGTACTACCTTGAGATACCTTGATACCTTGAGGTGCTTCCGGGGCTTATCGTCCCCGCGGCCCGGTCATCGACCAGGCCTCCTGGTTGCTGGACTGATCAACCAGGCTGTTGGACGCGGCTGCTCGCAGCCTGACGTATGAGTCACAGCCTGGTTGATCAGGTATCCTTTGGAGGTGCTTATCCAGTTCTCTCTTGAACACTGTGAGGGGTTTGCCAGTTATGTCCCTTATGTGTAGTGGCTCTACCTATAAATCCACTTAAATCCACTAGCTCTATCTATAAATCCACTTATGTAAAATCACTTTATGTATGTACCTTTCCTGAATAAACATATTTATTTATTTTATTTATTTAAAAAATAATTTTTTTTTTTTCAAAATGACATGCGCCTGTGCGGATGGCAGGATATTAGACCCCGAGCATGTTAAGGGTTAACACTTTCGCGTTCCACTGACTGAAAAGTTCGTCACTCATTTTTCTACTGAATAGGTTCCAACAACGCATATATGCGTCGCTTGATATAAAAATTTGTAAAAAAAAAGTTACTATCCGATCTTCATTTTTTTTTTAAATGAGCGCCATTGTTTTCCCACTATCCTCCATAGGCCGCATGGCATTCTGGGTCACGCCATGCGGTCGGCCTAGTCCTTTGTGGCGTGACCGCGTGACCGGATCACCGCGCTCCCGCGTCCAGAACCTGTGCACCTCTCTGGCCCGTTTAGGCGTCTTTCTTTGTT
Organism: Procambarus virginalis; assembly: GCA_020271785.1. Classification (NCBI taxonomy): domain Eukaryota; kingdom Metazoa; phylum Arthropoda; class Malacostraca; order Decapoda; family Cambaridae; genus Procambarus; species Procambarus virginalis. The sequence goes on from WNGS01063865.1 coordinate 9,770, forward strand.
CCCGTGTCTTGCAAACCCATTACTACTTGAAAACATGGATCGTGGTAAAGGACAGAGCACTTCTACGCCCAAGAAAGATAGAAAAACCACCAAAGAGGATAAGTTGAGTGAGCTGTACCAAGCGTTCAGGAATGTGAAGCTTACCCCCAGTAAATTTCCTGATTTGTTGGATCGCTTGTCAGATGTGGAGGCAGATGTTGAAGGGGAAGAACGTGAGTGATTATAGTAGTGATAATGAGGGGACAGTGACGTCTGATGAGTTTGATGACTCTTCGACTGAGGAGAGTAGCGAGGGGAGTGAGGATGAGGCGCCGGATGAGGGCCGCCCCAAGCCACCCATGAGGAGATGTGCAGGACGTCTTCAACAGCCTAATCCCGATGATGCCTGGTCTACTGACAATACACCACCAATTGTAGACAGTTTCACTGCCACACCAGGCCTAACTGTCCCAGTGCCAATCACCGCCCTGCAATTTATACAATTATTTTTGACTCGTGCCCTCATTCAATTTCTCACAGTGGAAACAAACAGGTATGCCAGACAATTTATTCAGAATGCTTCCAGGCGCACCATGAGGTTGTGGAAAGAGGTATCAGTGAAGGAAATGGCCAGGTATTTGGGTTTGTCAATGTTGATGGGTATTGCACGACTCCCGACAATGAGAATGTACTGGCAAACAACCCGGTTGTGGCATATGAGGACCTTCAATATTTTCATGACTGCAAAACGATATCAACATATTGGCCAGTTTTTTCATACTTATAACCAGCTTGCAATTCCCCCAAACAACAAGAACCGCATGATAAAACTGAGCACCATCATTATTATTTTACCAACAAATTTGGCACATACTACGTTCCCAATAAATCACTCAGTTTGGATGAAGGTACAATGTCGTGGCGTGGTCGTTTATCCTTCAAGGTTTACAACCCAAATAAACCTGATAAGTATGGGGTAAAGTTGTACATGCTTGCTGAGGCAGGGAGTGGCTATATTATTGATTTCGAGGTGTATTCTGGAGTTGGCAAGACAACAGTGGAGACAGTGATGGGCCTTATGCGACCCTTACTGAACAAGGGCTATCATCTTTACATGGACAATTACTATAACTCTGTCCATCTCACTGAATTGCTAAGGGAAAATGGTGTGTACACTTGTGGAACACTGAGATTGCAGCGTGGCGCCCCAAAAGATCTGCAACAACTTGCAAAAAGTAAATTCGCTGTTGATGAAACTATTTTCAGGCGCAAGGACAACACTTTCATTATCCTATGGAAAGACAAAAGAGTGGTGTCATTGATCACAAACTGTCATAATGCTGACACACAAGAAGTACAAAGAAGGAAGAGAGTGAAGAAACGTGACGGATCATCAACAGTTCAGATTGTAACAGTGAACAAACCAACAGCCATTTGCGACTACAACACCAACATGAAAGGTGTTGATCACTTCGACCAAATGATCAAATATTACAAGTTCGCCAGGAAATCACATAAGTGGACTAAGAAGATCACTTTGTATTCATCATTGTGAAGTTATTACTTCTTCATACTTTGCTGTGGGTACTTCTATATATATTCCGGTTCTTAGTGTTCAGATTGGTATGTCTACATAGTGCATCTTATTGCGAGTATTTTGATACCAAAATGAACAATGTAGCACAAAAACTTCCATTGGAAATATATTTTTGTTTGGCGGGTGTATTGGGTGTAGCGGGTGTGGAAATGGGTGTATGGGCGGGTGAGACATCGACGCGTTTGGGGGTGTTTGGGGTTGAGGCACGCCCATGTGACTCACTTTTATGGATATGTCTGTGTAGGAAATTTTATTGCGATGACACTGATACCAAACAAAACCATATGCAACAAGTTTGGACTTGATAAACACAATGAGAGTAGAAACATATCGGGAGAGTTTAGCAGAGTTTAGCGTTAACGCCAAACAAAGGGCGCAGTTCTTTGGTTGGTGGTGGCGTAATGTTAATTTTGATGAAATGTTATGCATATGCTCTTATAGAACATTTCATTAGCTACACAGTGATACAAAAATAAAACACGTTCATCGAAAATGAGGGTCACAAACATGTGCAGAGTATAAACTTTTCAGTTGTGATTGTAGCTGGGCGCGCTGGAGCGTGTAACCCTCAGCCAACTTCCCACATTCCTGCGTGCGGGGCGACACCATTATTTATTGTTCCTATTCATATGTCCGTGTAGGGAATTTTATTGCGGTCACAATGATACCAAAATTAACCACGAATAACAATTAGGGGGTTGGCAAACATAAGAACATCGTAAACATTGATGCCCGGTTTGACGCTCACGGCTAACGAACGCCACATTTTCTTATTCGGTGTGGTTCTCATGTTGTATTTGTTGACAATTTATGTATATATTACTCTAGAGCATTCTCTCGCGAACACAATGATACCAAATTTAAATACATACCGCGAAAATTAAGCTCACCACCCTGAAAAGATTATAAACATTTTTTTGCTGACGCGCCGTAGGCGCACACGTCGGGATCACTTGGGGGGTATGGAGGGCCTATTTACGGGGAACGCGAAAGTGTTAAACCCCGAGCATGTTAAGGGTTAACCTCTGCAAACTATCTCAAGCCCATCATCAGCCAGCAAAAATCAGCTATCAGGAGAATAACAAACTTTGCTTTCAGACAACACACAGCTCCCCTGTTCAAATCCCTAAACATGCTAAACATTAAATTCACTCCACACATTCTCTTGTGTCAGTTACATTTACAAAACCCTTTTCTTAAGTGCAAACCTTGTTCTGAAACTTTTCCTGGACAGATGTAATAGAACACATAATCACCACTCCAAACATAAATATCTCTTTGATATCCCCAGAGTCAAACTTAATCTGTGTAAACACTCTTTGCAAATAAAGGGACCTAGTCTATGGCACTCACTCCCTAATGAATTTAAATGCTGTCCAACTTTTAGCTTATTAAAAAATATAACCAAAAAAACAGCGTTGAATGTAATGAAACGCCACATTCTGGGTGAGTCCCGGAGGCTCCACGGAGCTATCCAGGCTGGATGGATATGTATATCTGTCTGGCATCAGTCAATGCATTTAGTTCTTGCCTACCAGGGACCACGAGTCAGAACCTGGCTCCCTCTAGAGAGGCACGAGGAGCAATGGCCTATAGAAACCCCCCTGTGGTTGGGAGCATTCAATGTGTGCCATCGACCAGGACAGGCACCCAGAAAGGTAGGTACCCCAAAACAAACCCCCTATTCTGGTAAAAGTATTGCGACCGAAAGCCGAACAGGTGGACAGAACTCCCCAAACGAAAATTATTAAACTAGCATGACGTCATCATGTCGCCGCGCCGCTGTCTGCACAACCCCCCTACCTTCCCTGGAGGGGAAAGGGGGAGCCCCAGTCCCATCCGCCGGCGACCCAACCTTCAGTTCTTAGGCTGGATGTGAAAAAGCTTGAAAAACACTATCAACTGGAGGGAAGAAGGGATGCCGGGGAGCCTCCAGGACTCACCCAGAAAATGGCGTTTTATTACATTCAATGCTGGTTTTCTGGGGGGGGGGGAGCCCTGTTGGCTCCCCGGAGCTAACTACCCAAAGATAAGGAAAAAACAAGGACTCACCCGGGAGGCGGTTCATCCTCACTCCTCAATGCGAAGTCGAGACAACTGGCTGCAACCGCCGACCCAAGGCAATGCAGTCCCTATCTGGCCCCGGAACATTCGCCAGATAGCGATCAGTCAGGACCCTGTTCGACCTCCAAAACCCCTGTGCCCGAATGTCAACCCAAGACATGTTGCCAAAGACGGCAGCCAAAGCCGCATACTTACAGACGTCATGGGCACAGGGATAAAAAGCAGGCTGGCTAGACTTAATAACCCTGCGGACAACCTGAGAGACCCGAGCCCAGGAACAGGGAAGAAGGGAAACCGGGTCAACCCAAAGCGCATCCCCGGCCACCAAAGCCGTAGCGCACAAATAACGGCAGAGAGCCGCAACCGGACACAACACATGATGCACCCCCGGCCTGACCAACCAAGATTCAACAACCCATGGCCCCCTCCGAAAAGCAGCCGTTCCATTCTTCGCCAGAAAAGAAGACGGCTGCAACCGAACAAAACGTCTACCAGGACTGAAGGAGCAGAAACCCCTGTGCCGGAGGAGAGCATGAAGCTCCCCTATCTGACCCCCAGAAGCCAATGCCAACAGGAAAGGAGCTTTCAAAATACAATCCCAACCGGAAGGGGCCACAACAAACCGAGGAGAAGAGAGACACGAGAGCACCCAGTCCAAGGACCAGGAGGGCTCAGGAGGTACATGAGCAGGCCAGAGGTGAAACAACGCCCGAGACAGCTTGCGGAACGGGGCAGAAATAACATCAACACCGAAAGCAAGTTGAAGCGGCTCCGCCAGTGGCGCACAATTCGAGATGACAGTATTGGGCATAAGATGACGGTCCTGGAACAACCAAGAGAGAAAGGAAAGAACAACCCTATCTGTGACCGAAGAACACCTATGCAGGGATAGGAAGAACCGGAAACCGCCAGGAAACTTCATACTGCCGCCGAGACAAAGGTGGGAGACCAACAACGAAGCCACCTGCGCACCATACAAGTGATGATAAACCTGAGTCAAAAACTCCAGATGCAAAGACTCGAGGAGAAGACCGAACCAGCTTCATACCGGGCTGGACTGACCCACTGAAAGAGGCGGAGCCGCGGGAAGACCCTCGGGTTCAGACACCGAGCAAACAGCACCTGAAACCAAGACTGGGCCAGCCACCAAGGAGCCAGAAGGACAACCCGACTCTGGTAAGTCTCCAAGCGAGCCAGGACCTGGAGCAACAGCTGAACCGGGGAAAGAGGTACAGGTAACCCCACCTTACCCAGTCCTGTCTGAAAGCACAGACAACATACGTCGCATGAATCCGGGTCAAAACAATCACCAACCCAACAGGCAGCATGGTGGACTTAAAACCAGTGAGTGTCACCCTGAGACAAGGGGACAGAGCAACCTTCACACTCGCAAGACGCAAGAGGGGAATCAGGGGTCACATCCATCGGACCACAGAGCCCCCGTAGGGTTTCCCAGGGCCCTTAGCCTTGGTAACACGCTAAGGGAAGCCAAGGCAGGGTACTGCCAACCAGCGCCCAAGTCTACCAATCAAACTCCTAAAGTTGAACCCCCGGGATGTGTCCAGTCACATGGCCCAAGCGGGAAGGACCACCAACATAAGGTACAGATATATATACCCCAAGAACGGCGAAGAGGGATGCCAATGGCAGACCCCCACCCACCAGGCAGAAAACAAAAATAAAAGAAAAACCCCGCAAGAGGACAACATACCCAGGCAGAACAAAGCCAGCTGATGTTATAGGTGAAAACTAGCTGTGCAGCACCCTGTGCCCCTGCCAGTGACAAAAACTACCCCTACCCAAAGACAAACAAGGGTAAGAAAAAAAAAAACAGCTGACCCAAAGAGCGGCCAAATACTAAGCAGTAAATGGCACCTGCAGAGGTAGATCCCGAGGTGACTTGTGGAAGCTGGCCCCAAGCCCCAAGGGCAGTACATACAGGGCACCTAGGGACGGAGACCCTAGGTGCATGCAGCGGCGACATGAAGACGTCATGCTAGTTTGCTAATTTTTGTTTCGGGAGGTCTGTCCACCTGTTCGGCTTTCGGTCGCAATACTTTTACCAGAACAGGGGTTTGTTTTGGGGTGTCTACCTTTCTGGGTGCCTGTCCCTGGTCGATGGCAGACATAGAATGCTCCACAAGGGGGGTCTCTATAGGCCATTGCTCCTTGTGCCTCTCTAGAGGGGGGGCCAGGTTCTGGCTCGTGGTTCCCGGTAGGCAAGAACTCCATGCATTGACTGATGCCAGACAGACATACATATTCATCCAGCCTGGATAGCTCCGGGGAGCCGACAGGGCTCCCCCCAGAAAGTACCTAATTTCATGTTCATAGTTTCTTACCTAAAGCTGTAACTCGCACTGTCTCTAGTGCTACCCAATTCCCCAATATATGTACCTATGCCATACAACTTACCATTGTAATGATTGCTGCTATCTTGTATCATATTATACACATAGTTTGCTACATTTTATCTTGCAATAAACTCAAATTATGCTAAAATGAACCTGTGGATTACATTGTACCCTTAAATTTACTTTAACCCTTAAATGGCGCATAGCTATATACTATTTGACACCCACAGGTGCATACAAAAAAAAAAAAAATATTTTTTCTTCCTAACCTGTTAATTTGTGTTCACTGATCACGGGAAAAATAATAAAAAAATCGTAAGTTGAATATATTGGCCGCTATAGGGCAGGGAAGTCTGGCACAAAACAGGCGCTCACTCAGCATGCGTCCCAGGCGGTCTGTTGATCGCCAGCTGTCAGGCCGGAGTTGCCACAAAGAGATAATTGCCTAATTATTTCAATGTCTCTGATTGATTTTTCGTAGTTTTTTTGCTGTAATATTATTCAATAGTGTGTAGTGTGATATATATATATAATGAAATGGGTGAATCATCGCTGTACTCAAAAATATGGTGTGCTTATTGTTGATTCAATTATGTTCATCAAACAGTGAACAAATACTTTGTCGGCTGTTACACTATATACACAGGTTATATATAAGTATCTGCATGTTTTGTTCACCATAACGAACCACTAAGTTGCTATTATGAGTCAAAAAGTAACGAGGAGTGACCGCCGTGTACCAGCCAGCCACTCACGCCCTCCCTCAAGTCATCTGACTCGCCCACATTCTCCTCCCACAATACTGTTTTTGCCTTTATTCACTATATACAGACGCTATATATAAGTATCTACATTCGTGTTCACCATAACGAACCACTAAGTTGGTATGCTGAGTGGCAGTTGCAGGCAGTGGCAGCCCGCCACTGGCTGCCACTGACACTGATGGACCTCACAGTCAGCTGATGGCTGCCGCCCTCAAGGCCACACACACTAATATTTCTCCTCCAACAATACTGCTTGTGGTGTTATTACGCTATATACACACATTATATATAAATATCTACCGGTTTTATTCACCAAACTTGTACAAGTAAACTGGTATGGTGCCCAAAGACGTGATCACCAGTAAACAACACGATAATTCCTGCAGACGACGCTCCTCTCACCAAAATGGCGGCTCCCAACCTCCTACTCTTGCTGTTTATACTCTCTATACACACGTTATATATAAGTATCTACATTTGTGTTCACCATAACGAACCACTAAGCTGGTATGGTGAGTGCAGTCAATAAAAGGTGGCCACACACAGTCAGATAACAACGCCACCACCCTCCCTCCCACAGCATTACTCCTCCCTCCATGGAGCAAAGCGCTAAATATCATCACAATCCTCTTATTATCAGACCCATGGTCAGTTTTATCACAGTCAGGGGTCTCCTGTAATAATATTATCGCTACATAATAGCATGAACAAGTATATTATGGCATTTTTAGGCGATGCTGTGGTCACAAGCTGAACAGCAGTGCTGTGAGCTCATGCTGCGTGCGTCAGGCTTGGTAGCTTACTCGATACTGAGGCCCCTAACACCCGGGAGTTTGGCCCACGATTTTTTTAAAAAATGGCGTCTGTTTACAAGAGCCCTGATGAAGGTGTGGTGAACCCCGTGTATCCGCGGGCCGTTTAAATCTTGCGTAGTACTCCAACGCATCATATGATGCGATGCGCAATTTTCTGCAAGTCGGTCAATGCATCATATGATGCGATGCTCAATTGAAGGGTTAATGAACCTACTTCTTTTTCTTACAATATATTTTGTACTTACAATGTACCTGTAAATATTTTTTTAATTTTGCTAGAAATTATCTTCTTAAGATTATATGTTAGATTAACCCTTAGATTGCACAATATATATATATATATATATATATATATATATATATATATATATATATATATATATATATATATATATATATATAGATGATTTCAGTAACAAAACAGATACTGTGCAATACATTAATAGCTGTTTTTGTGTCTGGCGCTATAATTTAAATGCCCTGCATGGGATAGGGGCAGCTATAGTGCAGCCATGACCGATAGAGTGGTAGACGCCAGCTAGAAAAAAAATCGTGGCCAACATTCCTGGGCGTGAGAGTCTCAGTAGTGTATGAGCCACCAAGGCTAATGCACGCAGCATGAGCGCACAGCCCTGCTTTTCAGCTTGTGACCACAACATCGCTTCAAAATGTCAAAATATTGATGTACGTGCTAATATTTAGCGATGATAGTATTACAGAAGACCCTTGACAGTGATAAGACTGACCAGGATTCTAATATTAGCAGGACTGTGGTGATATTTAGTACTGTGCTCCATGGATGGAGGAGTAAGGCTGTGGGAGGCAGGGTAGTGGCGTCGTCTTTTGACTGTGTGTGGCCAACTTTTACTGACTGCACTCACCATACCAGATTAGTGGTTCGCTATGGTGAACACAAACGTAGATACATATACAGTGGGGCGTCGACTTACGATGGTAATCCGTTCCCAGAGACGGATCTTAAGTCAAAATATCGTAAGTTGAAGCGATTTTTCTCGTAAGAAATAAAGAGAATTGAATTAATCCGTTCCCCACCCTCCAAAATATTAACTTACAAATACATTTTATACTGAATACAATGTTTTTTCTAACTACAATACAGAACATAAGTTTATCTTACCTTTATGGAGGTCTCTTGATGGCGTATGGAAGATGGTGAGGAGGGGGGAGGAGGAGAGGTGTTACTGTTTGGAAGAGGAGTCCTCTTCCATTATAACATCGGGCAGTGATGACTTTTCTGGGGTACACTTTCTCTTACGTTTTGCCTGCATACTACTAGGATCTGGTTGTGATTCACTGTTTGTCTCACTAAAAACCTTTCCAGACATTTTTGTTTTTCCATGTTTTAATTTTTGTCTGTAGTGAGGCATCACAGTGTCATTTAAAAGGTTAAGGCAACGGCCTACTACCGTGATTTGGGTGAGTCGTTTCAGCAAAAGCTTGCAATTCTTCCCATGCTGCACACATTTTCTTAATTAATGAGGAAGGGACATTCTGTACTGTCTCCTCCTCCCCTGAAGAAATTTCCTCAGGTGTCTCTTGTTGCTGCTCCTTGTGAAGTTCTTCGGTGGTCAGTTCTTCAATGTGTTCCTCCACCAGCTTGCAACACACAACACTCAGAACACTATGAATGCCACTTCTTTTTCTAAATTTCTCAAACCATCCCCCACTCGCCTTAAACTCTTTCGCATTTGCATCACTCGTTTCAGGGGTTTTCTTTAAAAGGTCTTCATGCAATTTTCTTGCCTTTTCACAAATGATGGCCTCTGAAACTCTATCACCCGCTAACTCTTTGCTCTGTATCCAAACTAATAATAACTGTTCAACATCCTCAAGTGTTTGTATTCTATGTTTCGTGATTATTGATACGCCTTTTGCCACTTTAGCACTCATAATGTCCTTTTCCTTAGCCAGTATGGTGGATATCGTTGACTGAGATTTGTTGTACTGCCTAACTAGTTCAACAACCTGCACACCATCTTCATATTTACGAATAATCTCTTGTTTCTGCTCTATGGTCATCCTTACATGGGTTTTCGTATGTTGAGCCATTCCCCCCGACTTTCCTGGGACTCATGGTGTGATATATAATTACAGTGCTTCCTCAGACTAACGAACCCCGCTCTATCGAATTCCCGGAAGAGCCGAACAAATTGAATTCGGTACCAAATGTTCAGTGGAACATACAAATGTTCGATTAAGTGAGGAATGTTCGTCTAAGCGGTCACCGAGGCCGAGCGTCGGAGCTGGCTGTCATCAACTATGATTCGCCAGAGTGTAAACAGTTATATAGTGTTTTATTATCCTCACCCATTGTTTCTAGGGAGAAATGGTGATAAAATGGTGTCAGGGGGGGCATTGGTGAGAGAGTTGTTGTCAGGAGGCAAGTGGTGTCAGTGGTTAGGGTTTTTTGTTAGGGGGCAGGTGGTGTAAGTTATGTATTCTCATGGGAGGCAGGTTGTCAGCCAGCCAGCTGAAATGGTGATAAAATGGTGTCGGGGGGGGGGGGGCATTGGTGAGAGTTGTTGTCAGGAGGCAAGTGGTGTCAGTAGAGGCTGGTTGTCAGAGATAGAAGTTGTCAAGGGAAGTTGTCAGTGGTAGAAGTTGTCAAGGGAAGCTGGAGTAATAGTGGTGTCAGTAGATGCTGGTTGTCAGTGGTAGAAGTTGTCAAGGGAAGCTGGAGTAATAATGGTGTCAGTAGATGCTGGTTGTCAGTGGTAGAAGTTGTCAAGGGAAGCTGGAGTAATAATGGTGTCAGTAGATGCTGGTTGTCAGTGGTAGAAGTTGTCAAGGGAAGCTAGAGTAATAATGGTGTCAGTAGATGCTGGTTGTCAGTGGTAGAAGTTGTCAAGGGAAGCTAGAGTAATAATGGTGTCAGTAGATGCTGGTTGTCAGTGGTAGAAGTTGTCAAGGGAAGCTGGAGTAATAAATGGTGTCAGTAGATGCTGGTTGTCAGTAGAAGGTGTCAGGGGAGGCAGGTGGTGGAAGGTGTCAGGGGAGGCAGGTGGTGGAAGGTGTCAGGGAAGGCAGGTGGTGGAAGGTGTCAGGGGAGGCAGGTGGTGGAAGGTGTCAGGGGAGGCAGGTGGTGGAAGGTGTCAGGGAAGGCAGGTGGTGGAAGGTGTCAGGGGAGGCAGGTGGTGGAAGGAGGCAGGGGAGGCAGGTGGTGGAAGGTGTTGTCAGGGGAGGCAGGTGGTGGAAGGTGTCAGGGGAGGCAGGTGGTGGAAGGAGGCAGGTGGGGTCAGTGGTGGAAGGTGTCAGGGGAGGCAGGTGGTGGAAGGAGGCAGGTGGGGTCAGTGGTGGAAGGTGTCAGGGGAGGCAGGTGGTGGAAGGTGTCAGGGGAGGCAGGTGGTGGAAGGTGGTGGAAGGTGTCAGGGGAGGCAGGTGGTGGAAGGAGGCAGGTGGGGTCAGTGGTGGAAGGTGTTGTCAGGGGAGGCAGGTGGTGGAAGGGAAGCAGGTGGTGGCAGGGGGAGGCAGGTGGTGGAAGGTGTCAGGGGAGGCAGGTGGTGGAAGGAGGCAGGTGGGGTCAGTGGTGGAAGGTGTTGTCAGGGGAGGCAGGTGGTGGAAGGGGAAGCAGGTGGTGGCAGGGGAGGCAGGTGGTGGAAGGTGTCAGGGGAAGCAGGTGTGGAAGGAGGCAGGTGGGGTCAGTGGTGGAAGGTGTTGTCAGGGGAGGCAGGTGGTGGAAGGAGGCAGGTGGGGTCAGTGGTGGAAGGTGTTGTCAGTGGAGGTGGAAGTGGAGAGAGAAGGTTGCTGACCACGCATGGCTGCCAAACCTCTCATTCATACTCTATTAAAAATCTCAATCTTAGCTGTAGCATATTTATGCCAAATGTTAATTTTCGTGTATTAATATACTTACCGTATTAATCATTAACATGTTTTATTGTTTCATGTAGAAAACAATAGCTGACTTGGCATTGTGGTGTGTATGACCAGGTACCTGGGGTGGGTGGGGAGGGGGTCATGGAGGTGTGAGAGGAGACCTGTCACCCATCAATTTTTTTTGTCTGGGGAGTTGAGACACTTCCAAGCCTGCTGCTTTCAATACACCCATGGATGGTGTGGTGGTGTGGTGTGGATGGTGTGGGTGGTGTGGGGGGGTGTGTGATGGTGTGGGTGGTGTGGGGGATGGTGCGGGTGGTGTGCGGGTGGGTGAAGGTATATTTACTCAGTTGTATTTACTCAGTTGTACTTGCGGGGTTGAGCTCTGGCTCTTTGGTCCCGCCTCTTAACCGTCAATCAACAGGTACTCACCTAGTTGTACTCACCTAGTTGTGCTTGCGGGGGTTGAGCTCTGGCTCTTTGGTCCCGCCTCTCAACCGTCAATCAACAGGTGTACAGTTTCCTGAGCCTAATGGGCTCTATCATATCTACACTTGAAACTGTGTATGGAGTCAGCCTCCACCACATCGCTTCCTAATGCATTCCATTTGTCAACCACTCTGACACTAAAAAAGTTCTTTCTAATATCTCTGTGGCTCATTTGGGCACTCAGTTTCCACCTGTGTCCCCTAGTGCGTGTGCCCCTTGTGTTAAACAGCCTGTCTTTATCAACCCTGTCGATTCCCTGAGAATCTTGAATGTGGTGATCATGTCCCCCCTAACTCTTCTGTCTTCCAACGAAGTGAGGTTTAATTCCTGCAGTCGCTCCTCGTAGCTCATACCTCTCAGCTCGGGTACTAGTCTGGTGGCAAACCTTTGAACCTTTTCCAGTTTAGTCTTATGCTTGACTAGATAGGGACTCCATGCTGGAGCCGCATACTCCAGGATTGGTCTGACATATGTGGTATATAATGTTCTGAAAGATTCCTTACACAAGTTTCTAAAGGCCGTTCTTATGTTAGCCAACCTGGCATATGCTGCTGATGTTATCCTCTTGATATGAGCTTCAGGGGACAGGTCTGGCGTGATATCAACCCCAGGTCTTTCTCTCTCTCTGACTCTTGAAGTATTTCATCTCCCAAATGATACCTTGTATCTGGTCTCCTGCTTCCTACCCCTATCTTCATTACATTACATTTGCTTGGGTTAAACTCTAACAGCCATTTGTTCGACCATTCCTGCAGCTTGTCCAGGTCTTCTTGAAGTCTCAAGCTGTCCTCCTCTGTCTTAATCCTTCTCATAATTTTGGCGTCGTCAGCAAACATTGAGAGGAATGAGTCTATACCCTCTGGGAGATCATTTACGTATATCAGAAACAGGATAGGTCCAAGTACAGAGCCCTGTGGGACTCCACTGGTGACTTCACGCCAGTCTGAGGTCTCACCCCTCACTGTAACTCTCTGCTTCCTATTGCTTAGGTACTCCCTTATCCACTGGAGCGCCCTACCTGTTACTCCTGCCTGTTTCTCCAGCTTATGCATCAACCTTTTATGGGGTACTGTGTCAAAGGCTTTCCGACAGTCCAAAAAATGCAGTCCGCCCACCCTTCTCTTTCTTGCTTAATTCTTGTCACCTGATCGTAGAATTCTATCAAGCCTGTAAGGCAAGATTTACCCTCCCTGAACCCATGTTGATGGGTTGTCACGAAGTCTCTTCTCTCCAGATGTGTTACTAGGTTTTTTTCTCACAATCTTCTCCATCACCTTGCATGGTATACAAGTTAAGGACACTGGCCTGTAGTTCAGTGCCTCTTGTCTGTCACCCTTTTTGTATATTGGTACTACATTAGCAGTCTTCCATATTTCTGGTAGGTCCCCCGTTTCCAGTGACTTACTATACACTATGGAGAGTGGTAAGCAAAGTGCTCCTGCACACTCTTTCAATACCCATGGCGAGATTCCATCCGGCCCAACAGCTTTTCTCACATCCAGCTCCAATAGGTGCTTTTTGACCTCATCTCTTGTAATTTCGAACCTATCCAAGGTCACCTGGTTTGCTGCCACCTCTCCCAGCGCCGTGATATCTCCCTGTTCTATTGTAAAGACCTCCTGGAACCTTTTGTTGAGTTCTTCACACACCTCTTTGTCATTCTCTGTGTACCTGTCCTCACCCACCCTAAGTTTAATCACCTGTTCCTTCACTGTTGTCTTCCTCCTGATGTGACTGTGTAGTAGCTTTGGTTCAGTCTTGGCTTTGTTAGCTATATCATTTTCATACCTTTTCTCAGCTGCTCTTCTCACACTGACATACTCGTTCCTGGTTCTCTGGTATCTCTCTCTACTTTCTGGTGTTCTGTTATTACGGAAGTTCCTCCATGCCCTTTGTTCAGCTCCTTTGCTTTCATACATTCCCTATTAAACCACGGATTCTTCCTTTGCTTCTCTGTTTTTTCCTGTTGGGCTGGGACAAACCTGCTTACAGCCTCCTGACATTTTTGGGTGACATAGTCCATCATGTCTTGTACGGACTTGGTTCCGAGTTCTGTGTCCCAATGTATATCCCATAGGAATTTATTCATCTCATAGTTTCCTTTCGGTACGCCAGCCCTTTGGTTCCCAGTTCTTTTTTGGGGGTGATAATTCCTAGCTCAACCAGGTACTCAAAGCTCAATACACTATGATCACTCATTCCCAAGGGGGCTTCCAACTTAACTTCCTTATATCCGACTCATTTAGGGTAAATATCAAATCAAGCAAGGCTGGTTCATCCCCTCCTCTCATTCTTGTCGGTCCCTTGACGTGTTGACTTAGAAAGTTTCTTGTTGCCACATCCAGCAGCTTAGCTCTCCATGTGTCTGGGCCTCCGTGTGGGTCTCTGTTCCCCCAATCTATCTTCCCATGGTTGAAGTCTCCCATGATTAGAAGTCTGGATCCGTTCCTGCTAGCCACAGAAGCTGCTCTCTCTATTATATTGATGGTGGCCATGTTGTTTCTATCATATTCCTGTCTGGGTCTTCTGTCATTCGGTGGGGGTTATATATGACTACTATTATAATTTTCTGTCCTCCAGTTGCAATGGTGCCTGATATGTAGTCCCTGAAACCTTCACAGTTCTGAATTACCATCTCTTCGAAACTCCAACCTTCTCTTAGTAGCAAAGCCACACCACCTCCTCCTCTCCCTTCTCTCTCTTTCCTCACTACATAGTAGCCCTGTGGAAACACTGCATTTGTTATGATTTTCGTTAGCTTTGTTTCTGTGAGTGCTATTATGTCTGGGTTTTCTTCTAGTGCCCACTCTCCAAGTTCACTAGTTTTATTTGTAATCCCATCTATGTTAGTGTACATCGCCTTGAAGCTCACTTTCTTCTGTTCATTTACATATCCCTTTCTTGGCGAGTATTCTACTGGTGTGGGAAGCTGTTCCGTGGGTGAGAGGATCTGTGAGGTGGTTTGCAGGGTCGCAGAGGGTTTTGGGTGGGGGGTGGGGGTTTAAGGGAAGGGGGAACGGGTAGGGTGTGGGTTAAGGAGATAGGGGGGACATGGAGGATACGGGGTGAGGGGGGAGGAGGAATAGGGAGGGTATGGGATGAAGGGGGAAGGGGGACTGGGGGGGAAAGGTGGGAGGGGGGACATGATGGGAATGGGGATGGGGTGTCGGGGTCAGAATGGGGTGGGGGGGGAGGAGGGTTGGGTGGGGGCAGGTAGGGTGAGGGGAAGGAAGGGTTTCTATGCAGAGGGGGTTGGTGGTGTTGCCCCCCCCCTCTGGTGTTGCTGGGATGCTGGTTTTGGGTTCCCTCTTGTCTCTGGGACTGCTGTGTTGGGGGCTGTGATTTCCTGGTTTGCTCCTCTCTCCCTGCGCTTCCTCCTTGCCTCTGCTGCCCTGGCTCTCTCCTCCTTCGTCCTGTCCCTCTGCAGGAATACTTGTTTGTATCCCTCCACATGTTGGAGACGACTCTTCTTTTCTAGAATATCCTCCTTCGTGGTTTCGTTTGCAAACACCACCTTTACAAGTCGGTTTCTGTCCCTGTTGTACCAGCCCAACCTGAAAACCTTCTCAATGTTGTGTGCAGCCTCTTCCATCTGTAACCCCTTCAGTAGCCATGTACTGCCTCTCTATCCTTGCCATTCCATTCTTGCCTGTTGGATCCTTCCTGTTCTTTGATGCCTACAACTACCACTGATCTCTTTCTCTCCAGCAGTTGAGTGGTGCACCTTGCTGCTTCCTGTGAGGTAGCAGCTTGCATGGCTACCTCCCTCACTGTGGCCATTGCTTCTGAGCTCTTTTTCAATATGTCCGCAAATGTGTCAGGTACAGAGGCATTTCCTTCCAATGTAACATTCCCACCTTCCCTTTGGATGATAATCTGATGCTCGGTCTCTTTATTTTTCGCTGTGAGAGATTTGATCTCCTCCCTTGCTGATGTCAGCTCACTTTGCAGGTTGTTAATTGTAATCCTCATTTCATTCATCTCCCTCCTGAATTCCTCCAGTACTTGGTGTAGCAATTCCTGCGTTTGTTCGCCCTGGCTGCTTCCCATAACCCTGTTTCGGCCTCCTGCCATTTTGCCCCTTGTCAAGAGAGGTAGCAAGGGAGAGAGAGCAGAGAGCAAAGAGAAGCAGAGAGAGCCAGAGAGAGCGAACAAGAGAGAGAGAGAGAGCAAGGGAGAGAGAGACAAGAGAGAGAGAGCAGCGAGAGAGAGAGAGCAAGAGAGAGAGAGCAAGCGAGAG
>WNGS01063872.1:0-11871 GCA_020271785.1 Procambarus virginalis
GTAGATTAGATCTAATTCATTTCCGGCTTCTTTACTAATTTCCTCGAGGTACTCATTCCTCCCACGGAGGTGACATCCCTACAGACATGTGGTATCATGCCTGAAGGATGTCACTGGCATCACTTACAAGTGAGCTTATGGTCTTGCTCAAGCATGTATGGAGGTCTTAGAGGTAGCAGACTGGTCGGCTACTCCACCAGTTGCTTTTCCTGTGTCCTCTTGTAAGTAGCACAGAACTTAGTTTTGTCTTGGCTATGTCATTGTGGTGCGGGACTATCTTAACGGCTATCTTAATTGCGAGTTTGCTATCTACGGCTATCTTAATTGCGAGTTTGGCATTCTTGTGAAGAGACTATGATGCTTTTGTCTTGTTTGTGGAGAGAGTGAGACCGAGATTACACCATAACATGACATGACCACAGTGGACAGCGCTTCGGATTCGTAGTCCTGAGGTTCCGGGTTCGATCCCGGTGGAGGCGGAGACAAATGGGCAAAATGTCTCTTTCACCCTGATGCCCCTGTACACCTAGCAGTAAATAGGTACCTGGGAGTTAGACAGCTGCTACGGGCTGCTTCCTGGGGGTGTGTAACAAAAAAGGAGGCCTAGTCGAGGACCGGGCCACGGGGACGCTAAAGTCCGAAATCATCTCAAGATAACCTGACCACATTAAAGCCATTGTCTTTCCCGCTATTGCATCTTCTCTTCCCCTGGCTGCTTGGCACACAGTCATGCCGGACTCTGAGACAGCTCTTAAGTTGTTTATTGAGGAACAAATTTATCAGTGTCTTGAAGGATTTGTTATTCTGTGAACCATTCACTCATTTTGTTTATAAAGCAAATCCTCTCAGCACCTCGGGGCCTACAGCCTTTTTATTTTTATGTAAAATAAAAATAAATAATTATTTTATTTATTTTTAAAATAAAATAAAAATATTTTATTTTATTATTTATTTATATTATTTCTCTCTCTTGCTCACATCGACGGTGATAATCAGCGCCCAGTGGTTATCTCGAGATTATCTTGAGATGATTTCGGGGCTTAGCGTCCTCGCGGCCCGGTCCTCCTTTTTGTTACACCCTCCCCCCCCCCCCAGGAAGCAGCCTGTAGTAACTGTCTAACTTCCAGGTACCTATTTACTGCTATGTGAACAGGAACATCAGGGGTGAAAGAAATTCTGCCCATTTGTTTCCACCTCCGACGGGGATCGAACCCGGAACCTTAGTATTACGAATCCCTAGCACTGTCCACTCAGCCGTCAAGCCCCCTTCTACACTACATAAACAGTGCACAATGTGTGTAGTGGCATCCTTATCCGGAGCATTCAGCAGGAGAGCATAACCTAATCTCCCGCCTCTGAGGTGAGATGGCTGTCCATCACCCAGGACTCTCAGATATCTGCAATGTCATTCCCTAGTATTCCTACATGACTTGCCACCCAGTTGATAAGTACTCACCGACCTTGGCGTCTGAGAGTTAAGCATTTTTGCTATAACACATCTCATTGGATAGATGTTGTCACATAAGTGCTTTTTTTTTGCAAGATTAATTTAACTGTTGAACAAATTTAGTAAACCACAAGCATTATCCTCGATTCAATTGCATTAGCAACACTCACTGACCACAGTGGTTAAGAGAAAGATTGCAACTTGATCATCAGTGTGTTGTCACAAGACCAACAAGTCACCGTGGTGTTTTCCATCAGTTGTGATTATTACTGTACAAACATCTGGTTAGATATATACACCCATACAAAGAAGATTGGGTTGTATACTACAGTGGTCTCGCAACTGGTAATTAGACGTGAAGCTGGAGGGGTGAAAGGGGGGTTGTGACGATCTCTTGTCAGGGATCTGTAGGACCGGGACGTCCACTTCCTGGGGCTCGTGCGGCCCCCAGGCTCTGCTTCAGGAGGCTGGGGTCGTTCTTGTCCTTGCTGGGGTGGTTCTTCTCCGGCCTCGACCACGGCGGTCTCCGGGTTGGAGTCCCTGTGCCTTCTTTCACCAACTTGGAGGTCAACTCCGGAACTCACAGTTCCTGCGATGGGAACCAATCGTATTGGCGTTTGCCGCTTCATTGGAGACTTTCTGCGCCGTGGAGAGGGGAGACCTGCTGCATGGGTAACAGCTTCTCGCCCCGTATCAACCTACCCTGGCTTTGCACCCTGGAGACCGACAACCAGAGCACAACTCCATAGTCTCCTGAGACTGCTGGATGACTACTACTGGGGGGTGGGGGGGGGTGATTGAAGTAGTTAACTCATATCTTGCTGGAGGGGTGCTTAGCTATCAGCGACTACGGGGAAGTGAGGTCTAGCTCTTGTGCCCCGCCTGCCATCCTCACTGTACCTGTTGCTTTATAAGTATACTCTTCTGACATTGGAATTCCTGGTAGACTGAGGGTGTGTGGCGTTTGGGTCTGGTACACTCAGTGTGCAACAGTTTACAATTGTGCTCAGTGAATATTGCAAGTTTATAAGTGACTGGCGGTAAGTGACTGTGACTGGCAGCAAGTGACACTTGGGTAAATGAGAGTGGTGAGCCCTGATACCTGACCCTTCAACTAACACATCGTATTCTGTACGTTATGCTGACAACGTTACAAATGTGACCTACCATGAAATGTAACAGGTAAAAATTACTACGTTTCCAGTACATCGGACTCGTTAGCTTCGCAAGTTTCTGGCTAGGTTTAGTAGGCTGGATTTGTTACGGAGTGGCGGATCAACAGAGCTATGAGGCCCCTGCACAGGACTATGTATGAGACTTATGCACAGGACTCTGTTGGTCATGCACCCCCCTCCTGCCCCCCTCCCCCCCTGATGACACAGACGACCAGGGGTGATATTCTTGCCCCCTCCCTGTGGCTGCGAATAGTAATAGGTTGCTTGGTCACACTTGGCGCTCCTCGCTGCTCAAGTTCCCACCACACGCACACAAAGGTTGATTAATTCTTCAGAGGAGCGCCAGATAAGACGAGCTCCTGTTTGAGCCCCGGTGCTCTACGTCTTCCTCCTTAGGACGTGGGGACACATACACATGGTGGGTGAAGCATTTACAGCGTTGTGGTTCGAACAAAAGTCGTCAGTGAAGCACTTGTTCTGGAAGTGTTCGAACGTAATCATTTGTGAGTCAGTCCGTCCTCCAAACTAAGACCCAAAAGTCCATTCCATCCACCCGCCAACCCCCCCCCAACTGTTTATGAATGAAAAACTGTTTACACACGACTCTCAACTGATGACGTCCGAACACTTCCGAACAAGTGCTTCACTGACGACTGGTGTTCGAACCACAACGCTGTAAATGCTTCACCCACGTACTACAAATACAAATAATCGCCAAAAGAACCTAAACACCTAACCTAACCTATGCCTATATGTGCACAACATGCTAATATATTATATTATTAATTTATATTGATAAAGTTCCCGCTTAAAATGAACAGCATGTAAAAATTGATGAATGGGTCTTTGGGGTCGACCGCTGGATGGAATGGACTTGAGTCGAGGACGGGTTGGGGTTCTTGGGCCAGTGTAGTGTAAGTCTTCTGCGATCTATTCTATTCTTATGCTGCTAAGTCTTACAAGCGAGACTTGCAGTCTGGCCCCCAAAAGGCTAACTGTAGAGTGTAAGTTAAAGTGCTTCAGTCTTTTGTGATGTTTATTTTGAGAGAAAGTGAACAAAAGGAGACTTAAGACTTGGCTTTTAAGACTTGACTTTTAAGACTTAACTCTTAATTCTCTCGCGAGGGATTAGTAGGGCGATAAACATTGGTGTTGACTCTCCTCGCAGCGGGGCGACCAGGGGTAGTACTGGTCGACAGTGGTGGTGGTCGACCAGCTTGGTGTGGCTGCTGTTGTGGTCGACCAGCTTGGTGTGGCTGCTATCCTGGTCGACCAGCTTGGTGTGGCTCCTATTGTGGTCGACCAGCTTGGTGTGGCTCCTATTGTGGTCGACCAGCTTGGTGTGGCTCCTATTGTGGTCGACCAGCTTGGTGTGGCTCCTATTGTGGTCGACCAGCTTGGTGTGGCTCCTATTGTGGTCGACCAGCTTGGTGTGGCTCCTATTGTGGTCGACCAGCTTGGTGTGGCTCCTATTGTGGTCGACCAGCTTGGTGTGGCTCCTATTGTGGTCGACCAGCTTGGTGTGGCTCCTATTGTGGTCGACCAGCTTGGTGTGGTTCCTATTGTGGTCGACCAGCTTGGTGTGGCTCCTATTGTGGTCGACCAGCTTGGTGTGGCTCCTATTGTGGTCGACCAGCTTGGTGGTTCCTATTGTGGTCGACCAGCTTGGTGGTTCCTATTGTGGTCGACCAGCTTGGTGTGGCTCCTATTGTGGTCGACCAGCTTGGTGTGGCTCCTATTGTGGTCGACCAGCTTGGTGTGGCTCCTATTGTGGTCGACCAGCTTGGTGTGGCTCCTATTGTGGTCGACCAGCTTGGTGTGGCTGCTATTGTGGTCGACCAGCTTGGTGTGGCTCCTATTGTGGTCGACCAGCTTGGTGTGGCTGCTATTGTGGTCGACCAGCTTGGTGTGGCTCCTATTGTGGTCGACCAGCTTGGTGTGGCTCCTATTGTGGTCGACCAGCTTGGTGGTTCCTATTGTGGTCGACCAGCTTGGTGGTTCCTATTGTGGTCGACCAGCTTGGTGGTTCCTATTGTGGTCGACCAGCTTGGTGGTTCCTATTGTGGTCGACCAGCTTGGTGTGGCTCCTATTGTGGTCGACCAGCTTGGTGTGGCTCCTATTGTGGTCGACCAGCTTGGTGTGGCTCCTATTGTGGTCGACCAGCTTGGTGTGGCTCATATTGTGGTCGACCAGCTTGGTGTGGCTCCTATTGTGGTCGACCAGCTTGGTGGTTCCTATTGTGGTCGACCAGCTTGGTGTGGCGCCTATTGTGGTCGACCAGCTTGGTGTGGCTCCTATTGTGGTCGACCAGCTTGGTGTGGCGCCTATTGTGGTCGACCAGCTTGGTGTGGCGCCTATTGTGGTCGACCAGCTTGGTGTGGCTCCTATTGTGGTCGACCAGCTTGGTGTGGCTGCTATTGTGGTCGACCAGCTTGGTGGTTCCTATTGTGGTCGACCAGCTTGGTGTGGCTGCTATTGTGGTCGACCAACTTGGTGTGGCTGCTATTGTGGTCGACCAACTTGGTGTGGCGCCTATTGTGGTCGACCAGCTTGGTGTGGCGCCTATTGTGGTCGACCACTTGGTGTGGCTCCTATTGTGGTCGACCAGCTTGGTGGTTCCTATTGTGGTCGACCAGCTTGGTGGTTCCTATTGTGGTCGACCAGCTTGGTGTGGCTGCTATTGTGGTAGAGCAGCTTGGTGTGGCTCCTATTGTGGTCGACCAGCTTGGTGTGGCTCCTATTGTGGTCGACCAGCTTGGTGTGGCTCCTATTGTGGTCGACCAGCTTGGTGTAGCTCCTATGTGTGGTCGACCAGCTTGGTGTGGCGCCTATTGTGGTCGACCAGCTTGGTGTGGTTCCTATTGTCGACCAGCTTGGTGTGGCTCCTATTGTGGTCGACCAGCTTGGTGTGGCTCCTATTGTGTCGACCAGCTTGGTGTGGCTCCTATTGTGGTCGACCAGCTTGGTGTGGCTCCTATTGTGGTCGACCAGCTTGGTGTGCTCCTATTGTGGTCGACCAGCTTGGTGTGGCGCCTATTGTGGTCGACCAGCTTGGTGTGGTTCCTATTGTGGTCGACCAGCTTGGTGTGGCTCCTATTGTGGTCGACCAGCTTGGTGGGCGCCTATTGTGGTCGACCAGCTTGGTGTGGCTGCTATTGTGGTCGACCAGCTTGGTGTGGCGCCTATTGTGGTCGACCACTTGGTGTGGCGCCTATTGTGGTCGACCAGCTTGGTGTGGCGCCTATTGTGGTCGACCACTTGGTGTGGCTCCTATCCTGGTCGACCTACGAGGCCGGGTGAGGACACAGAGACTAGGGCAAGAAGGACGTATCACCCAGGGGGATACACGCTAGACTAACTACCACAGGAGGTTGTTGGTTCTCATTGCTAAGGTGTGTTGTGTGAACCGGTTAAGTATCGAGCCTGGTGATGGGCCGGGCGTTAGCTCCCGGTCCCTACGGTGGGAGGATGTGTGTGGGTGTATTTACTATTTGTAGAATGGAGCTATTAGCTCTTGGACCCCGCCTTTCTAACCATTTATTTTCCTCTATAATGTATATTACATATATTTCTCTTATACCCCCCACCCCCCAGGAAGCAGCCCGTGACAGTTGACTAACTCCCAGGTACCTATTTACTGCTAGGTAACAGGGCATTCAGGGTGAAAGAAACTTTGCCCATTTGTTTCTGCCTGGTGCGGGAATCGAACCCGCGCCACAGAATTACGAGTCCTGCGCGCTATCCACCAGGCTACCAGGCCCCCCTAGTGTGTACTCACCTAGTTGTACTCACCTAGTTGTGTTTGCGGGGGTGAGCTCTGACTCATCCTGTGGGTGGTAGTGAACCCCCATACCCATCCTGTGGTGGTAGTGAACCCCCATACCCATCCTGTGAGTGGTAGTGACCCCATACTCATCCTGTGAGTGGTAGTGGACCCCATACCCATCCTGTGAGTGGTAGTGGACCCTATACTCATCCTGTGAGTGGTAGTGGACCCCATACCCATCCTGTGAGTGGTAGTGGACCCATACTCATCCTGTGAGTGGTAGTGGACCCATACCCATCCTGTGAGTGGTAGTGGACCCCATACTTTGAAATTATTATATTGTCTCGGTAAACGTACTGGAACGAGGTGGTTCACAATAGCCGTAGACTAAGCTGTCATGAGGGAGGAAAGATGTAGAGGCTTCGCAAGTGTAGGTGCTTGGTCCGGGAGTGAGTGAGAACACAGCCCTCGCACCACGTGGGCCAGATTGTTGATAAACAATATCATAGGAGGACGTACGTGAGGCTGTAGGAGACTTGAGATATCCGGGGTGAGAGATGAGATGCTCAAGATGCTGCCAATGATGCTTACCTATCTCAGCTTACCTATCAAGGCTTGCCTACCATTCCTCTCTTTCAGTAGCTACGAGGATGCTCTTTTATGCTCCTTTTATGCTCTTTTTTTAGTTAAAATTTAGCTCCCTCTATTGTGACGTTCGAATTTAGTCACAATAGTGACTAATTCGATAGGTAGCTTACCTATCACAGCTTACCTATCAAGGCTTGCCTACCATTCCTCCCTTTCAGTAGCTACGAGGATGCTCTTTTATGCTCTTTTTTTTTAGTTAAAATTAGCTACCTCTATCGTGATGTTCGAATTTAGTCTGGAATCTGGACTTTGTGGGACTTTGTAGAGTCATGATGGCGAGGGCTCGGACGTGTGACTGGCATCGGGATCTTTGCCAAATCATTCCGCTCAGATTCGTTCATAGAAGGTTAGGGTTGGCATCCAGAGGTCAGATGGTGCCTACAGTTTCCCGTGGCCTGGTGTCTGTGCCTGTCTTAGTCTTGTTTGTGCTTGCGGGGGTTGAGCTCTGGCTCTTTGGCCCCGCCTCTCAACCGTCAATCAACAGGTGTACAGGTTCTGAGCCTATTGGGCTCTTATCATATCTCTACACTTGAAACTGTGTATGGAGTCAGCCTCCACCACATCACTGTCTAAATTCTGTCTCGTCTTTGTCTGGCTGTTCTGTCTGTCTGTCTGTCTGTCTGTCTGTCTTCTTCTGTCTGTCTGTCTGTCTGTCTGGTCTGTCTCCCTTCCCTTCCTCGTGGGGGTGGTAGAGGGCCGAGGCTCCACCAGCAGCTTGTGCTCTAGTCATCTCTGGTAACATGAGACCAGTGAGTCACGTGTGCCAGTGGTTGCGACCTCACTTCCTCCTCATATTTGTGACCTTCACAGTACACCCCCACAGTAACACCCACACAGTAACACCCGCACAGTACACCCCCCACAGTACCACCACCCACCACACTAACACCCTCCACAAACACCCACCACCAACACCACCACAACACCCCCACACAGCCACCACCACAAACACCCCACACACCAACACCCCACACAACACCCCCCACCCACTACACACCCCCCACAGTACACCACCACACATACCTGGTTGATACCTGGTTGATGGGGTTCTGGGAGTTCTTCTACTCCCCAAGCCCGGCCCGAGGCCAGGCTCGACTTGTGAGAGTTTGATCCACCAGGCTGTTGCTTGGAGCGGCCCGCAGAGCCACATACCCACCACAGCCCGGCTGATCCGGGACTTCTCTTAGGAAACAGTCCAGTTTTCTCTTGAAGATGTCCACGGTTGTTCCGGCAATATTTCTTATAGTCGCTGGGAGGACGTTGAACAACCGCGGACCTCTGATGTTTATACAGTGTTCTCTGATTGTGCCTATGGCACCTCTGCTCTTCACTGGTTCAATCTTGCATTTTCTTCCATATCGTTCACTCCAGTACGTTGTTATTTTACTGTGTAGATTTGGGACCTGGCCCTCCAGTATTTTCCACGTGTATATTATTTGGTATCTCTCTCGTCTCCTTTCTAGAGAGTACATTTGGAGAGCTTTGAGACGATCCCAATAATTTAGGTGTTTTATCTCGTCTATGCGTGCCGTATATGTTCTCTGTATTCCCTCTATTTCAGCAATCTCTCCTGCTCTGAAGGGGGAAGTGAGTACTGAGCAGTATTCGAGACGGGACAACACAAGTGACTTGAAGAGTACAACCATTGTGATGGGATCCCTGGATTTGAAAGTTCTCGTAATCCATCCGATCATTTTTCTGGCTGATGCGATATTTGCTTGGTTATGCTCCCTAAACGTTAGATCGTCGGACATCATTATTCCCAAATCCTTGACATGCTGTTTTTCTACTATGGGAAGATTTGATTGTGTTTTGTACCCTGTATTATGTTTCAGATCCTCATTTTTGCCGTACCTGAGTACCTGAAATTTATCACTGTTAAACATCATATTATTTTCTGCTGCCCAATCGAAAACTTTGTTGACATCTGTTTGTAGTTTTTCAATGTCTTCAGCAGAGGTAATTTTCATGCTGATTTTTGTGTCATCTGCGAAGGATGACACGAAGCTGTGACGTGTATTTTTGTCTATATCAGATATGAGAATAAGGAACAGTAGCGGTGCAAGGACTGTACCTTGAGGTACAGAGCTTTTAACATCGCTTGGACTCGATTTTATCTGATTGACTGTTACTCTTTGTGTTCTGTTCGACAGGAAATTGAGTATCCAGCGTCCTACTTTTCCAGTTATTCCCATTGACCTCATTTTGTGAGCTATCACCCCATGGTCACATTTGTCGAAAGCCTTTGCAAAGTCTGTGTATACAACATCTGCATTTTGCTTTTCTTCTAGGGCTTCTGTGATTTTGTCATAGTGGTTGAGTAACTGTGACAGACAGGATCTTCCCGCTCTAAATCCATGTTGTCCTGGATTGTGCAATTCATTGTTTTCCATAAAACTAGAAATTTGATTCCTAATCACTCTTTCAAACACTTTTATTATGTGTGATGTTAGTGCAACTGGCCTATAATTTTTTGCCAAGGCTTTACTCCCCCCCTTGTGCAACGGAGCTATATCTGCAGATTTAAGTGCTGCTGGTATCTCCCCTGTATCCAGGCTCTTTCTCCATATTACGCTGAGTGCTCTCGCTACTGGTACTTTACATTTCTTTATGAATATTGAATTCCATGAGTCAGGCCCAGGGGCTGAGTGCATGGGCATATTGTCAATTTCTCTTTCAAAGTCTTCCGAGTTTGTGGTAATATCCGTTATATTATCTGCAGCTTGAATGTCATTCATAAAGAAGCTGTCTGGGTCATCAACTTTCATGTTGTTAATTGGTGTGCTAAACATAGCCTCATACTGGCTTCTTAGAATTTCACTAATCTCTTTGTTGTCCTCTGTGTACGTACCTTCATTTGTAATTAACGGTCCAATACTGGTCGAGGTTTTGGATTTTGATTTAGCGTATGTGAAAAAATATTTCGGATTTTTCCTTATCTCTTGTATAGCTCTCTGTTCCAATTCCATTTCCTCAGACTCATATGATCGCTTCAACGTTTGTTCGATTTCTTCGATCTCCCTGCTTAGGCTTATTTTCCTTGCTTGTGATAGTTGTGTCTGCCGAAGCATTTCCGTTATTTTTTTCCTTCTCCTGTACAGTCGTCTGCGTTCTCTTTCTAGAGTGTTCCTCTTTCTGCCCCTCCTCACCGGCACGTGCTTCAAGCAGACCTTGTAAGCTTCAGCTGTCAGTTGAGCTATTCCCTGTGTGGGAGTTTTGTCGCTTAAGACCGTCTCCCATTGAATGGTTGAAAGGTCTACATTTATTTTTTCCCAGTCAATCCTCTTATTGTTGAAATTGAATTGATTGAATATTCCTTCTCGCTTGTTGGGTCTCTTAGATCTACTACCGTTATTTATGCTAGTTCGCACTTCAATGAGCTTATGGTCTGAGTATGAAGTATCTGAGATTGTTATGTCTCTGATTAGTTCATCATTGTTTGTGAATAACAAGTCTAGTGTGTTTTCGTTCCTAGTTGGTTCTGTAATCTGTTGATTGAGCGAGAATTTGTCACAGAATCTCAAAAGTTCTCTGACCTGTGGCTGGTTATTTCCCGGGTCATTCCCTGCTATGATATTTGTGTTTGCCATTCTCCATCTTAGACTCGGTAAATTGAAATCTCCAAGGAAGATAATATCTGGAGCTGGGTTTGCTAGGTCATCAAGTATGTTCTCTATTTTGTGCATCTGCTCTGTGAATTCCTCAACCGTTGTATCTGGCGGTTTATATATTAAAATAATAATTAGGTTTAGTTTCTCTACCTTAATTCCAAGTACCTCTACCACCTCATTAGTTGAGTTTAGTAGTTCTGTGCATACCAGGTCCTCTTTAATATACAGACCTACTCCTCCATTTGACCTAGTTTTTCTATCACATCTGTATAAATTATAATTTGGAATCCAGATTTCACCATCCATGTAATCTTTTGTATGAGTTTCCGTGAATGCCCCAAATATTGAGTTTGACTCTAATAGGAGGCCATTTATGAACTTAACTTTATTTCTTGACTTTGGCTTTAAACCTTGAATGTTTGCAAATATGATTGATTGTCCATATTGTCTGTCACTTCTGGAAGGTTTTGGTAGTTCTCCCTCCTCTTTACCCTGACCCAGGGTGTGTTGTGTGGCAATGGTTTGTCCAGTTTTGGAAGTGATACTGGGGAGTGTGGTAGTCTCTGTGCAGTTGGGGGGTGTAGTATGTATGGGCTTGATGACGAACCGGAGTCCAGTCTTGGGCATTTCCCCCTCTCCATCCGTACTCCTGCCACGTTTCTGCCTGTCTGTTTCTCCCTCTGTTTCTGGCTGCCTCTAAAAAATTTTCAGGGCTGTTATATTGGACTTCCTCTCTTATATATCGCTGCGTACCTCTGACGTGGAAATCAGGGCAATGAAGATCGTAGCCAAGTGTAAGGGATTTCAAACTTTTGAGGTCTTGGCGTTTGCTTGCGCCTTCATAATTTAAAAGACGGGAGAGGTGGGAACAGGTGGGGGAGGATGAGGGGAAAGGGTAGTGGAGAATGGTTGGGAGGACGAGGGGACAGGGGAGTGAGGAATGGTTGGGAGGACGAGGGGGCTGGGGAGAGGGGAAAGATGGGGAGGACTGGGAGACAGCGATAGGTTACTGTGGCTTGATAGAGCTAGTATAAATGTTTCATGACGAGGTTATAAATGCATTCATACAAGGTTACACATATCCTGTATATCATACATATATTTATGTATATATGCACATATACATTTATATCTCTCCTACCTGACAGGTTAAGATAGCTGATATAGGAACTAGTGTGTTAATAATCACTTAACCACTGAAAGTGATTAAGAGGCTTTCACAA